>JARYHS010013630.1:144204816-144217896 GCA_031002005.1 Vandiemenella viatica
ACAAACCCACCCACCAGGAAGAAAAAAAGTACCTCTGAAAGGAGGACGAATATATAGACCTGCAGTGAAATCACCTACCTGCCTATAAAGTTATATTGAATTGGATAAAAGCACATGCGATTCTTTTTTATGGTTCTACGCCTTTAGAGGCGGGGGAAAGGACAGTGGACGAGGAACGGGAAGGAATTCTGCCATGGAAAAATGATGAAATTATCCCCGGCATTCGTCTCGCGTTATTTGGGGAAACCATGGAAAACCCAAATCTGAATGCCTGGACGGGGATTCGAAACCGCACCCTCCCAAATGCTAGGTCAGATCTTTACCGATCACGATGCGTGATAGGACTGGTGCAGGGGAACGGGGTGGAATTCAGACATGGCCTTTTGAAGGAACCAACCCGATATTCAACTGAAGTACGGAGTAATGGCTAGTCTGGTCATTATGACCAGGGTTTTTATTGCCTGCGCATTCCGCACCTATCCTAGCCTACGTGAACTTAGCCGGGTGTAGAGAACCTACAGTTTAAACTGGAAACCAAACAACGGAAGTGTTCTGGTGTAACTACATTACAACGCAAGTTGTGTCAGATGTGAATGTCAGGTTAAGGGCTTTTTTTGAAAAATCGCAGCTGAGACCGGGATTAGAATCCTGGACTTTTCACTTTCCCGTCAAATTGCTTAAGCACCAAATGCAGTAATTTCGCAAAAAAAAAGCATGGAATGCCGAAATTTCGATGTTCGGACAGGGATTCCAACCCACGTCCTCCCGAATGTGAAGCGACAACATTGCATCTCACCCCACCATGCTCGTTATTGCCGTAGTCATTTCACGTGTTCAGTCCTGTCCTTAGGTAAGGCTGTTACGACTGAGAACGGGAAGGAATTCTGCCATGGAAAATGAAGAAATTATCCCGGCATTCGCCTCGCGTTATTTGGGGAAACCATGGAAAACTCAAATCTGGATGCCCGGACGGGGATTCGAGCCCACACCCTCCCAAATGCTAGGCCCGATCTTTACCGATCACGAGGTGTGATAGGACTGGTGCAAGGATCGGGATGGAATTCAGGCATGGTCTTTTGGAGGAACCAACCCAACATTCACCTGAAGTACGGAGTAATGGCTCGTTTGGTCATTATGACCAGGGTTTTTTATTGCCTGCGCATACCGCCTCTATCCTAGCCTACTTGAACTTAACAGGGTGTAGAGAACCTACAGTTTAAACTTGAAACCGAACAACGGAGTGTTAAGGCGTAACTACATGACGACCCAAGTTGTGCCATATGTGAAAGTCATGTTAAGGGCTTTTTTTTTTGAAAATCGCAGCTGAGACCGGGATTCGAATCCTGGACTTTTCACTTTCCCGTCAGATGGCTTAAGCACCGAATGCAGTAATTTCACAAAAAGCATGGAAAGCCGAAAATCTCGATGGTCGGGACAGGGATTCAAACCCACGTCCTCCCGAATGTGAATCCACAACATTGCATCTCACGAATCATGCTCGTTATTGCTGCAATCATTTCACGTGTTCAGTCCTGTCCTTAGGTAAGGCTGTTACGACTGAGAAACTAAGTAGTTCGTTAAAGGATTCGGCAGGTCGAAATAATATCGAAATCAATATATATTATAAAAGTAAGCGTACAATGTGCGTGCCGCTAAAACTAAAAAAACGAGTCCCGGTACGATCAAGGGGGTTAAATGGTGTGGTAACCTTCAACCTTTATACATGAAGAAGGTTTCTGATTTTTACCTCAAGGGCGTGATTTTGAAGATAGAAGGGGGTGGAAGTTTCGCCCTCTAGAACAGCGAAAAAAAACGAAACAATCGAAGTGCGCGAGGCACGTTTACGTTGCCAACGAACGAAACAAAAAAGAACAGCGAATCAACGAAACAGTCGAAGAGCGCGAGGCACGTTTATGTTCTCAGCGAACGTGAATGAGCACCGTGAGAAGCACAACGAAATGAACGAATTAAAGAATCAAGAATTGCGACACAATCTTATAATAGAAGACTGCGGGCGCAAGCCACCCATGAAAATATCACCCTACGAGAAGCGCGGACGAGGACAAGTAAACAGTATAACCTGAAAAATGAAGCACTCCACTACGACCCGACAAAACAAAATAACAAAAACAACCACTTCGTAATCGGAAAAAATGGATAACATCTAACAATTTTGCAACGCGAAAAAATTCAGTGGAGAAACACCAGGATTCTGTTGCATGAATGGAAAAATTCGATCACCACCACTGGAAGCACCTCCACAGAAAGTTCTACATTACATGACCGGGGGAAACTCCAGAATCGAAACACATAGTATTAATCCTCAGAATAACTCTGATCTTTACTGAAAAGACCGCAATTTCCAATCAAATTAGCCTATAGTTTTACAATTAACACAGCGCAAAGACAAACTTTAAAACATTGCGGCATCAACCCCAAAGACTCCTGCTTCTCTCGCGGTCTATACTATCGAGTAGAAAATTATAAAAATTTGTACATATATACCCCGGATAACAAAATGAAAAATGGTGTTCATAAACAAGTATTCGAAAAGTTAGAAAATGATTTCAATAAAAAAAAAATTACCTCTTACATTTTAATGTTTATCATTTTATTACAATTACTACACTATCTCACATCAACTCTCTGAGCGAAGCCGGGTACCTCAGCTAGTAATAAATAAAGAACATCAGTGATAGGCAAGACCAGGCCAACCAACAAAATCGGCTGTTGTAGAACACATTTTGCAAGGTATTGTGGAAGAAAAGAAAGGTATTGGAAAAACCAGAAGGTTATTTTCCGTTGATAGTTCAGGAAGTGGTATCTCGTAATTTAGACTATAACACAATGATAACTTGTGTTTTTTTATTTTTTTTATTTTTAATGTCTCTTAACAGCGATGTCTTTATAGACGGGAAATGATGGGGGGGCAAGGAATGGGAAGGAATTCAGCCACGGCCTTTTGAAGGAAGCATCCAGGCGTTTTCATGGAGTGACTTGGGAAACCATGGAAAACCCAAATCTGGATACCCGGGCGGGCCAGAACGCTAACCGTTACACCACCAACCTCGGTGGTGACATTTATATCAGTTCAAATCTAATATCTTATTTAGTAGCAAGACAGAAGCAATTATGAATAAGCATGAAAACGCCAATGTCTCAGATGGTGGGTGTAAAAATGGAGGTAGTTAGAGATATCGTTAATTTGTTGTGATCTAAAAATACTGAAGCGCATAAATGGGCGGTCAATATACCGGGTGTTCCGGTTGCAGCTGTCATAGTGGGAGACATGAGTCACACAGTCGCTTATTGTTATCCAGCAGCTGCGAGGGGAGCGATAATTCGAGTGTGGCGCAGCTGTGTGCATTCAATTACGAACCCGCATCCTGCAGCTGCGAGGGGAGCGATAATTGATGGCTTCCGGGTGTGGCGCAGCTGTGCGCATTCAATTAGGGCTCCCCTAACTTAATTCAATTAGTTACCGGCACGTGCGCGGCGGGGAGGGGGAAAAACTGTCCGCTGACCGCCGTGCATAAGAATACATGGGTAAAAAACTGTCCGCTGACCGCCGCACATAAGAATACATGGGGAAAAAAGTGGGCTCACTCCGCTGTCCATAAGGGAAAAAGTGAGCTCACAGCCCCTCCCATAAGAATACATGGGGAAAAAAGTGGGCTCACTCCGCTGTCCATAAGGGAAAAAAGTGGGCTCACACACAGGTCCATAAGGGGAAAAAGTGGGCTCACTCGCCCGTCCATAAGGGAAAAAGTGGGCTCACACGCCCTCCCATAAGAATACATGGGGAAAAAGTGGGCTCACACACAGGTGCATAAGGAAATAATAAGATCAATCTGAGGTTACAGATGTGAGATTGCAGCGGTCCCCGCAATTCAATTAGCATTAATTAAAATCAATTAGGGCTCCCCGCAAATCAATTAACATTAAGATCAATTAGCCTTAATTAAAATCAATTAGCCTTAATTAAAATCAATTAACCTTAATTAAAATCAATTAGCCTTAATTAAAATCAATTAGCCTTAATTAAAAATCAATTAGCCTTAATTAAAATCAATTAGCATTAATTAAAATCAATTAGGATTAATTAAAATCAATTAGCGTTAATTAAAATCAATTAGCGTTAATTATAATCAATTAGCGTTAATTAGGTGTTTTGGTTCGGGGTACGAGGTCACTCCGCCCTTTTAACACTACTGATGTTTTCTCAGAAATAGTATTACACTCCAGGCAACAATTACACATTTGATTTGGTAGGTGATTAACAGCCAGCGGTAGCCATCCTAGCTGGTTCACAAAGGAATAATCCTTTCTCTTCCGCCTCTTCTGCCTCATCCGCATAAGGTGGTCAATCCTACACAACTCGCGTTAGTTTTGCTCGACCCACATGCTAGTTTAATAGCAGTATTAAAAATCGTTAGAGAGTTATTTAAACTGTTTTCCAACCGATGGTGGTGCACATTATAATCACGCTAATATATTATGAAGAATGTGGCGTGCTGATCCAGCTATTCGACGAAACTGTCTAACTATTTAATAACAATCCTGTATTATCCCTGACCAGTGTTCAATTCAGAGACCACGTCGTTTCTTGCCGAACCACAATACGTATCCTGCCGGTTGTACTTCGAATTAAAATGCGCGAACCTGCTCGATGTTCAGTGATGATCAAAAACCTTTCGTCATCAGATTACCCAATTCTACAGTAATTACCGAACACTTTAGCTGATAAAAATCTATACGACCATTATTTGCTAGATACACAATTTAATTCATATACACATGAGAGAAGTGACATACAGAAACAGTTCCTCACTGGACTACTTAATGACTGAAACCTGGAAATTAATGCACATAAAAATTTCATACTGAACGAAGATGTTGAGTGTAGAGTAAGTCAACATTTAAATATGTATATGACGAATGTATGTATTGTTTGCGAATGTATATAAAAAGAAAATTAGGAATATTATATTTGATTTGAAGCTACATTATCTATTTCACTCTACGCGGCGCAGTTAAACATACAATTTTAACAGCATACGTAACATTATAAAACACACTGAAGTGCCAAAAATCATGGGATACCTCCAATACCTTGTGAGATCCCCCTTTCACCGGCAAAATATATCAACCTGTCGTGACTTTGACTTAACAAGTAGTCTACAATCCCCTGAAGATGTATTCAGCCATGCTTCCTCTAGAGCAGTCCAGAATTGCAAAAGTGCTGCCGGTGCAGGACGTTGTGCTTGGTCTGACCTTTCGACCATGTCTGAGATACGTGGCCAAATCATTCCCTGGAATTGTACAGAATGTTCATGAAACCAATCGTGAATTATTTTGGCACAGTAACATGGAGAATTGTCGTCCTTGAAAAATCCGTAGTTGTTTCGGAACATGGTCACGAATGGCTGCAGGTTGTCTCCAGGAAGCTGAACACGATAATTTCCAGACAATGTCAGTTCAGTTTGACTAGTGGTCCTAGACGATGCCATGTAAGCACAGCCTATTCCTCCAGCTTGCACAGTGCCTTCCTGACAAACTGTTAGTTCTTACCAACTGGAACCGTGACTCATCTGACTACGCAACATTTAGAGTGCAACTGACGAGTTCACGAGCCCGGCAGAGGCGCTTTGTTAGCAGGCGCACGGTCCGTCTTCAGCCGCCATGAACGCACTGTACGCTCCGACCCATACGTTTGTTGTACGTCCCACATTGAGTGTTGCTGTTCTTTGACGCAGTGTTGTCAACGTCGCAGATTTCTGTCATTGAGTAGGGGTGGTCGGCCTCTGCGGTGTCCATGGCGAGAGGTAACAATTAACAACACACTCTTCACCATGTGGATCGAAAAATGGTGAAGTCATGAATAATTTCTGAAAAGGAATGTCCTATGCATTTAGCGCTAATTACCATTCCACATTCAAAGTCTATTAATTAATGTCATACCGCTATAATCACAGCAAAACGTTCGTATGAATCATGAGAATATAAATAAAAACACTTATACGTTTCTTCAGCGGTGCTACCACCTTCTCGATATTTGCTTCTTCCTATCCTAAGACTTGTGGCACCTCACTGGATAAGCCCATTACAGGCTGATTTCAAATTTACTTGTTTCAAATCTCGTAGTGATGGATATCATAAATCTTGACTGTTGTAGGCTTTCTTTTGAATACTCTTCTGGAAGCATTGGTTCGTCTGCCATCCTTTCACGAAAACAAGGGTATCTTTTTTATTCACAGTTCATTTTATAATAGGACATAACCTAAATGACGGTTACAACAGTACAAGTCATCCAACAGTTTGATAGTATCCACCGTGTGCTGGTGACTATGCAGTGTGTTCCAATAATGGCAATCGACATTTTATGCCAGCTTCCAACCACCCATAGCCAGGGGTATTCTTGAATATTCCACAATCCGATCGTGCGGTATTGGACCTCAAGCTTTGAAAATTCTCATTACTCTGAAAATCAATAAGAATTTATACCTATTCATTTTGTTGTGAACTGTAAATTATTGCTAGACATACAGGTGCAAGAAAATTGTAAAATTTTTGTTACGAGGAAACATGCTGTCATTCATAATAAAGTGCCGAGAATCATATATTTCTATAATACTAAGAAAGCCCAGATTCAAGTTCTCGTACTGGAAAGTCACACCATCTAATCACAATGTTGACAATGGTGGCACTGATGAGGTCCAATACGCACGCGCTCGTTTCTTCGTTGCGTTTCCTGCCTGTTTATAATCAATCCTACAGTCGCGAATCTAGGATTCACCTACTGGGGTTGATGTTCTTCAATACCAAGTTTGCTAGGATACTCCAGCAGTGGATTCCCGCTGTCTGGTCTTATGCAACCTCCGCCATCTTCGATGGTAGCTAATTGATGACAAATTTACTATGCGGATTTCGATCGGATGAAAGTAGGAATTTATCATCCCTCGCATGAATTTGAAGTTACTTTTTTCATTTATATATAACCATTTCAAGTCTTAAAAAAATCTTTGGTATATAAATATAGAAATAGAAGCATAGAGCGCCATTACAACACATGAATTAGTCTGGGGTCACTTAATACGAGGGTTGGAACTTAAATAGTGGCAACTATTTATTCACAACCGATACAAAAGCGTTACATGTTTGCACCTGTTACTGTCCTTCAAAGTAGTCACCAACGTTGTATAGAATCCGTTGCCAGCTATGTGGAAGGAGTAATGTACCGTTAGCAGAGCATGTTCTGTTGATGGTGCGGTCTACTGCTAGTCGAATCTATGGAACAGTTCTGAAGTCAATCCTATGAAGTGGTGCCTCCATCTTCGGAATCAAATCAAAGTCACAAGAACTTAAGTCCGAGGAGTATGGTGGATGGTACAATACTTCCCAGTCCCATCGACCGAACCGAGCAGCGCTGTATGCGGCCGCGCATTGTCGTGCAAAATGATGGGTGGGTTGCGCAGAAAGTGTTTCCACTTCTTTCGCAAAGCTGGTCGCAGGTGATGCTCCAAAAACGAACGGTAATACTATGAATTGACGGTCTGTCGTGGAGGAACGTAAATCGTTAGGATAACACCATCACAGTCATACACGAGAATCACCATAACTTTCACCATACTGGAGCTGTGACACACTTTCGACTTTCGCGGTGACCCATAATGACGCCATTCGTTGGATTGGAGTTTCAGTTATGGCTCGTACGATGTGGCCCATGTCTCATCCAGTGTTACGATACAGCGTAAGAAAGCCTCTCCTCCGCGCTCATAGCACTCTCAGTGCGTCTGAGCAGCGTCGCAACGCATCCATTTATGAATTTCCGTCAATTCATGCGGAACCCATCGTGATTCAATGTTTCACATGCCCAGGCGTTCCTTCAGGATGCGAAGCACAGTTGTATGCGGTTATCCGGTTTCGTAGGCGAGCTCACGAATCGTCTGGCGTCGATCAGTTCACTAACGCGGCAACAGTATTCAGTTCTTCTTCATACACGCTAGGACGACCTGATCGATGCATGTCTGCCACGGTTTGCTGACCTTCGTTGCAGGCTTTTACCCATCGTGCCACTGTTCTGTACGGCAATGCCGATTCCCCGCACGCCTCTTGAAGACCTTGATGACACTGTCGTGCTGTACGACCTCTGGCACATTCAATCTTGATCCAACTCCGTTGTTCCTGTTTCGAAAACATAATGACACCGTTACGTTAGACCACTCGCTCTCAAGTGACTGCGTTTCCCTCGATTGTGCGCACGCCGGGGACGTGGGACGGGCGAGTCCATTTGCTCGGAGGTAAGGTACGTATGTCAATAACGTGTGCTATCAGCGACAATAATAGATTCCATTCCATAGCGTCTCCACGGCAGTGTTGCCACTATTTAAGTTTCAACCCTCGTATATACTTCTTATTGGCGCTTGTGTTCGAATTTCTATCACTATCACCTCCATTTAGTTGGCACCAAATTTTGTCAAATATAAATGAGTAAGCATTGTATTTAAGACTTGAATTTGTAGCTTCCATCCCAACTTGTAGGAAAAAAAAAAACTTTCTTCGATATGCAGGAAGATTTTGCACGGCAATGTCAGAGTATCTTGGTTCTGAATTGTTATTAACAATGAATTTCACATGAGTATATTGAGTTAAATTCTACTCATCAAATTCATTAGAAGTAGATATTAACTCCTATTATAGCAATTTCTTTATAGCTTGTAATGTCACAATTTCGGTGATTAGAAATCGATTACACAGAAAAATTATTTTCTGTTATATAATAAGCATGACTCATCTTAGAAATAGGGTAGTGTGAATGATATTTAAATAACTGCAAAAATACAAGTAACCACGGCCTATCAGTAGATCGAAATTAACAAATCCAATTTAATAATAAGACACACAATTTTATTTAATATAGTTATTACAAATGATGGAAAAAATACAATGTGATTGAGTAAATATTTATAAAGTATTATATAACTCGACCATAATGCAAAGTTTTATTGTATTTTAATGGCAATCTGTATGAATATCTCAGCCGGTGGTGTCTCACAGAGTATAACGTGGGACTTACTACTTTAATCATCAACTTGACAAATTAATTAATAAATAATTGATTGTGGATGAGGTTCTCTACCAAAATAGTGATTCACATTAATGCTAGTCAAATCTAATAGACACTAAAAGCACGTTTTGACTTTATTACCCTAAAGACTTTATTTAACGAAACAATTACTCTCATGAACAAACGGTTGGTTCATCACAGGCAGAATATTTAGAGTTCTTAATCCTTTTATAGAGGAGCTTGTTGGTCACTGTGTTGAGTTACCGTTAGGCTGAGTTGTGCAGGCGATGCGCAGCGAGGAGAGCATGATACCTGTTGCTTCGCATCGGACTCCTGGGAGGCGGGCCAGCCGCGCGTCGCCGGTGTCTGCACTCTGGCGTTTGTCTAGAAGAGAAGGCCTGGCCTCTCGGTTTGTGACGTCACGAAGGCAGGCATAAGCTCCAGTCAGACGCAACAGAACAGTACGAGTAAAATATTGCAATAATTGTTTTTTCTGTTGTGCTAAAAAGACTTCTTTTCAGCTTTTCATCTCAAAAGCGTTTGAAAAATATTATAAATTCTGATAAATTTTGCAAAGTTTCAACGCTATATTCAGTTCTTATTCATCTGAAAATAGATTGGTTGACTATTATCAGCGATATTAGCCGATGCACGAATCTTTTACTACTTCCGATAAAGATAATTTCAGTTATATTGTTTTTAATTAGAAAAAACTTATCGATATTTATTGATAAAGATAATCTCAGTGATATTTTCTTTTCCATTAGAAAAATTGATCGCGAGTTTGTTTTTCCCATCTACATGCTGTCGAAAAATCAGTATCCTGTTTTTTTCATCAGCCTGCATGTATATGAATTCTCAGTAGACATATAGATAATATCTGTTTAATTTGATGAAAGCACAAATATTTTATCAAATACTATAGCTAATATCGGTTTTTAAATAATAATAATAATATTTAACAAGTGGGTAGCCAAATTTTACACACGCTCACGCGTAAGTAAGAGTAAACAAATGAGTTTGATTTAGTCTTTATTGGAAGTGCAGCATTAATTAACAAGAATTTTACAATTAGTCACAAATGCACCATATCAAATAAACACAATGGAAAGTAAAAATAGCTGATAAACGGCAAATCCATTTTAGTCACTGAAATAAAATAAATCATGATGGATCATACATCTTTTAGAAGATTGGTTTACTGAATTTTTCACAGTCTGATTTTTCCTATGTTATTGAAGAATAATTAACATTCCATATCCCAGTCCCTGAACAGAGTACTGATACAGACATAAAGAATCCCAGAGCACTGTCCTTTGAATAGCCCCTTCCAGATCCAGAATCATTGTGAGTAAAGCCAGCCTTCTTTACCGAGGCTGTTGCCACCTCTCTCAAATGAAAAGTTTTAAAATACTTATTTTTTATTCCAATAAATTAATTTATAAATGTAATTAAAAATTTCATATTTATTGAATCTATGAGGAAATATTAGCGCTTATTAGTGTTTTATCACTCTAAATCACTAAAAACAACTAATATACATTTAATACATAATTCACATGTAAGTCTTATTAGCACTGTATGGGTACAGTATTGAATGAAGTAAGCCAAAAAAATTAGGTGGGAGTTAGTCTGCTGGAAATTAGAATTATTATATACTGGAAATGTCTGAGGCCACAAAAGGAAGTGCTTTCAGTGCATTACTATCACCATATCATCTAAAACTTTTTTGTTCAATATCTTCTCTTGAACGTTTAACAGTCACACTGTATATGAGAAGTTTGGAAATAATGACGAATCTAATTGTGTCTGAAATCTGATATCCATCACATCCTGCAAATTGGTATTATTTTGCACAATGTATGTAGTTCAAAAATTGCCACAAAGAGATAACTGTATCGGTTATAAACTTTATAAAGAATAAGAAAATTAATCATAGTGACGGAGAATGTGCAATAACAGAAATAGTTCTAGTGTATCAATTGCTGTTACTTAATATTGGAAAGTAAAACATGAATCTCAACACCTTACAAGTAACAACAATATCTGTTAGTAATTCTTTAGCAGATATAAGACCTTTCCTAGAATATTCTGTACTAAACTATGAGTGTACTAACAATCACAATCGTAACATTAAACTGTCCTTCTACTTAACTGTGGATTGTGATAATTATGCTTTCATTTCTCCATCATAAATTACTGCATCTCAGAAGTTGAAATGAATATTAATTCGTCAGCAAATTTTCAGTAGGCCTATGTTCATATACCACACAATACTCACAAGTTCTAACTAAATAATTTCTTATATAAGCGTTCAGCTGCGAATATTGGGATCAGGTTTACACCGCGATACAGTGAATGTGTTATTGCGCTTGCTTCAGTCCTAGTACGTTTCACACTGAAGGTGTATGAAAGATAGTGATAACTTATGCAAAGCAAATGAGAAATTCTGATGCAGAAAATGTTGCTACTATTTGAAATGTAGTTCCGATGCATTTAAGGTGTGTGAGTATTGTTTGATTTTGTAGTGGCATTGTTAGCGGAGATGGAGGTTAGCTTAAAATGAAGCCTGGATCAGAACGACCTCCTTACAGCATAAGATACGAGGAATTTGGTTATTATTAGTACATAAGCTGCAAGTGACGACGTATATAGCGATGTAAACTACTTTCGAATGTTGTATGTATAAACGAACTAATCAAACAACTTCTAAAATTATAAATGAATGTAATCTTTCTCGGCGTTGTTTATTTATAAACGTTTCTCGGGAAACAAACCGAGTGATGTTATTATTAATGCACAATATTTCGGCGACTTTATATCTCCGTCGCCATCTTCAGGTGCAGTTGCAAGTCTTGAAGTCAGCCTTGAGCGTGTTGTTTGTAAACTGGCATGGCAACGACAGATGTTGTTATGTTGCCTAGCAGCATCTCAGATGTCATTAGACGCCCGCGGAACACAAAAAGCAGAGCGTTGGTGATGAGCAGCCTCAATTACAGGAATCCATGCATCACTTATCTGAAGTGATGCATGGATTCCTGTAATTGAGGCTGCTCATCACCAACGCTCTGCTTTTTGTGTTCCGCGGGCGTCTAATGACATCTGAGATGCTGCTAGGCAACATAACATCTGTCGTTGCCATGCCAGTTTACAAACAACACGCTCAAGGCTGACTTCAAGGCAGACTTCAAGACTTGCAACTGCACCTGAAGATGGCAACGGAGCATAAAGTCGCCGAAATATTGTGCATTAATAACATCATCACTCGGTTTGTTTCCCGTGAAACGTTTATAAATAAACTTCTAAAATTTAACACAGTGCTATAGAAGTGTATTCGTGTTTATAGAACTGGCGGACCACTAATGTTATAGTTATTCGACAGTAAAAATACAAGACGAAAGAAACGAGTAATATTTTAAAGCAAAAGATAGGATAAACTGTGGTATAAAATTTATGTGCATTGCAGATATCCATCGCCGGCGTAATGCATCCTCTTTAGGAGACGGGAATAATCCAATTTTCGGTCCCTTTGTATAATTTCAATTGCATCTAAAACGCATCAAGTGTATACTATATCTGCAGAAGAAAAATTCACTAATAACTATCGTAAAAAACAGTAAATTACGAAAAAGCAAATCACACTTCGCACGCACAACAGTTTACAAATGGCTACCCACTCAACGGTCTTGCCTGACTTGTGCGACTTCAGAACATTTTTGTGCCGCACAAACCGGTGTTGGTCGAGTCCCCTTGCAGCTGCCGCGTCTCCCTGCTAGCAGGTCACCTCCCCTCGAGGCACGGCATTCGTCTGTCAATCTCCGATTGGCCCCAGAAATATTAACAATTTATAAGAATCAAGCGCAATCGCCCCTATTGGACTAAACATATCCCCACCACTAGCAACATTTCCTTAATAGGTCATCCTATCCAGACAGCTACGGTTTCTCTATTTCATTGGCCTGCACTTCCCATGCACGAGCATTTTATTACTAACAAATATTTCCTTTCATTTC
>JARYHS010013630.1:144218896-144248090 GCA_031002005.1 Vandiemenella viatica
CTTGTCAGACATAGAGAGATAATTAACTGAGGGAAATAAATATTCACATGCTGTTGTAACTTCTGTTAATCATTTTAACTGTGAAAAATGTTATGAAAGTTAATGCTAATGTTCCAGAGCCCCAAGCAACATTTAATCACAACAATATTTGAGAAAATCTGTTGTAATAAAAACATTTTAATAGAACTGGAACAATAAATATGCTATTTTTAATAAATTAATTTACAATAATTGCAAAAACTGGATAATTTTTGTAGTAACTAATTAGCAAATAAAATAGTTACATATACTTACTGGTTGGGACACTTCTAAACGTAGTTTCGCTTACATGTTGACAGTTTAATTGAACTTACAACAATCTTCCCATCATGGATACCATGTCTAACTCAATAATACTGCAGGTTAAAGGAGACCTATGGTTCAAAACACAACCTGATCTGTGGAGAGGTTGTAACAAAGTTCATATAAAGAAAGTAACTTTACCAAAGTGGAGATCTGATGAAGGCCTGTAAAGATTTTGGTTGTTACCTCGATTTTAATTCAGCAGCTTTTTATTCTAGACAGACACATTACACTGAAACCAAGTGTGATGGGTGAGCAGTTAAGGCTCTGGCCTCATATTCGGGAGGATGCCTGTTCCCTGTCTGGGCATCCAGATTTTGTTTTTCCATGGTTTCCCCAAATCACTCCAGGCGAATGCCGGGATGCTTCCTTCAAAAGGTCATGGCTGTGTTCCGTTCCCTGTCCCCAGTCCCTTAAAAAACTTAACTTAGTCCACAACCCGAAGGTTGGTTGGATCCTCCCGAAGGAGGCATACTAAGCCATTTTGTCAGAGGTAGGATGGCCAGTTCGTTTCCTATGGGACCTACAGTTTAACGTGGAATCCGAACCACGGAGCATCCTGGCATAGATCATATGATCAAACACAACTCACACCTCTAATGACCTCAATGTCAAAAAGGTGTAAAGCCATAAAAAAAATGTTCACTGAACTAAAGGAACATTCACCATATTAGATATGGCACCATATAGGAAATAGATAGTAGTGGATTGCTGAATGATATAAGACATCCTGCAGGGAACAGTCTCAACAATATTTTTCTCATCAGAATTATCATTTTACTACAATTTTCAACTATGCATTTTGAAAGTATATATTATCCCTTGCAATTACAGTATAACTGGGTACAAAGTTTTTTTTAATAATCTGTGATAACATAAAAGATGAGATTAATCTAAGGTTTCACAAACTTATATGGCTCAGAAACTACATGAAGTATGCAAAATTTTATTCATGTAACAACAGTTTGTTGTGTGATGTTGTTTATACTGAAATCAGCTGAATTTTTTTGTAGAAGTTCTCAGCAGTAACCTTATATGAGATAAGTGAAATATGACTTGAAACTGACTTGAAACATATCACAACTGAGCCCAGAGGGTGAGCGGAGATGCTCGGGCCTGGCATTCAGGAGGGGACAGGTTCAATTTCTTGTCTGTCCATTCAGGTTTTGGCTTTCCATGCTTTCCTGAAATCATTCTAAGTGAATGCCGAGATGGTTTCTTCAAATGCCATAGCCAAATTCCTTCACATTCCTCATTCATTTTGTTACAGTGTTGAAACAGCCAAAAAAGTATTGCGATTTGAATCAACCATTATTAAATGCAGTTTTATTACTTATTTTAGAATGCCGGTGTCTGACATATTTTTTATTACCATACTCATTCCTATACTTACAGACTTTGCACAAAATTTAATTATTTGTGGCAAGGTTGAGCCATCACAGAAAGATAATACTTTAGTCTTCTTACAGGACTTTTTATGGACTTTATCCAGACTCTTCAATTATTTTTTTTCCAGACCTACTTCAATAATTATACTAAATGTTAACAGTTTTAATGATAATCTATACTATTATAAATCTGTAAGCAAGCTGCGTTTGTAGTGAGGCTTGATCTCTAATAACGCAAAAACTACCGCATCAATTTGCATGGTGTTTCCAAATTTTTAAAGCTAATGTTGCAGATCAACATCTGCAGAAGTAGCTAATGACTAATATGTACCATGGGAAGAAGAAAGTCAGTAAAAAACTTCAGAAATGTGAAACTGTAGACCACAGATAATTGTACACATTCATACGGTCACTCCTTTCATAAAGAGACCTGACAAAATTTAGGATTTCCTTTTTTTTTATATATATATATACTTCTGCGATTCATTTTTCTGGACCGCAGTACTTCAAAATAAAAAGAATACGTGAATCAAGTATAATCAGCATTTACTTGAATCGTAACAGGTCTGTTGAATTACGAAAAAGTTGTATTACAAATATTGAAGACGTATTGTCTCTGGTAGACTGTTATACAGTTTGTCTCTGGAACAAAATTGCTACGTGAATTCTGTACAATACAGCCACAATAAGCCAATACTTAATACGAAATTCAGTTTTTTCTCGAAGAGCGATGTCTGAAAAACAGCTATTATAAATATCAGCAAGTAATAAAACATACTTCTTTCATAATGACTTGTGCGGAATTGCACATATTTGGAAGTACTTTATTCGATTAATATGTCTCGTGGCTGTAACGTGCAAATATAACTAGGCATCCGAAAATTCAGGTACATGCGACTCAAATAATTACATAGAAAATACGGATATATTGAAAGAAACTCAAATAAAAAAATTTTCAGATCCTAATGCTACACCGCGTAAATTATAAAGCTAAAAGCATCGTCCCTTTGGCCTATAACAAAGCATATCAGCTGTCATCACTGTCCAGGTTGCATTTCAATTGATTTACAACTTGCGATAATTTTGACACTCAGAAATAATTGCTTGAGTTACATGCACATTAGTACATATACTGTACCGTGATCCATTTTGACATTTTTGAATTAATTATATCTGACTGAAATAATGACAATAATGATACGACGATTTGAAACCAAGATTAACTCCAATTCACGTAAATTTCTATTTTAAAGCAGGAATAATTGATGGTGTATCAACATAAAATAAAAACCAATATCCAAACAGCAAAAAATAAATAAATCAGAAAAAATTGAGATGCTGTGATTATTGGTAACGAATTTTTATTTCAAATATAACTAGGCATCCTAAAATTCTATTCTACACCGCGTAAATTTTAAAACTAAACCCGTTATGCCTGATGCTAAACAAAACGAGTCAATTGTCATCTGGTCCAGGCGGTTGTTTCGCCAGGTACTTACATGCGACTGAAATAATTCCATAGAAAATACGGCTATATTGAAAGAAACTTAAATTAAAAATGTTTCATATCCTAATGCTACACCGCGTAGATTATAAAGCTGCAGGCATCGTCTCTTAGGCCTATAACAAAGCATTAGATCAGCTGTCAGGTTGCATTTCAAGCGATTCACAACTTGCGATAATGTTGCCACTCAGAAATAATTGTTTCAGTTACATGCACGTTACTACATAAACTGTACCATGATCACATCTCGACATTTTTGGATTAATTATATCTGACTGAAATAATGACAGTAATGATACGACGATTTGAAATCAAGAGTATCTCCAATTCACGTAAATTTCTATTTTAAACAGGAATAATTGATGGTGTATCAACATAAAATAAAACCAATATCCAAACAACAAAAAATAAAAAACAACAAAAAATAAATAAATCAGAAAAATTGAGATGCTGTGATTATTGGTAACGAATTTTTATATTTCAGCACACTTCCAAGAGGACTAAGTCGTAGATTACTGCTATATTTACATAAATTTATGGCACCGCGGTTATGTTGCAATCCTCGGTATCCACATTTAAAAATAAACTTTTTTTAGTTAAGTATCATGGAAAGAATATTTTTCATTAAATCCACAGATACATCCTTAACAAAGCTTATACCTAGCTATATAATCCCAGGCAAAGTTTACACATAAAATCGCCAAAAAAAAATTACACATAATGATTATACGAGGGTGTTTCAAATGAAAACCTTAAAAGTGCTATATTTTTTTTATTTGTGACAATGAACAAAAAACTTACATGTCATTTTTCGACGTAGTCTCCTTGACGTTGAATGCATGTATTCCATCGCTTCGGGAGTGCATAGATACCACGACGGAAGAATTCTTTTGGTCGTGTGTGTAGCCAGTCATGCACCGCGGCTTTCACCTCTTCGTCACTTCTGAAATGCCTGCCCCCTATTCCTTCTTTGAGTGCACCAAACAGGTGAAAGTCACTAGGGGCGAGGTCTGGTGAATAAGGAGGATGTACCAGACATTCAAATTTAATTTCCTGAATAGTCTCAACTGTCCTACGGGCTGTATGTGGTCGGGCGTTGTCATGCTGCAGCAAAACTCCTGAAGTCAGAAGTCCTCGTCGTTTACTCCTGATTGCAGGGCGGAGGTGATGTTTCAGCATGTTTGAATAGGAATTGCTGGTTACCGTAACCCCCTTATCCATGTAATGCTCCAAAATTATTCCATTTGCATCCCAGAAGACAGTGAGCATGACTTTTCCTGCAGACGGTTGAGTGCGGAATTTTTTTGGTTTCGGCGATGAGGTGTGGCGCCATTCCTTGCTTGACCTTTTCGTTTCTGGTTGGTGGTAGTGAACCCAAGTCTCATCACCTGTGACAATTTTGCTCAGAAAGGCATCACCTTCGGCGTGGAAACGACGCAAAAGTTCTTCACAGGCATCAATGCGACGGGCTTTCAATTCGGCAGTCAACTGACGTGGCACCCATCTTGCAGACACCTTATTGAAGTGCAGTACGTTGTGAACAATATTATGCGCTGAACCAATACTTATCTTCAAAATTGTGGCTATTTCGTTCAGAGTTATGCGTCTATTATCCTTTACAAGCTCCTCCACTAACGCAATGTTTTCGTCCGTCACTACGCGGTTCGCCTGCCCTGGTCTTGGGGCATCCTCCACAGACGTTACACCGCTTTTAAACTTCCTACACCACTCGTACACTTGCTGCAACGACAAACACGAATCACCATACTGTGCTATTATTCTGCGATGAATTTCAGTTGGTTTGACCCCTTCACTACTCAAGAAACGTATCACTGAACGCTGCTCAATCGCGGTGCATGTTGACAGCGGGGCGGCCATCTTGTTATGTATTTCATCACCTTCTCTAGCGTTGTAACATCACTGTGCCGCCTGTCGGTCACTTTGTGAACTTCAAGGAACACTGCTGCCACCTACCAACTCCATCACGATACTTGTCGAAATTTTATTTAACTTTTAAGGTTTTCATTTGAAACACCCTCGTAATATCAGCTTTCTTAACGTTACAACTGTTATATATCCATTTAAATTTTCGGTACCACGGTTAACGTGGAATCCTCCATATCAGCATTTAAAAATATTATGTTTTAGCTGAGTTAAATATTGCTTTCAGAAATAATATTCGGCTAAATGAGAGTGAAATAGACCGACAACATCGTCTGCAACGTCAAAGAGAACTAGATGAAATAGCTAGAGCAAATGAAAGTAACCTGCACCGAGAAAAGCGATTGTCCTATAACCGGGTTCTATACGCTAAATCCATAGCTTCTGAAAGCGCACAGAATAAAGAACGTCGTTTGAACCGTGAAAGCCTTTCTAAACAATAAATGTTTATACTTCGCACAATAATTACAACCACGAATTACTACTGTTAATTTTTCAGGAACCTTTTCTACTATTGAATCAATTGCATCATGTTAAAATATGAATAAAACAACTCTCTGACATCAGTATGAAAACCGAACCTAACGTATTAACCGAAATTAAATGAAACTATTCAGAATACATTAACAGTTCATGCCTTTCCACGTTAATGTCTGATAAGAGAATAAAATCGGTAAATAATTTCTACACCTGCCAAGGCACGCGCGCGTGAAGCAGCGGGCAAATGCTAGTGTACAGTAAAGTTGGTCAACTGATAACTATGGTGTGCTGTGAAAATATTTCTGTTTTAATCTTTAAATTCCCTACTCACTAAACTTTCATTCATTCAAGGTTATTGCTTTAATGCCCACTTTATATTGTCTATAGGTTTTGTTTAATTCTGGACTGTAAAAATAAATTATGGTTAATGTAAGGTAGATAAATTGTATTTCCATTCTAACAGTACTGCCAACTGAAATTTTTAAGTGAGTAATTCAGTGATGGATATTTTTGTGGTTTACTAACATTGTATTTGATAATGGTACTATATTCTATTGCCATATAGGGTTATTAACTAATCAAGCTACTAGAGCACCACAAATTTTCTCAAAGATGTCATTTCTGAAAATAAATCTCAGAATGGTCTAGCAGAACAATACTAGTACCATATTTTTACATCATCCAGTAAGAAAGTTGACTGATTTTATGTCTTGTAGTTTTTATGTATTAGTTTCAGGAGAGTTTACAGTGACAAAGGGTTAGAAGGAAATAACAAAGATAATTATGTTTGTACTATGTGCAACAATTTATTTTTTTATATCTAAAAAGTGTTTTATTTTTAGAAGAATATGTTTTTCTTATCTTCTTATACAATTCTTCTGTTGTTAAATATTTAATGCACCATTAATTAAAGAAAGAACATTATCTTCTTAATGAAATTCGCTCTAAGGAGTATGCACACAAATATGTCTTATTCCATAAATACCACTACCTGGCATGTGGCACAACAACATAAGATATTACCTGCTGAACCACAGTTTTACTGACATTTTTCATACGAAAAATTGTTTTGACTTCTCTGTCATCTATAGAACAATATTTTGCCAGTTTGTTTCCAAACTAACTGTACTCTGACAGTGTTATATTTTCATTTCAGATCTGTGAAACTGTACTACTGTTAATTTTTCCAAGTTTTTAACCAGAGATATTTTAATTTTTTCAGAATTCCAAGTTATTTTGGTACAATTGATCCAAAAGATGCTGCTCGACAGATAATATCTGGAATGAGAAGAAACTACGTCGAGATTAGTGTCCCTGGTTATCTCCTATATGTTGGAAAACTTTTAAGGTCAGTTACTTGTGTATATTCATTTAATTATGAAAATAAAGAAGGAAATCGAAATTAAGTCAATCACTCATAAAAGTTAAAGGCAGGAGGGCAGCCACAAATGCAGAAAACACAAGATGAAATTAATAGTTTGATTTAAAACCTTGTTCATTTAGAGAAGTACAAACCATTTGGCAAGAGAGGTGTGAACATTAACATGGCCTACCACATGACTGTGTTTGCCGTAGCAACAGAGATAGAGAGGGAGAAAGAGAGAATTGAAGTCAGAGATGTTGGTTAAAATGCAGTAAAGTATCATTAATTATTGAAAACCAGCATCACTGGTGGAACTCATGAATAGATGCATTTAAAAAATCATAATAAATATATACTTAAAGAAGGGAGCAATAATGGAAAAACCGCTCTTAGAATAAATAAATAAACAATAAGAGATGGATGTATTGCCAGAAGCTTATAAGATGTTGAGGCCAGGTGGATGCCTGGTGTCAAGAGTTTGTTGGTACGCTAATTCCAATCTGCATGGTTCAGGAGTGGTGGTAGTTTCCGGGAAAATTCTGACAGCTCTTACAGTAAAACAGATGTGGGAACTGGCCTGGGCTGCCATTAGATGGTCTAGGTTGGAAAGTGTTGTCTCTTTGCCTGTTGCCATTCATTCTGATTTGAAGCTAGTTGATGGTGAGGCCTAAGTAAGACCTACTGCAGTGCATGCAACTAATTTGATTTATGAGATGCATAGTGGTACATGTAGTGTGTCCAGTGATGGGAAGGATTTTTCCCTATGGCTGGACTGGTATAGGTCATGATGGTTGGAGGTATGTTGTGAGTTTTGCAGCTAGATTTATTGGGTCAAAAGGATGCATGTATCGGTTTGGGAAACTTGAAAAGGAGCATTGTAGACTACGATGTTCTCAAATTGAGAGGACTGCTGAAGTATGTGTGGGAGGTAGTAGTTAAGATTTTTTGAAGACGAATGTGTATATTGGGGAAGGAATGTTGCAAGGATCTTGTTAATGGAATTAAGACCAGGAGAAAATTGGGTTCATTTTTAGAGTGGTTTTGTGTGTGTGTGTGTGTGTGTGTGTGTGTGTGTGTGTGTGTGTGTGTTGGAAAAGGGGGAAGGGGAGACAGCACAAGAGATTTGATTTTGTCTGGGATCAAGGATAGCAGTGGGGATTGAGGGCTTTTGGTAGATTTTTGGAGTACCTGAAGAAAGACACTGCATCAGAACAGATGCGTTTGCAGTGAATAGCAAAGTTGTGATGAAATGAACATTTGGTTTGGGACGGATGACAACTACTGAAGTGTAGATATTGCTTTGGGTTAGTGCTTGATGTTAACAGGGGTCTGAAAGTCTCCCTGAAATGATATTCACATCAAGGAGTTTGTATGTGTATGTGTGGGAGTTGGTACAGGTGAAGTTGATGGAAAGCTATTGTTGAGGGAATAGAAGGAGGAGGAGGTTTTCACTGTAGGTACAGGTCAAAATTTATATCATGTACGTAATCTGGACAACACAATGGGTTTAAATGGAATGTGTTTCAGAAACTGTTCTTCTAGAGGGAGCAGGAATAGGTAGGCATAGGACAGTGATGTGCTGATACCCATGGCAATATACTTGGGAATTGAAGCAAAAATAGTTTTTGGAAGGGATGAAGTGGGCCAGGGACGTGAGGAAATATGTGCTAAGAAGTCTATGTGAGGGGCAAATATCTATGAAATTTTGCATGGTACTGAGGCCCTGACAGTGGGGAGATTACCTCAATGGAGATTATGAAAGAATCATGAGGACAAATGTTCAAGGAAGTGTGGTTTGTCTTTGAGGATTCATGGGAGGTTTTGCACAAAATGTTGGAGATGCTTGTCCACCAGAGCCAAAATTCGTTCATTGGATGACCTGTATGCTGCAGCAATTGTTCACCCAGTATTGACAAACCTGTGGATCTTGCAAAGAAGTTTCACAGTGGGGTACAGGGATTCTGAGAAGTTAGGAGGGAATTGGTCTGTGAAGATAAGGCTTACAAGGGACCCTGGAAGCCAAGAAAAATATTTTTCCTGGCATATAGAGATGGCAAGTATTGGTGACAGAAAACTGTGTCAGGGATCTAGCGTTTAAATCGTTGTGATCTGTGACCACATTCGTTGAGCCCTAGTCAGCTTCAAGGATGATGTTATTGTTCCTGGAAAATTCTCTCATGGCTCAGATTTGCATGGAGCTGAGGTGGCTGTAGCGGGGAACGAAGATAAGGAAAGAGTGTGAGGACAAGGTTGAAGCGAGGAACCTCTTTAATAGAAGGAGGCAATAGTACTATGAAATAAGGGGTCAATCCAGTTGAGGTGAAGGTTTTAATTGCATTAAGTTGGACTCAATCTCGGCATGCTGGTTATCACTCTCCTCTGTGGTAGCAAAGTGATACTGCCAATGGAGAGTGCAGCAGATCACTAGCGAGTCCTGGACCAAAGCAGTATGGTTGGACTTAGAAGGAATGGTGAATTCCTTCAGTAGAACTATAAGTTGGGGTCCTGACAGGAAGTTGGAGGAAAGGTCAAATGTAGACATTATTTTCCGAAGATTCTCTCAATTAATCCTTTCAAAAGCCCCATGTCAATATCTTTCAATGTCCAGGAGAATGGGATGTTAAATTCTCTCAATTTCTCTACAAGCTGTATCAGAATGAAGACTTGGCACTATATGATATGCCCCTTATGAAGTCACTTTGTTCCTCTTGTATTTTCAGCAGTGACAATCAATCTGTTAGTTAAAACATGTACACACATTTTGTAGCCTGTGTCCCATACTGTTTGCCACTATAGCTGTAGTCTGCTTTCTTAACAAAGATAATATTTTCACACTTACTCAATCTTCAGGGCCTTTTACTTTCTTACAGCAAGTTTTTTTTTGATTACTACTTCTAGTGAAGTAAGGAAATATTCTTTAATGTTTCTGTCCATTCCCTTCCTTGTTTTATAACTTTTGCTTGTGATACGTCTTTCTTGATTTTATCGATGTGTCTTTATACTTTCAAATTAAAATCTTGTTTTTTCATACACCTCATGTTCTACTTTTCCAATTAATTCATTCAAACTATTATTGTTTTTTGATGTAGTCTCCACAGGTGTCCAGTCGGATAGTTTCCTGGTTTTGCTGTCTCTATCGGACATTATGTGGCTTCCTATGGTTGTAAGCCTGCTTTTACTGCTTATCTGAGCTGCCTCATGTCATTCTCTCCCTTATATTGTTGTAAGCAGAGCACCTGACTTTGATCCCCTATAATTTGCTTGCTTTCTTGCCAACTGGGTGAATATACGATATGATGAGTGTTGGTATGCCCATACTGGTTCTGTCACTAGTGCATGGCTTATTCCACAGCTCACTACAAAGTCTGAGACATGTCATTTGCTCTCGACATCCTGGCATGATAATCTGCCACATTCAAGTCAGAGATCAGTTATAACTGGCTCACTACATTCAGATAGAGACCGCTGTTACTATTGTTATTGTTGTTATTAAGCCAAATTTGCAACACCTAACATAAGACTGAATCCTAGGTGGTAGAGGAATGGGACAGATTGACAGGCTTATTAAATTGTGCTCTTCATTGATAGATTGCTTGTCTATGGAAGATTTGTCCAGTTGCTTGTGTCTTAGAAGGCGTTTCTGCTCCATTATGTGCTCCTTGGCATTTTTTATTGTCTGAACAAAGTGATCTTTGCTGCACTCTGATGGGATGGAATATATTCTGGGTGTTCTCAGCCCAAGATCATCCTCTCAAAGGAGTGAAAGTATCTCATATCAGACTGCACTGTAGTCGCAGCCATCTTCATGCTGGGTAGAGGACTGAATTTTAATCTTGCCACATAATATATAACCATGAAGAACATTGTATGTACAGTGGAATGGGTCACGTGCATACTACATGGAGAAAAAATAGAAGAAATGCTACATGAGACATGTCAGGTCTTGACGAAAGGCAAACCACCTAAGACCAGTATAATGAAAACAGAGTTTGAATCATTAAATGTTTTATGCCACAGAGACAACTACACTGTAGAGACAACTACACTGAAGAGCCAAAGAAACTTGGATAGGCATGTGTATGCAAACAGAGAGATATTTAAACACTCAGAATACGGCACTGCGGCTGGTAACGCCTATATAAGACAACAGGTGTCTGGCATAGGTATTAGATTGGTTACTGCTGCTACAATTGCAGGTTATCACCATTTAAATGAGTTTGAACGTGGTGTTATAGTCGTCACGCAAGAGATGGGACACAGAATCTCTGATGTTACGATGAGGTGGGAATTTTCCAGTACGACTATTTCACGAATGCACCGTGATTATCGGGAATCCGGTAAAACATCAAATCTCTGACAACGCTGCGGCCGAGAAAAGATCCTGCAAGAACAGGACCAACGACTGAAGAGAATCATTCAACGTGACAGAAGTGCAACCCTTCTGCAAATTGCTGCGAATTTCAATGCTGGGCCATCAACAAGTGTCAGCGTGCGAACCATTCAACGAAACATCATTGATATGGGCTTTCGGAGCTGAAGGCCCACTCGTGTATCCCTTGCTGAGTGCATAACACAAAGCTTTACACCTCATCTGGGTCCGTCAACACTGACAGTTGGACTGTTGTTGATTGGAAACATATTGCCTGGACTGAGGAGTCGCGTTTCCAATTGTATCGAGCAGATGGACATGGATGGGTATGAAGACAACATCATGAATTCATGGACCCTAAATGTCAGCAGGGGACTGTTCAAGCTGGCGGAGGCTCTGTAATGGTGTGGGGCATGTGCAGTTGGAGTGACATGAGACCCGTGATCATCTAGATATGTCTCTGACAGGTGACACGTACAGACGCATCCTGGCTGATCACCTGCATCCATTCATATCCATTATGTATTCTGACGGATTTTGGCAATTCCAAGCAGGACAATGCAACACCCCACATGTCCAGAATTGCTACAGAGTGGCCCCAGGAATACTGGCTGGACCACCAAACTCCCAAGATACGAACATTATTGAGCATTTCTGGAATGCCTTGCAACGTGCCATTCAGAAGAGATCTCCACCCCCTCGTACTCTTATGGATTTCTGGACAGCCCTGCAGGATGCATGGTGTCAACTCCCTCCAGCACTACTTTAGACATTAGTGGAGTCCATGCTGCATTGTGTTGCGGCAATTCTGCATGCTCGTGGAGGCCCTACATGATATTAGGCAGGTGTACCAGGTCTCTTTGGCTCTTCAGTGTAGTTGCTTTACCAGCATTGTCAACATAGATAATGGTAATGTGGCTATTCTCCTGTCTGCTATGAGATGATATGGTGATGAGGCTTCTAAATGAAACTACATATAATTAGATGCTGACTCTACTACAGAAGATGTAAGGAAGATGATGGCTGTTCTAAAGTAAGCTGGACTACCGAAAGTGCTGATCAAGGGAATTTGGCTACATGAGTAAGACCTCAGAGGCTGTATAGCATGCCAAGGTTGAAAAGAAGGGCATGTCATTACGTCCTATTATCAGTGCCTGTGGGGCACCAATTTACCAAGCCCTCCTTCATAGCCACTCTTTGATTCAGTGTTACCCTCGTATCAACAACTCGGCTGAATTTGTGGAGACAATCCTCGCTTTAACAGTTTCAGATCCTAATATCTTGATCAGTATTGACATCATCCCCCTTTCCACCTGTGCTTCATTAAAGGAGAATGAGGATATGATACTCTGTTGCATACCTTATTAACCACATATCCACATCCACATATTTCATGTAGGAAGGTAGATGCTAGGAACAATTTGACTGAGCGACAAAGGGGTCTCTGCTCTCATCAGTGGTAGCAGATCTCTACATTGAGGATTTTGAAGAGAGGGCTCTGGAGAGTACCACCCCTCACCAATCTGTTTTACCTTTGACAGTGTGGGATTCAAAAGTAATGAGCTTTTGTTCAAAAGGACAACTAACTAATAGTCTTCAAAATAGGCACCTCCTGCATCAATACACTTTCGTGGGTGACTTTTCCAGTGATTTTAAGGCATCCACATAGACCTGTTCTGGGATGGATGCAAGGGCTGCCTTGACATTTGCTTGGATGTCCTCAATCGAGTGGAAGTGTTTTCATTTCAACACTGATTTTAAGTGCGGAAACAAGAAGAAATCAAGGAGGTGACAAGTCCGGGCTGTGGGGAGGCTGGGGGACCACCGAAATGTTCATCCAGGCCAGATAGATGCTCATGATGAAGGCACGGTGTGGCTGGGTGCTTCCAGCTGTCCTTGATGTCCCTTCGCTTGCATGCGATGCTTCTTTTCAGCATTTTCAAGATTTCCAAGTAGTAAGCAGCATTCATAGTCACCCCAGGCGGGATGAACTCATAGATGATCCCCTTCACATCAAAAAGGCGATTAGCATGGTCTTCATCTTCGATTTGCTCATCCGCACTTTCTTGGGAAGGGATGAGTTTGAGGTGTGCCACCCAGAGCTTTGGCATTTTATTTCTGGGTCATATTGGAAAGTCCAATTTTCGTCACCGGTTATCACTTTTTCGAGAATACAGGAATCATCTTTGCTCATTTGTAGCAGTTCTTGATATCAGAGCACTCAGTTGTTTTTTTTTTTTTGCTCTTCAGTCAAAACAGTCGGCATGAGTTTGGCACAGATCTTCTGCATGTGCAAGTCCTCAGTAACAGTGTGTCGCAGCATTGCCTCCAATAAGTCCAGGGCCTCTGCTTCTTTGTAGAGACGTAAATACCAGTCCGTGTTCAAAATTCACACACTTGCCGTACATTAATATCAGTTCGGGCCGACGACGGGCGTACAGACCGGGGTTCGTTGGTCACCTCTTCCGGGCCCTCCCTAAAAACCTTGTGCCACTTTCTGCTTGAGAATAAGATAGACACTCAGTCCCGAAATGTCTGTTGAATCATTTCAAAAATTTCGGCTAGGAGACTTGCCCAACCAGAAGCAGAACTTGATCGTGTACTATTGCTCTAATGAACTTTCCATTCTGCTGTGTGATGCACTACCGCACAGGGGTTCCCGTCAAGGCCAATCCTACCGCTCGGAGGCAACTGAGCTCCATTGATTTTTGAAGTCAACACCCCCCACCACCACTGCTGACAAGGTACGCTTGTGTCAGAATAAAATGAGGTTCACTACTTTTGAATGTTACCTTGTAGATGACACTTTTGCTGTGTGGGCATGGTAGCCAAGCATTAAGAAATGTTTCCGAACATCTTTTATCCAAACATTCACAATGGAAATAGAAAAGGATGGGTGTCTCCCATTCAAGGATATTCAAAGGAGAGTTCTGACAGAACCTTGACATACAGTGTGTACCAAAAACATATCCATACTAATCACTACTTAGATTCTATCAGCTTCCATCATCCACCGACAGTTGTGCATTAGGTTGGAGCTTTCTCTAACCCTGAGAATCTGCTGGAAGAAATTATACACCTAAAGATCATTTTCAGACATGATGGTTACTGACAGCAGCAGATTGAAATAACAATTTTTCCAAGTACCTCAAGGCCATTAGTCGAGCAAGAAGAACCTCCAAAGTAACATGGTACCATGTCAGAAAAATAGTAAAGCTTCTGGCATAGTGTGGGATAAAAAACATTTTCTGGCCTCCACCAAGGTACATGACATTGTACGTAATCAAAGATGACCTTCGAGAATACCTGGAATTTGTTCCATCCCATGGGAAGGGGCAACGTTTATATTGGTCAGTTGATCCAAACAATCAAGGAACATGTAATGCAGCACAAACTCCATCTAAAACCTGGGTGACTGGACAAATTTGTAATAGTCAAGCACTCAAAAGATGAAGAACACGAGATTTTAATGAGATGGTTGTGCTGTCGTGGATCTCTACTTTCTGGGTATTGGTCATAAATGAGGTGTTAGAAATTAGGCTTAATGGTATCAACATCAACAGAAATAGCAGGCTCTACCTCAGTGTAGTTAACCAGTTGTAGCCATTCTCTGACATGACTGGCAGATAATTCCTACAGGATGTCCAGAGAGCAAATGAAAGTCCAAACTTCAAACAGAGCTGTAGATTAAGCCATGAACTAGCAAAGTAGCCAGATAGGGCATGCCAGCATTTCACAGTGGACCATATACTCACCCAGTTGGCTATGAGGTAAGCAGGTTGGGTACTGACTTAGGAGAGTACGATCAGTTGTTCCACTTACAACCATATAAGAGGGAGTATGACATGATGCAGGTCAGTCAAGGAATGCACAGTACAGGCAACTGTTGAAACACTTTGTTTTCAGAACACTATCTGGCTGGACACCTGTAAAGATCACATTGTAGCATTACACTAGGAAATTGTCCAGTCACATATCCTTATTTGCTTTCTTATTTTTTATCTGGCTTTATTTCTCAAACTTACATAAGTCACTCTTGATATGTAGTATTCATGGATTCACCGGAAAGATAAGCTTTCAGTGGCATGCTCTGCCAACATTATCATCCTTATCTGTTCATTGGGAGACTGTAAGAAACGTTCATATACCATTTGTTTCTCTCTTGTTACTTCTTTGATTTTTTCCTTCAATATTTTGAGACCATCTATTCTTGTCCATTTGAGCTACTTTTCCAAAGATTCATATGCGGCCTTTATTCGGTTCTTGGCACCTTCCCTTTCTAAATTTGATATAACAGTGTAGGAGATTTAATTCAAAATAAGAAAGCAGTTTATGTTCTCTTGGTTGTCCAGGTTGAACTGTGTCAATTTATGAAAACCTAACATTTTGGCAATCATTTTGCAGCCTTCTTCAGAGGACTGTCAAGGTTGGGATCACTGTCGCCTATATATAGCCCCCGAAGAGCAAGCTAACCGTTTGGAGTGACATCACTTAAGTTACTGCTGCCAGCAGGCCGGTCCGATGGGGGCTTACATCCCGTGTTTTCCTAATCAAGCATGACCATATTTGGTCAAGATGTAGCCCGCTGTCCGTGTTCATATTAATTGGTCTCTTTTTAATTTCCAGCGCTTCTGTGATACGCCTGGGCCACCATCTGCTTTCATGAACCAGTACACTAGTGTCACTAAATAAAATTGCATGCCCACTGTCAGCCGAATGTTGTGCTACAGGTGATTTGCTGACGTCGTTATTTTTAAGATGTCTTATGTGTTCACACAGCCTTTCCTTGACTGTCTGTCCAGTCTCGCCGATACACACTTGGCCAGACCTTCAGGGTATTTTGGTACACACCCGCAGTCTGCAGTTTCTCACTCCTGTCTTTAACCTTTATGAGCACTTCAGAAATCTTCCTAGGCACTCTATATATCGGACGGATATTTTTCTTCTCTAGAAGACGGCCAATTTGATCTGTCACCCCCTGAACATAGGGTAATTATTTATTTATTTATTTTCCATATGCAACATAGCCCAGCACCTAGTATTCTTTTACATTTACACACACACACACACACACACACACATATATATATATATTTATATATATATATATAAACAATTAATGCAAGAAAATTTTGATTCAATTTTGATTCAATTTCCAATATCTCTTACATCTACTGTTATTAAAAGAATGGGTACCACACCACTAGTACATCTACTACTACTGCTATTGTCCCTAAAATTACTACTAACTACTGCTAATACCACTAACACTACCAATACTACTATTACCACCACCAATTGTCACAGCCACCCTTCAGTCCACTAATGTTCATTTTCTTGGTGTTGAGTGCGCTCCAAAGGTAGAGTCCCCTGGAACCGGCAGCAAAGTCAGCCGCCCAGGCCATCAAGAGTTGACCTCCTGGAATACCAAGACGGCCCCAGCTGTCTCTCAGTAGAGTACACTGAAGTTCCTCCGACAATTGATGTTACTCATTGTCGTAGGATATCTTCCGTCAATCCGGTGTTATGAAAGCCAGACATCCAGCATCATTGTTCCCTCTGCAGTTGTTTCTGGAATTAGCTCCTCTGTTCCACGAGTTGTAATTGTGTTCTCCTCTTCTGCTATCTGTGGCCTTTGATTTTGCTCTGCATTTTTCCTTTCTATAAATTTCTCCTTCCAAAATTTTGAGCCTAGATCAGCTGCCTCGTCCAGCAAATGCCACAAACTTTCGTCGTGCAGTATGTCGAATATTCTCCTACCTTGCAGCTGAGCGTGTTGGTGTTCTCTCAAACTGGCTGTTGTTCAACATTCCCATACCACATGCTCCGTCGTACTCTCTTCACCACATTCGCACCTGTTTGAGTCCACAATATTTTGACTTCGGAGCCAGCTATTGTATGGCCCGTGACCTGTAATGTGGTGTACCAATCCGGGAGATGGTTGAAGGTACTTCAACTATAACCTCTCCTCTACAGATGGGAACATATCATATGCTCCTCAACCTGTTTCACTGTTGTTCCATTCTTGTTGCCATTCCGCCAATAGAAGCTTCCGAATGTGCATCTCCGATGTTGCTTCGCTGCCTACAATTTCTGCTACCTTATCTTGTTTCCCTTTCCTGAGCCAGTATATGGCACCCCGTTTCCTTACTTCAAGGTCCAGTGGCCATACACCAATGGCAACGGTTAATAAATTTGTTGCCACGGTTCTGTATGCTCCTGTCAGTCTTAAAAGTATTCCTCGTTGGATAAGTCTGACTCGCTGTTTTAGTTTTACTTTTACTTTTCTTAGATGCTTTGCCCACACACTTGCTGAGTAGCCCACTAAAGACGATAAAATTGCGTCATGGTATAGTCTTGTTGTTTGGACTGGAACAGTGAATTTTCGTTCGCCAATATTAATGATTTTATTCATGACCGCCACTGCTCTTGCTATTGTCTTCTCTAAGTGGGCTTTGAAGTTTAAACATTCATCCAATTGAATGCCTAAGTACCTGCACACTGGGTTTCTACGAATTGATTTACCGTCAATTATTATAGTTGGTTTTCGAGTCAGCTTGCCCTTGAGCAACATAAATGTTGTTTTATGTGGTGCTAAACTCGGCTTGACTTTATTGCACCATTGGCTAAGGCAGTCAAGTACTAGACTACTATTGTACTCAATTTCTGCTCTTGTTGCTCCTTCCACGAGTAGTAAAAGGTCATCAGTAAAAGCTATTAGGCCTAGAAGTTCAGGTATTCTTTGTAATAGTTAAATCACTGGTTCCATCCCTATATCCCAGAATATGGGACCGCAAACTGAACCTTGCGGGCATCCTTTAGTAAGGGTCTTCGTGATGAACGAGTTCTGGCATCTCAAGGAAGCAGTTCTTAATCTGCGATAGCCCCTGAAGGTGTAGAATAATCTTCTTGGACAAACCGAGCGGGGCGGTATAACGGTTAGCGTTCTCGCCTCGCATTCGGGAGGACGGCGGTTCGAATCCCTGTCCGGGCATCCAGATTTGGGTTTTCCATGGTTTCCCCAAATCACTCCAGGCAAATGCCGGGATGCTTCCTTCAAAAGGCCATGGCCGAATTCCTTCCCATTCCTTGCCCCCCATCCTTTCCCGTCTCTAAAAGACCTCGATGTTAAAAAGAGATGTAAAGCAGTTACAAAAAAAAAAAAAAAATTCTTTTGACAACCAATATCCCTCAGCCGTTCAAACAGGGCAGGCCACCATAAATTGTCGAAACCTCCCGCGATATCAATAAATATGCCTACTATGTAGTTTTTTGTACTGCTACCATCCATCGACCGATTTATGGCATCCTCTGTCGACTTCCCAGTTCTAAATCCATATTGACTAGAATTCATTCCCTGAACCTCCCAGTGGCTTTGTAATTTTTTGCATAAAATCTTCTCTTAAACTTTGCCAAGCATATTCAATAAATAAATCGGCCGGTAAGCTTTCAGTTGAAGAGGATCCTTGTCGTCTCCTTTCTTTAGAATTACCACCTCACTATTCTTCCATATTCCCAGAACTCTACTCTGATACAGGCATTTGTTCCAGAGCCTGCATAGGACAGGGGTTCATAGACAATCAAATTGGGGTCAATTGTTGTCATGTTGTCAAGCACTCTCCAACCCCAAAGCAAATTCCCCGCATGAATGTTTGTAATTGTTACATCAATATTTGTTCTTGTGCCAACACTGTTGCAGAAAGTGGGAGGATTATGTGCTTTGGTTTCTAACCTCTAGACCCAATTCGCTTAACAGTTCTTCTAGAAGTTGCCCTCTCCTGTCAGTCTTCTTGCTGTGCCAAAGAGCAGACTTTGCATTGACATCCGCTGCAATAACTAGTGGATAATTTCCCATAGCTGCATCTATCTGCCGTATTCTATCTAGGTATGGCAAGATCTTGTCACTGTACTGGAAATATATGCTTACCTTTATGAAGCTTCTCCATGCTGCTCCTATCTCAGCACATACGGTGTGTTCATCACATAATTGCTTAATTTTATATCTGTTATCTTTTTATTTAAAATGATTATTGCTGCCATTGGGTTATTACCCTCTGTGATTATTCGTGATGTTACAGGTTTGTGTGGGATTTTGCCTTACCAGGAGTACGGTTCTTGTAGAGAAATAATATCTGATCTCAATTCCTCAGCCATTTTTCTGATTTCATGTAGAACCATGGCGTTTCCTTTAGTATTCAACTGAGTAACTTTTAACTTAAAATTTATGGTAGTCTTGTGTGTACATTGCACTGGGGCCATGGTAGTCTTGTATCTAACAGAATGCGTCCGTAGGTCATGACAAACTGCTTGTATGTTTCCTCAGGATCAAATATTTCTCCTCTTCTCTCAAAAATCTTGTGAACTAGTGTCAGGAGCTGAGATGGATCTGTTGGAAGATTTAGTGATCTCAGTTGTATTCTGCCAATTGCCGAAGGTTGTCGGAATGTTATGTTTTTACTGCTAAAATGGTGGACTCTTGTCAAATGTCTGAGGGCAAGTGTAAGTGTATGCACTTCTTCAAGTCTATTTAATCGGCATACAATACCGCTGGATCTGCAGTAATGGCATTCGGTTGACTTTTCACAAAGTTTGGGTGTTTTATTTGGCTGGTACGCATACTTGTCTTGCGAAGATGATATTCGTTTTCTTTAAAATATCCGAGCCCACCGCCTCTAACAAAGCGCTGGCAATAAGGCGAGTCAGACGTGGAGGAAATTTCGTCTAATTGCTCATCTATTAACAGCTGCCGATCTGTTTGCGTGCCAGCACTTACCACCATTTTCTGCATTTCCATCGCCTTCTTCTTCCTAAATGTTTCGGCTCTTGCAGCATTTCTTCATCTACGAGATGGGGGATTGCCTCTCTCCTTTTGATTTTTCATTTCCATTTTTGCAACTGCTATTTCAAATGCTCTGTATATCAGGTCTGCTATATTCTCCATCATTTCTTGATCTATCCTGCAACTGGATTGTAGACTAGCCATAATATATTCTGTTGACTAGGACGTTGCAGTAGCAGTTGATACATCGGACAATCCTTTGTTTTAGGGTAATACTGCCATGGGTCCGTCTGTTAGTCTTCTGGCTTCACCTTCCAGTGCTGGAGAACAAGGAAGTGATAACGTAGCTGTAGCCATTGGCCAGAAATGTCTCCTTCAAAATTTCTTTTTCAGCGGCAGTGCTCGCTTCGTCGCTGACTATGGAAGCACAAACACTTAAAGTTTTTAAAATTCCGCATTTCACTGCTGGATGGTGGTGAGAGGCTGCAAGCAAATAACAATTCGTGTGTGTGGGCTTGTGACAAATGCGGAAATTTAAAAACTTTAAGTGTTCGTGATGCCATAGTCAATGGCTACTGAAAAAGAAATTTTGAAGGAGACATTTCTGGCTAATGGCTACAGCCTTAATGTTATCAATAAGGCCACCGTAAGGCTTGAACTTCTAGCACTACCTTGTGCTCCAGCACCGGATGTTGAAGCCAGAAGACTAACAGACAGATCCTTGGCAGTATTATCATACGTTCAGGGGGGTGACAGATAAAATTGGCCGTCTTCTAAAGAAGAAAAATATCCATCCAATATACAGAGCACCTAGGAAGATTTCTGATGTGCTCATAAAAGTTAAAGACAGGAGTGAGAAACTGCAGACAGCGGGCATGTACCAAATACCCTGTAGCTATGGCCAAGTGTATATTGGCGAGACTGGATGGATGGTCAAGGAAAGGCTGTGTGAACACAAGACATTTTAAAAATAACAAAGCAAATCAGCTGTAGCAGAACATTCGGCTGACAGTGGGCATGCAGTTTTATTTAGTGACACTAGTGCACTGGTTCATGAAAGCAGATGGTGACCCACGCATATCAGAGAAGTGCTGGAAATTAAAAAGAGACCAAATAATATGAACGCGGATGGTGGGCTACAACCTGACCAAATATGGTCATGCTCGATTATGAAAGAATAGGACTCAATCCCCAATCAGACCGGCCACACTGGATGCGGTAACTTGAGTGACGTCACTCCAAATGATTAGCGCACTATTCGGGAGCTATATGTAGGTGACAGCAATCCCAGCCCTGACAATCCTCTGAAGAAGGCCACAAAATGATGGCCCAAACATTAGGTTTTCATAAATTGAGGCAGTTCAACTTGGACAACCAAGATAACATCGACAACGACCGCGGAATTCTGCGCACCCATAATAAAGCAGTCTAAGATGGTTTCAAAATAGGAATGAATAGAGAAAGTTACCGGCAGAAGTGTAAATGATGCATGGAAAAAAGGAATCCACCTTCAAAATTATTAGTTACATAGTGAATGTAGCTGCCAACAAGGATAAAGTGAGGTAAAAGTAATAATTAAACAGATAGTCTCAAACGCTACATGCAACTTTGGAGAAAAAGGAAAACAAAGTTTTTTTTTTTTTGCTGTCGTCAGTCTTTAGACTGGTTTGATGCAATCCTCCATCCCTTCCTATCCTGTGCTAACCTCTTCATTTCTACATATCCCTTACAATCCACGTCCTCAATTATCTGCTTCATATATTCTAATATCTGTCTTCCTCTACAGTTCTTACCTTCAACTGTTCCCTCCACTAACAAATTAACCAATCCAGCATGTCTCAAAATGTGACCTACCAGCCTGTCTCTTCTTCCTGTAAGCTTCTGCCATAAAATTCTTTTCTCACCCATCATTTCTAAAACTCGTTCATTTCTTACTTTGTCTGTCCACCTAATTTTCAGCATTCTTCTGTAGCACCACATTTCAAATGCTTCAAGTTTATTTCTTTCCGGTATTCCTAAAGTCCATGTTTCGCTACCGTAAAGTGCTGTGCTCCACACATAGAGTTTTAAGAAGTTCTTTCTATTTCCTAGATCAATATTTGAAACTAAAAGGTTTCTCTTTTTCATGAAGGCTCTTTTTGCTAGTGCTATTCTGCTTTTAACATCATTCCTGCTTCGGCCATCGGTTGTAATTTTTGCTTCCCAAGTAACAGAACTCACTCACTTCTCCTATTGCTTCAGATCCTATTTTTATATTTAATCTGCTAGTATTGGTGTCATTTAATATGTAGTTGAGAGAATTACATGTCCTCGGGATACCCTTTGGGTCTTTAATGCAGTGGTTTCCCGTTGCCTTCTGCATCCCCATGCCGTTGATCATTTCTGATTCATCCGCCTTTAGGGGCCGTTTCCAACCCCAAGGGCAAGAGGGTGCCCTGAACCACTCCCCGCTCTTCCGCCCTCCTTTCGGAGGCCGTTGGCAAGCAGTGGGTGACTCCTTATACCGGGAATCTATCAGTCGCCAGAGCCTCGTCCGTGCAAACAGGGTGCACCACGTGAAGGAGAGGTTGACATTTGGTTGGAAAAGACTAGTATAGTCTCTCCCAAACCCTTACACCCCAAAACAAAGTTAATGAATATATCAGGAAGTGGGAAAAAATTAGCTGATCAAAAATAAATGTGTTAACAGCAATGAATCTTTATCTTTAACATAATATTTACTGTCACTTCTTTTTGTAACTTTTTTTTATTATTTATATTTTTTGTTTCATTAGGATCCTTCCAAGAAAGGCATCTATAATGTTGCGTGATCTTCTGGACACTGGAGTTGATTTTGGATAAGTTGATTAAACCAATTTTTTTTGCTACTTTTCTTAGACAAACACTTTTGCATAAAATTGGATGTCTTGGAATGACAGTTTTGTACAGATGAAATTAAGACTGATTTTATTTCAGTCTGATTTTAGGTTTATTTTTTTTAACATTGTTTGATTTTCATATTCATATTTTGGTAGAAATCAATTCTTAATGAGATTGACATTTCATTACAAACACGCATAATGAATATGATTTTAAACTATCTGCTACTCTACTTCAGGCACATTATATAAAGCTGATATTTGCATGCACAAGGAAACGATAATTTTTTAAAAAATATTCAGTAGTGGGAATTTGTATAACCATCTTACCTCATTATATAAATAACGAAGAATAGGGAAAATGATTCATTACTCACAAAGTTGAAGGCTGTGATGAATGGAAAACATATGGGACAAACAAAAATGTATACAATATTTCTATTTTACACCTAATTCATGTGCTAGGGACCGAGTCATGTGGCTCGGGAGATGTGCACACGCCTAAGTATACCACCATGACTGTTTTTATTTGTCTCATATGTTTTTTGACTTTGGTGAGTGATGAGTCATTTTCTCTATCCTTTCTTATTTATATTGCCTAAGAGCCATTTGCTTTTTCCTTAATATCATTATTTCAATAGATGATTCATATAGAAGTGTGACCCAAATTTTTAACAATGGAATTTGCTGAACAGTACATTGAACTGTTACCAACAATTATTGGAATTTAAATATCATTATTAATGGGTACTTTTATCATGTTATTTTTCACTGCTCACTGAATTCATTAATCCTGTCAAACAAGATGATTTCTGGCAATTGTTAATGAGTAACCTTCAGCTTTAGTTTACTCTCTTGACTGTAATCTAATTGTTAACATGATGCTGCAGGGTGTATGGAAACTGATCTCATTTAGTGTACTTATTATTTTATCTGTTTATTAAACTATATTAATTTTTTTATTTTGGCTGGACTTTTACTTAAAGAAAATTAAGTTTTTGTTAATATTTGTGCTTGAGTGGAATTCAGTAACTGGACAAGTTGTAGTCTTTTCATATAGTTTTACTGTTTCCTTATAATTTATTTTGGCCATGTTCCTTAGCCTTATTTATTGCATTTTAATTTGAGGTAATTTCTGTTTTTTTATTTAGAATTTTTTTTTTTTTAACAATTCTCCCAATAGTCATTTTTTTCATACATGGCTAATAGCTTTTCTAATAATAATAAAACTCCATGATTACAATTATTTTATTCAGTTTATAAAGAAATGAAAATATTTTAGTTTTAAGATTTGAAATTAAATTTTTAAACAAGGAAAGAATGTTTAGTTTTTATGAAAACAATAAGTCTTCATTATCTGTGGGAGGAAAAGGGACAATAAAGGGGGGGGGGGTGAGTGCAGAATGTTGGACAACGTAATATAACCACTGTAAAAAAAAAAAAGTTATTAAAGGAGCACATGTGAGGGGGCTATTTCCTACACACCTATTTTCCCCTTCTGAATTTCTTCCACTGTAATTTCCCTACCCATCTACTTTTTCCCTTTACAGATATGAATTTTAGATTCTTCAGGTGTTTTTAGTAAATTATTCAGCACATCCCTCAGTAATTTATTCCAAGTGCTGACTCCCTATTGCACAAAAGAAAATTTTATCACTCCATTATGCCTCAAATTGAGAGCCAGCTTGTCGTCAGTGTTTTTTTGCTTTGAAGCGTTGTTCTGAATTCTCCTACCAATATCCTTCCAGACCTCATCACTATCTTAAGCCTTGTACACTCCCAGCACACTCTTCTCCCTTGTCTTCCAACGAATCCCAAGCCAGATCCTTTACCATTTAAGTTATTGATTGTGTTCTGTGATAATTTTCGCAAATAAATATAACTGCCCTTACCCATGGACAATACAAAAATGGCTTTTAAACTTTTCAAAACTAACCCTTACTTGTGAGAAATGAATCATTATTGCTATTTTCACCTACAGATTTTGTAAAAATTATTTGCATTTCCTCAGAGATGTGGGGAGAGTCTTCTTTTCATGTTTCAACTTCAAATCTTTCTCAGTCTTTTCAAACCTAATGTCTCGTGCTTTAGAACCCATTTTTATTTCAATTGATGTACTTCAATAACATTATTATGTACTTTTTCTTTCAGCGTCTTTCTCTTGTGACCTCTAGATTTGCTTATTTTATAACTTTTAGCAACTGATGCTATGTTTTCATTTTTATCAATTTACATAACATTTCTATCTCTTTTGATAAAATTAAAACTCTTCCTTTTCTTTTAACACTATCATTAACAGAAGTCGTCATTAAAAATAACATATATATATTTACAGAGTCATACTAAATGAGAGGCAACTGCCAATGAGAATGATTGTTTTATCTGGTGAGACATACAATGGGAATCTTATAGTTGCCAGGTTATCTTGATAATAATCTCAGAACATTGCATTACATTTTTGACATCATTTTTTCTTTGTTTTGTTTGTTTTTTGCTTATTTCTTGAATGTGTATAATGGAACTGCACTAAAAAAAAAAATCAGATAATGGAAGTAATACTGTATGTAAATATCCAATCATCATTGTCTACCTACCTATGATACACAGTGAGATGAGACTTTAATTTTAATTTGGGAGACAATAAAACAGTAGATTGAGTCTTTAGTTTTAATTTAGGAGACATGTGTATCGAGATTTATGCATACCTCTTTGGTTTCACTTTTTCACAAAGGAAAATTATATCTTGCCTACTTCTATCAGAATAGTTGTGAGCTTATAATCTATCTTTAATTAGTTGCCAACAGTTGTTTTATGTTTCTAAATATCTCAGTTTATATTATTGAACTCTTTTAGTTACTAATTGCCAACACTGCCATTTTTTCCTCTGGCATCAATTTTGCTACATATACATACATACCATACATTGTAACAATAGAATATCTAATATGAAACAGGAGAAATTAACTGATTTTAATAAAAGTATCATACTCACACTTCCTAAGAAAGCACAAGCCAACAAATGTGAGAATTATTGCACTATATGTCTAACATTACATGCTTCAAAGTTACTATTATAATATACAGAAGAATAGAAAGGATAGTAGAAGGAATAGTATCAGTTTGGGTTTAGGAAAAACTGCAGTACCAGAGAAGCAATTCTGGCTTTAAGATTAATACTCTAATGGTGAATCAAGTAAAACAAAGATACTTTTATGGCATTTTTTTAAATCAGAAAATGTTTTTGGTAATGTTATGTGGGACAAGGTGTAAAATATCAAGATACAAGAATATATAATCTATATAGGAATCAAATGGCTATAATAAAGATAGAGAAACATTCTTTCCCTCAATTCTGCCTTGGAAAAAGACATGTTAGAGGTCTTATAACAGTTTAGTGTGTTTTTCAGCCCTTTTTTAAATTCAGTTGTATAACAATCTAGTAAGTTTGACTTGAAAATGTTTACTTTCTTGTGGTTTCTCTAATGTTGATTTCCTTGACTTCAGGCACCTGTTGTTTATTCAAATATAAATCATTTACATCCTCTACAATACACAGCATTGTATTAATTTTTGTGTGTAGGAAATATATTAACTGATATTTATCAGTTACACATATAGAAACCCCATAAAGTTCCTTTTCCACAGAGAGCCATTAATATCGTAAATGACTTTATTTACCTGAGACTGAGCTCTTGAACTGTGTTCATCAGTTTGTTGTAATCTTCTGAATTGCTTGGCAATTCTGTAAAAATTACTTTTAATTAAATCAATAAGAAAAGAGTTGTGGAACATTGATTACCATGGTTTATGGCAGGACAGCACAGAACTGGAAATACAAACATGGAACAATTGTGTAATTTTCAGAAAACCCTTCTTCAGAAGGACATCTGGGAATGTGAGGGTGAGAGTGAAAGAGTTGCTCATGTTTTATTTGTTTCTGCCATCACCCATTGTAAGTGATAATTCCTCTCTTGCATTTTTTTGGCTTGGTATTTGCTAATCAGCTCATTTTTTTTCCATCAAGCACTTTGAGATCTGATAGTTCTTTTGTCTGTATTTTATGTGGTGATATCTCATATTACTGTTATTTGTATGTAAAGGTGTTAAATATATGTCTTATACTGTTTTTAAAGTGATGTATTTTTGATACTATTGTTTGTCATTTTATATGGAGATTCCTTGAATCTATTTTATGTAAAAAAAATATATATATATATTAGAAAAAAAGAAGTAAAAAATAAATGCAGGGCCTTTTTCTAATTATGGCTGTACTGTTTTTATTCACTCATAAGTATTTATCAAATATTAAAATATGTTTTTCATACTAGATCCTCTACATGGCCGAATCAAGCATCGTTTAACACATCTAGCTTCCTTCCTCTTTTGGGTGGTGGAGGGTGGGGGCAACTTTTAGTGTCCATGTCTTAAATTGCCAGACTATGTTGAAATTATTGTAATACATTTAGTAAAGAGGAAGGCACAAAACAAAGCTTTACTTACTCGTGAATAAACATGTGACAGCTCTTGCTTCGGTAGCTGTGTTCAATGTAACAACTTTAATATTGACTCACGGAATTTCTTCCTAATCTGTTGTTACTGTGGTGCATTTAGTACACTTCTATAACAATATGTATTTAAAGATTTTAAAGATGATTTATATGATGCTCTTAGCACTGAAGTAGTGTACCGAATTAAAGTTATGGTTATTCAGATTGAAACAAATATGAGTCAATTGTTTCATGATTTTTATTACAGTAGTACAGAGACTGTACTGTGCCTTCTGATCATTACTGTTAAGATTTGGAGTCAACTCTTTTAAACTAATCATTGCAGGAAATCTTTATCATCCTTTTCTTCACATTGCTCCAATATTTAACTTCTTTAGACAATACCTTCACTAGCTGTAAATTCTTCACTGGTATCATTTACATTTAGACATTTCCAAACTATAGATGATCGTTTCCTTTCTTACAATACATTTTCTTTAATTGTCTCACTAAATTTTTCCATTATTTGTCTCGGAGCAAACATTGCACATTAGATATTTAAGGTAACTGTTCTTGCCGTATTGATTTCGTTCTTAGTTTTTGTTACACATTCAAGTGCCATAAATTTTTTATCCTACTTTCAAGAAGGTTATTGTTATTTTTACTCACCATTGTTGCCATGCCTGTAAGTGCAACATATTTCAGTATCTTGCAAGATATTCATCATTGACCTTCCATCACATGAAGTATAAGAATGAGGTATAGACCAGAAATCCACTATTGTACAATGTGTTGATTTTTATTACATTCAGTATGGAATGTAAAGGTTTTTAGACCCATCTAAACACCAAAATACATTAATTCAGAAATGAATTATTACTAGATTTCAGTGTGTCTAATTCCTGTGACCATTCGGAAATGCAAGTTTCATTTTGAGCATTCTAATTTTATCAGTTGAAATAAAAAATCATGTATAGTATTTACATAATTTTTATAAAACTAGATAACCCATGTGATAATGTCACAAATACAATAAATAAGGTTGGGGGGTTTGCAATTGGATGAAGGAAGAACCGCCTCATTTGTTTCCTTTGTTTGTTTTGTGTAATAGGTACATAACAAAAGTAGATGCCAGTGAAGCAGTCTATTAATATACCTGTGATTTGTGCTACTGTTATCTAGCAGCTAGGCTGTGAACTGTCTCACGTGCGCACCTTCACAGTTATTACTTTTGCCCTTTAAGGGTCAAATTCCAAAAAATTCCGTTCTTAAGAAATTATGTGACCAAATCAGAGACCTTAGTCTTTATATGATAGCTCATTTATGTATTTCGGTTAGATATCAAGGAGATAAGTAGCTCATGATAAAAAAATACATTATTGAAATTAGGACAATTTTTCCCTTTAAGGGTCAATTTCAGAAAATTCCTTTTTATAATATGACGTGACTGGGGCAGAGAACTTAATCTTTAAAATATACCTCATTTGTCTGTATCAGTTTGATATCAATGGAGATAAAAGACTTGTAACACAATAACGCATTGTAGAAATATTGATACTTTTGATCTTTAAGGGACAAATTCGGAATAATTCTTTCTTTAAATATGATTTATCTGAAGCGGAGACCTTAATCTCTAATATAATACCTCATATGTCGATTTCAAGTAGATATCAAGGGAGGTAA
>JARYHS010013630.1:144249090-144369402 GCA_031002005.1 Vandiemenella viatica
AGGAGAGTTCTGACAGAACCTTGACATACAGTGTGTACCAAAAACATATCCATACTAATCACTACTAGATTCTATCAGCTTCCATCATCCATCGACAGTTGTGCATTAGGTTGGAGCTTTCTCTAACCCTGAGAATCTGCTGGAAGAAATTATACACCTAAAGATCATTTTCAGACATGATGGTTACTGACAGCAGCAGATTGAAATAACAATTTTTCCAAGTACCTCAAGGCCGTTAGTCGAGCAAGAAGAACCCCAAAGTAACATGGTACCATGTCAAAAAATAGTAAAGCTTCTGGCATAGTGTGGGATAAAAAACATTTTCTGGCCTCCACCAAGGTACATGACATTGTACGTAATCAAAGATGACCTTCGAGAATACCTGGAATTTGTTCCATCCCATGGGAAGGGGCAACGTTTATATTGGTCAGTTGATCCAAACAATCAAGGAACATGTAATGAGCACAAACTCCATCTAAAACCTGGGTGACTGGACAAATTTGTAATAGTCAAGCACTCAAAAGATGAAGAACACGAGATTTTAATGAGATGGTTGTGCTGTCGTGGATCTCTACTTTCTGGGTATTGGTCATAAATGAGGTGTTAGAAATTAGGCTTAATGGTATCAACATCAACAGAAATAGCAGGCTCTACCTCAGTGTAGTTAACCAGTTGTAGCCATTCTCTGACATGACTGGCAGATAATTCCTACAGGATGTCCAGAGAGCAAATGAAAGTCCAAACTTCAAACAGAGCTGTAGATTAAGCCATGAACTAGCAAAGTAGCCAGATAGGGCTGCCAGCATTTCACAGTGGACCATATACTCACCCAGTTGGCTATGAGGTAAGCAGGTTGGGTACTGACTTAGGAGAGTACGATCAGTTGTTCCACTTACAACCATATAAGAGGGAGTATGACATGATGCAGGTCAGTCAAGGAACGCACAGTACAGGCAACTGTTGAAACACTTTGTTTTCAGAACACTATCTGGCTGGACACCTGTAAAGATCACATTGTAGCATTACACTAGGAAATTGTCCAGTCACATATCCTTATTTGCTTTCTTATTTTTACCTGGCTTTATTTCTCAAACTTACATAAGTCACTCTTGATATGTAGTATTCATGGATTCACCGGAAAGATAAGCTTTCAGTGGCATGCTCTGCCAACATTATCATCCTTATCTGTTCATTGGGAGACTGTAAGAAACGTTCATATACCATTTGTTTCTCTCTTGTTACTTCTTTGATTTTTTCCTTCAATATTTTGAGACCATCTATTCTTGTCCATTTGAGCTACTTTTCCAAAGATTCATATGCGGCCTTTATTCGGTTCTTGGCACCTTCCCTTTCTAAATTTGATATAACAGTGTAGGAGATTTAATTCAAAATAAGAAAGCAGTTTATGTTCTCTTGGTTGTCCAGGTTGAACTGTGTCAATTTATGAAAACCTAACATTTTGGCAATCATTTTGCAGCCTTCTTCAGAGGACTGTCAAGGCTGGGATCACTGTCGCCTATATATAGCCCCGAAGAGCAAGCTAACCGTTTGGAGTGACATCACTTAAGTTAAGGCCGGTCCGATGGGGGCTTACATCCCGTGTTTTCCTAATCAAGCATGACCATATTTGGTCAAGATGTAGCCCGCTGTCCGTGTTCATATTAATTGGTCTCTTTTTAATTTCCAGCGCTTCTGTGATACACCTGGGCCACCATCTGCTTTCATGAACCAGTACACTAGTGTCACTAAATAAAATTGCATGCCCACTGTCAGCCGAATGTTGTGCTACAGGTGATTTGCTGATGTCGTTATTTTTAAGATGTCTTATGTGTTCACACAGCCTTTCCTTGACTGTCTGTCCAGTCTCGCCGATACACACTTGGCCAGACCTTCAGGGTATTTTGGTACACACCCGCAGTCTGCAGTTTCTCACTCCTGTCTTTAACCTTTATGAGCACTTCAGAAATCTTCCTAGGCACTCTATATATCGGACGGATATTTTTCTTCTCTAGAAGACGGCCAATTTGATCTGTCACCCCCTGAACATAGGGTAATTATTTATTTATTTATTTTCCATATGCAACATAGCCCAGCACCTAGTATTCTTTTACATTTACACACACACACACACACACACACATATATATATATATTATATATATATATATAAACAATTAATGCAAGAAAATTTTGATTCAATTTTGATTCAATTTCCAATATCTCTTACATCTACTGTTATTAAAAGAATGGGTACCACACCACTAGTACATCTACTACTACTGCTATTGTCCCTAAAATTACTACTAACTACTGCTAATACCACTAACACTACCAATACTACTATTACCACCACCAATTGTCACAGCCACCCTTCAGTCCACTAATGTTCATTTTCTTGGTGTTGAGTGCGCTCCAAAGGTAGAGTCCCCTGGAACCGGCAGCAAAGTCAGCCGCCCAGGCCATCAAGAGTTGACCTCCTGGAATACCAAGACGGCCCCAGCTGTCTCTCAGTAGAGTACACTGAAGTTCCTCCGACAATTGATGTTACTCATTGTCGTAGGATATCTTCCGTCAATCCGGTGTTATGAAAGCCAGACATCCAGCATCATTGTTCCCTCTGCAGTTGTTTCTGGAATTAGCTTCCTCTGTTCCACGAGTTGTAATTGTGTTCTCCTCTTCTGCTATCTGTGGCCTTTGATTTGCTCTGCATTTTTCCTTTTATAAATTTCTCCTTCCAAAATTTTGAGCTAGATCAGCTGCCTCGTCCAGCAAATGCCACAAACTTTCGTCGCGCAGTATGTCGAATATTCTCCTACCTTGCAGCGAGCTTGTTGGTGTTCTCTCAAACTGGCTGTTGTTCACATTCCCATACCACATGCTCCGTCGTACTCTCTTCACCACATTCGCACCTGTTTGAGTCCACAATATTTGACTTCGGAGCCAGCTATTGTATGGCCCGTGACCTGTAATGTGGTGTACCAATCCGGGAGATGGTTGAAGGTACTTCAACTTTAACCTCTCCTCTACAGATGGGAACATATCATATGCTCTCGACCTGTTTCACTGTTGTTCCATTCTTGTTGCCATTCCGCCAATAGAAGCTTCCGAATGTGCATCTCCGATGTTGCTTCGCTGCCTACAATTTCTGCTACCTTATCTTGTTTCCCTTTCTGAGCCAGTATATGGCACCCCGTTTCCTTACTTCAAGGTCCAGTGGCCATACACCAATGGCAACGGTTAATGAATTTGTTGCCACGGTTCTGTATGCTCCTGTCATCTTAAAAGTATTCCTCGTTGGATAAGTCTGACTCGCTGTTTTAGTTTTACTTTTACTTTTCTTAGATGCTTTGCCCACACACTTGCTGAGTAGCCCACTAAAGAGGATAAAATTGCGTCATGGTATAGTCTTTGTTTGGACTGGAACAGTGAATTTTCGTTGGCCAATATTAATGATTTTATTCATGACCGCCACTGCTCTTGCTATTGTCTTCTCTAAGTGGGCTTCGAAGTTTAAACGTTCATCCAATTGAATGCCTAAGTACCTGCACACTGGGTTTCTACGAATTGATTTACCGTCGATTCTTATAGTTGGTTTTCGAGTCAGCTTGCCCTTGAGCAACATAAATGTTGTTTTATGTGGTGCTAAACTCAGCTTGACTTTACTGCACCATTGGCTAAGGCAGTAAGTACTAGATTACTATTGTACTCAATTTCTGCTCTTGTTGCTCCTTCCACGAGTAGTAAAAGGTCATCAGTAAAAGCTATTAGACCTAGAAGTTCAGGTATTCTTTGTAATAGTTAAATCACTGGTTCCATCCCTATATCCCAGAATATGGGACCGCAAACTGAACCTTGCGGGCATCCTTTAGTAAGGGTCTTCGTGATGAACGAGTTCTGGCATCTCAAGGAAGCAGTTCTTAATCTGCGATAGCCCCTGAAGGTGTAGAATAATCTTCTTGGACAAACCGAGCGGGGCGGTATAACGGTTAGCGTTCTCGCCTCGCATTCGGGAGGACGGCGGTTCGAATCCCTGTCCGGGCATCCAGATTTGGGTTTTCCATGGTTTCCCCAAATCACTCCAGGGCAAATGCCGGGATGCTTCCTTCAAAAAGGCCATGGCCGAATTCCTTCCCATTCCTTGCCCCCCATCCTTTCCCGTCTCTAAAGACCTCGATGTTAAAAAGGGATGTAAAGCAGTTACAAAAAAAAAAAAAAAATTCTTTTGACAACCAATATCCCTCAGCCGTTCAAACAGGGCAGGCCACCATAAATTGTCGAAACCTCCCGCGATATCAATAAATATGCCTACTATGTAGTTTTTTGTACTGCTACCATCCATCGACCGATTTATGGCATCCTCTGTCGACTTCCCAGTTCTAAATCCATATTGACTAGAATTCATTCCCTGAACCTCCCAGTGGCTTTGTAATTTTTTGCATAAAATCTTCTCTTAAACTTTGCCAAGCATATTCAATAAATAAATCGGCCGGTAAGCTTTCAGTTGAAGAGGATCCTTGTCGTCTCCTTTCTTTAGAATTACCACCTCACTATTCTTCCATATTCCCAGAACTCTACTCTGATACAGGCATTTGTTCCAGAGCCTGCATAGGACAGGGGTTCATAGACAATCAAATTGGGGTCAATTGTTGTCATGTTGTCAAGCACTCTCCAACCCCAAAGCAAATTCCCCGCATGAATGTTTGTAATTGTTACATCAATATTTGTTCTTGTGCCAACACTGTTGCAGAAAGTGGGAGGATTATGTGCTTTGGTTTCTAACCTCTAGACCCAATTCGCTTAACAGTTCTTCTAGAAGTTGCCCTCTCCTGTCAGTCTTCTTGCTGTGCCAAGAGCAGACTTTGCATTGACATCCGCTGCAATAACTAGTGGATAATTTCCCATAGCTGCATCTATCTGCCGTATTCTATCTAGGTATGGCAAGATCTTGTCACTGTACTGGAAATATATGCTTACCTTTATGAAGCTTCTCCATGCTGCTCCTATCTCAGCACATACGGTGTGTTCATCACATAATTGCTTAATTTTATATCTGTTATCTTTTATTTAAAATGATTATTGCTGCCATTGGGTTATTACCCTCTGTGATTATTCGTGATGTTACAGGTTTGTGTGGGATTTTGCCTTACCAGGAGTACGGTTCTTGTAGAGAAATAATATCTGATCTCAATTCCTCAGCCATTTTTCTGATTTCATGTAGAACCATGGCGTTTCCTTTAGTATTCAACTGAGTAACTTTTAACTTAAAATTTATGGTAGTCTTGTGTGTACATTGCACTTGGGGCCATGGTAGTCTTGTATCTAACAGAATGCGTCCGTAGGTCATGACAAACTGCTTGTATGTTTCCTCAGGATCAAATATTTCTCCTCTTCTCTCAAAATCTTGTGAACTAGTGTCAGGAGCTGAGATGGATCTGTTGGAAGATTTAGTGATCTCAGTTGTATTCTGCCAATTGCCGAAGGTTGTCGGAATGTTATGTTTTTACTGCTAAAATGGTGGACTCTTGTCAAATGTCTGAGGGCAAGTGTAAGTGTATGCACTTCTTCAAGTCTATTTAATCGGCATACAATACCGCTGGATCTGCAGTAATGGCATTCGGTTGACTTTTCACAAAGTTTGGGTGTTTTATTTGGCTGGTACGCATACTTGTCTTGCGAAGATGATATTCGTTTTCTTTAAAATATCCGAGCCCACCGCCTCTAACAAAGCGCTGGCAATAAGGCGAGTCAGACGTGGAGGAAATTTCGTCTAATTGCTCATCTATTAACAGCTGCCGATCTGTTTGCGTGCCAGCACTTACCACCATTTTCTGCATTTCCATCGCCTTCTTCTTCCTAAATGTTTCGGCTCTTGCAGCATTTCTTCATCTACGAGATGGGGGATTGCCTCTCTCCTTTTGATTTTTCATTTCCATTTTTGCAACTGCTATTTCAAAATGCTCTGTATATCAGGTCTGCTATATTCTCCATCATTTCTTGATCTATCCTGCAACTGGATTGTAGACTAGCCATAATATATTCTGTTGACTAGGACGTTGCAGTAGCAGTTGATACATCGGACAATCCTTTGTTTTAGGGTAATACTGCCATGGGTCCGTCTGTTAGTCTTCTGGCTTCACCTTCCAGTGCTGGAGAACAAGGAAGTGATAACGTAGCTGTAGCCATTGGCCAGAAATGTCTCCTTCAAAATTTCTTTTTCAGCGGCAGTGCTCGCTTCGTCGCTGACTATGGAAGCACAAACACTTAAAGTTTTTAAAATTCCGCATTTCACTGCTGGATGGTGGTGAGAGGCTGCAAGCAAATAACAATTCGTGTGTGTGGGCTTGTGACAAATGCGGAAATTTAAAACTTTAAGTGTTCGTGATGCCATAGTCAATGGCTACTGAAAAAGAAATTTTGAAGGAGACATTTCTGGCTAATGGCTACAGCCTTAATGTTATCAATAAGGCCACCGTAAGGCTTGAACTTCTAAGCACTACCTTGTGCTCCAGCACCGGATGTTGAAGCCAGAAGACTAACAGACAGATCCTTGGCAGTATTATCATACGTTCAGGGGGGTGACAGATAAAATTGGCCGTCTTCTAAAGAAGAAAAATATCCATCCAATATACAGAGCACCTAGGAAGATTTCTGATGTGCTCATAAAAGTTAAAGACAGGAGTGAGAAACTGCAGACAGCGGGCATGTACCAAATACCCTGTAGCTATGGCCAAGTGTATATTGGCGAGACTGGATGGATGGTCAAGGAAAGGCTGTGTGAACACAAGACATTTTAAAAATAACAAAGCAAATCAGCTGTAGCAGAACATTCGGCTGACAGTGGGCATGCAGTTTTATTTAGTGACACTAGTGCACTGGTTCATGAAAGCAGATGGTGACCCACGCATATCAGAGAAGTGCTGGAAATTAAAAAGAGACCAAATAATATGAACGCGGATGGTGGGCTACAACCTGACCAAATATGGTCATGCTCGATTATGAAAGAATAGGACTCAATCCCCAATCAGACCGGCCACACTGGATGCGGTAACTTGAGTGACGTCACTCCAAATGATTAGCGCACTATTCGGGAGCTATATGTAGGTGACAGCAATCCCAGCCCTGACAATCCTCTGAAGAAGGCCACAAAATGATGGCCCAAACATTAGGTTTTCATAAATTGAGGCAGTTCAACTTGGACAACCAAGATAACATCGACAACGACCGCGGAATTCTGCGCACCCATAATAAAGCAGTCTAAGATGGTTTCAAAATAGGAATGAATAGAGAAAGTTACCGGCAGAAGTGTAAATGATGCATGGAAAAAAGGAATCCACCTTCAAAATTATTAGTTACATAGTGAATGTAGCTGCCAACAAGGATAAAGTGAGGTAAAGTAATAATTAAACAGATAGTCTCAAACGCTACATGCAACTTTGGAGAAAAAGGAAAACAAAGTTTTTTTTTTTTTTGCTGTCGTCAGTCTTTAGACTGGTTTGATGCAATCCTCCATCCCTTCCTATCCTGTGCTAACCTCTTCATATCCCTTACAATCCACGTCCTCAATTATCTGCTTCATATATTCTAATATCTGTCTTCCTCTACAGTTCTTACCTTCAACTGTTCCCTCCACTAACAAATTAACCAATCCAGCATGTCTCAAAATGTGACCTACCAGCCTGTCTCTTCTTCCTGTAAGCTTCTGCCATAAAATTCTTTTCTCACCCATCATTTCTAAAACTCGTTCATTTCTTACTTTGTCTGTCCACCTAATTTTCAGCATTCTTCTGTAGCACCACATTTCAAATGCTTCAAGTTTATTTCTTTCCGGTATTCCTAAAGTCCATGTTTCGCTACCGTAAAGTGCTGTGCTCCACACATAGAGTTTTAAGAAGTTCTTTCTATTTCCTAGATCAATATTTGAAACTAAAAGGTTTCTCTTTTTCATGAAGGCTCTTTTTGCTAGTGCTATTCTGCTTTTAACATCATTCCTGCTTCGGCCATCGGTTGTAATTTTGCTTCCCAAGTAACAGAACTCACTCACTTCTCCTATTGCTTCAGATCCTATTTTTATATTTAATCTGCTAGTATTGGTGTCATTTAATATGTAGTTTGAGAGAATTACATGTCCTCGGGATACCCTTTGGGTCTTTAATGCAGTGGTTTCCCGTTGCCTTCTGCATCCCCATGCCGTTGATCATTTCTGATTCATCCGCCTTTAGGGGCCGTTTCCAACCCCAAGGGCAAGAGGGTGCCCTGAACCACTCCCCGCTCTTCCGCCCTCCTTTCGGAGGCCGTTGGCAAGCAGTGGGTGACTCCTTATACCGGGAATCTATCAGTCGCCAGAGCCTCGTCCGTGCAAACAGGGTGCACCACGTGAAGGAGAGGTTGACATTTGGTTGGAAAAGACTAGTATAGTCTCTCCCAAACCCTTACACCCCAAAACAAAGTTAATGAATATATCAGGAAGTGGGAAAAATTAGCTGATCAAAAATAAATGTGTTAACAGCAATGAATCTTTATCTTTAACATAATATTTACTGTCACTTTTGTAACTTTGTAACTTTTTTATTATTTATATTTTTTGTTTCATTAGGATCCTTCCAAGAAAGGCATCTATAATGTTGCGTGATCTTCTGGACACTGGAGTTGATTTTGGATAAGTTGATTAAACCAATTTTTTTGCTACTTTTCTTAGACAAACACTTTTGCATAAAATTGGATGTCTTGGAATGACAGTTTTGTACAGATGAAATTAAGACTGATTTTATTTCAGTCTGATTTTAGGTTTATTTTTTTTAACATTGTTTGATTTTCATATTCATATTTTGGTAGAAATCAATTCTTAATGAGATTGACATTTCATTACAAACACGCATAATGAATATGATTTTAAACTATCTGCTACTCTACTTCAGGCACATTATATAAAGCTGATATTTGCATGCACAAGGAAACGATAATTTTTTAAAAAATATTCAGTAGTGGGAATTTGTATAACCATCTTACCTCATTATATAAATAACGAAGAATAGGGAAAATGATTCATTACTCACAAAGTTGAAGGCTGTGATGAATGGAAAACATATGGGACAAACAAAAATGTATACAATATTTCTATTTTACACCTAATTCATGTGCTAGGGACCGAGTCATGTGGCTCGGGAGATGTGCACACGCCTAAGTATACCACATGACTGTTTTTATTTGTCTCATATGTTTTTTGACTTTGGTGAGTGATGAGTCATTTTCTCTATCCTTTCTTATTTATATTGCCTAAGAGCCATTTGCTTTTTCCTTAATATCATTATTTCAATAGATGATTCATATAGAAGTGTGACCCAAATTTTTAACAATGGAATTTGCTGAACAGTACATTGAACTGTTACCAACAATTATTGGAATTTAAATATCATTATTAATGGGTACTTTTATCATGTTATTTTTCACTGCTCACTGAATTCATTAATCCTGTCAAACAAGATGATTTCTGGCAATTGTTAATGAGTAACCTTCAGCTTTAGTTTACTCTCTTGACTGTAATCTAATTGTTAACATGATGCTGCAGGGTGTATGGAAACTGATCTCATTTAGTGTACTTATTTATTTTATCTGTTTATTAAACTATATTAATTTTTTATTTTGGCTGGACTTTTACTTAAAGAAAATTAAGTTTTTGTTAATATTTGTGCTTGAGTGGAATTCAGTAACTGGACAAGTTGTAGTCTTTTCATATAGTTTTACTGTTTCCTTATAATTTTATTTTGGCCATGTTCCTTAGCCTTATTTATTGCATTTTAATTTGAGGTAATTTCTGTTTTTTATTTTAGAATATTTTTTTTTTTTTTTTTACATTATCCCAATTAGTCATTTTTTTCATACATGGCTAATAGCTTTTCTAATAATAATAAAACTCCATGATTACAATTATTTTATCAGTTTATAAAGAAATGAAAATATTTTAGTTTTAAGATTTGAAATTAAATTTTTAAACAAGGAAAGAATGTTTATTTTTTATGAAAACAATAAGTCTTCATTATCTGTGGGAGGAAAAGGGACAAAAAAGGGGGGGGGGTGAGTGCAGAATGTTGGACAACTAATATAACCACTGTAAAAAAAAAAAAGTTATTAAAGGAGCACATGTGAGGGGGCTATTTCCCTACACACCTATTTTCCCCTTCTGAATTTCTTCCACTGTAATTTCCCTACCCATCTACTTTTTCCCTTTACAGATATGAATTTTAGATTCTTCAGGTGTTTTTAGTAAATTATTCAGCACATCCCTCAGTAATTTATTCCAAGTGCTGACTCCCTATTGCACAAAAGAAAATTTTATCACTCCATTATGCCTCAAATTGAGAGCCAGCTTGTCGTCAGTGTTTTTTTGCTTTGAAGCGTTGTTCTGAATTCTCCTACCAATATCCTTCCAGACCTCATCACTATCTTAAGCCTTGTACACTCCCAGCACACTCTTCTCCCTTGTCTTCCAACGAATCCCAAGCCAGATCCTTTACCATTTAAGTTACTGATTGTGTTCTGTGATAATTTTCGCAAATAAATATAACTGCCCTTACCCATGGACAATACAAAAATGGCTTTTAAACTTTTCAAACTAACCCTTACTTGTGAGAAATGAATCATTATTGCTATTTTCACCTACAGATTTTGTAAAAATTATTTGCATTTCCTCAGAGATGTGGGGAGAGTCTTCTTTTCATGTTTCAACTTCAAATCTTTCTCAGTCTTTTCAAACCTAATGTCTCGTGCTTTAGAACCCATTTTTATTTCAATTGATGTACTTCAATAACATTATTATGTACTTTTTCTTTCAGCGTCTTTCTCTTGTGACCTCTAGATTTGCTTATTTTATAACTTTTAGCAACTGATGCTATGTTTTCATTTTTATCAATTTACATAACATTTCTATCTCTTTTGATAAAATTAAAACTCTTCCTTTTCTTTTAACACTATCATTAACAGAAGTCGTCATTAAAAATAACATATATATATTTAGAGAGTCATACTAAATGAGAGGCAACTGCCAATGAGAATGATTGTTTTATCTGGTGAGACATACAATGGGAATCTTATAGTTGCCAGGTTATCTTGATAATAATCTCAGAACATTGCATTACATTTTTGACATCATTTTTTCTTTGTTTTGTTTGTTTTTTGCTTATTTCTTGAATGTGTATAATGGAACTGCACTAAAAAAAAAAATCAGATAATGGAAGTAATACTGTATGTAAATATCCAATCATCATTGTCTACCTACCTATGATACACAGTGAGATGAGACTTTAATTTTAATTTGGGAGACAATAAAACAGTAGATTGAGTCTTTAGTTTTAATTTAGGAGACATTTGTATCGAGATTTATGCATACCTCTTTGGTTTCACTTTTTCACAAAGGAAAATTATATCTTGCCTACTTCTATCAGAATAGTTGTGAGCTTATAATCTATCTTTAATTAGTTGCCAACAGTTGTTTTATGTTTCTAAATATCTCAGTTTATATTATTGAACTCTTTTAGTTACTAATTGCCAACACTGCCATTTTTTCCTCTGGCATCAATTTTGCTACATATACATTACCATACATTGTAACAATAGAATATCTAATATGAAACAGGAGAAATTCCAACTGATTTTAATAAAAGTATCATACTCACACTTCCTAAGAAAGCACAAGCCAACAAATGTGAGAATTATTGCACTATATGTCTAACATTACATGCTTCAAAGTTACTATTATAATATACAGAAGAATAGAAAGGATAGTAGAAGGAATAGTATCAGTTTGGGTTTAGGAAAAACTGCAGTACCAGAGAAGCAATTCTGGCTTTAAGATTAATACTCTAATGGTGAATCAAGTAAAACAAAGATACTTTTATGGCATTTTTTTAAATCAGAAAATGTTTTTGGTAATGTTATGTGGGACAAGGTGTAAAATATCAAGATACAAGAATACTTTATAATCTATATAGGAATCAAATGGCTATAATAAAGATAGAGAAACATTCTTTCCCTCAATTCTGCCTTGGAAAAAGACATGTTAGAGGTCTTATAACAGTTTAGTGTGTTTTTCAGCCCTTTTTTAAATTCAGTTGTATAACAATCTAGTAAGTTTGACTTGAAAATGTTTACTTTCTTGTGGTTTCTCTAATGTTGATTTCCTTGACTTCAGGCACCTGTTGTTTATTCAAATATAAATCATTTACATCCTCTACCAATACACAGCATTGTATTAATTTTTGTGTGTAGGAAATATATTAACTGATATTTATCAGTTACACATATAGAAACCCCATAAAGTTCCTTTTCCACAGAGAGCCATTAATATCGTAAATGACTTTATTACCTGAGACTGAGCTCTTGAACTGTGTTCATCAGTTTGTTGTAATCTTCTGAATTGCTTGGCAATTCTGTAAAAAATTACTTTTAATTAAATCAATAAGAAAAGAGTTGTGGAACATTGATTACCATGGTTTATGGCAGGACAGCACAGAACTGGAAATACAAACATGGAACAATTGTGTAATTTTCAGAAAAACCCTTCTTCAGAAGGACATCTGGGAATGTGAGGGTGAGAGTGAAAGAGTTGCTCATGTTTTTATTTGTTTCTGCTATCACCCATTGTAAGTGATAATTCCTCTCTTGCATTTTTTTGGCTTGGTATTTGCTAATCAGCTCATTTTTTTTCCATCAAGCACTTTGAGATCTGATAGTTCTTTTGTCTGTATTTTATGTGGTGATATCTCATATTACTGTTATTTGTATGTAAAGGTGTTAAATATATGTCTTATACTGTTTTTAAAGTGATGTATTTTTGATACTATTGTTTGTCATTTTATATGGAGATTCCTTGAATCTATTTTATGTAAAAAAAAAATATATATATATATATATAGATAGAAAAAAAGAAGTAAAAAATAAATGCAGGGCCTTTTTTCTAATTATGGCTGTACTGTTTTTATTCACTCATAAGTATTTATCAAATATTAAAATATGTTTTTCATACTAGATCCTCTACATGGCCGAATCAAGCATCGTTTAACACATCCAGCTTCCTTCCTCTTTTGGGTGGTGGAGGGTGGGGGCAACTTTTAGTGTCCATGTCTTAAATTGCCAGACTATGTTGAAATTATTGTAATACATTTAGTAAAGAGGAAGACACAAAACAAAGCTTTACTTACTCGTGAATAAACATGTGACAGCTCTTGCTTCGGTAGCTGTGTTCAATGTAACAACTTTAATATTGACTCACGGAATTTCTTCCTAATCTGTTGTTACTGTGGTGCATTTAGTACACTTCTATAACAATATGTATTTAAAGATTATTTATATGATGCTCTTAGCACTGAAGTAGTGTACCGAATTAAAGTTATGGTTATTCAGATTGAAAAAATATGAGTCAATTGTTTCATGATTTTTATTACAGTAGTACAGAGACTGTACTGTGCCTTCTGATCATTACTGTTAAGATTTGGAGTCAACTCTTTTAAACTAATCATTGCAGGAAATCTTTATCATCCTTTTCTTCACATTGCTCCAATATTTAACTTCTTTAGACAATACCTTCACTAGCTGTAAATTCTTCACTGGTATCATTTACATTTAGACATTTCCAAACTATAGATGATCGTTTCCTTTCTTACAATACATTTTCTTTAATTGTCTTTAATTTTTCCATTATTTGTCTCGGAGCAAACATTGCACATTAGATATTTAAGGTAACTGTTCTTGCCGTATTGATTTCGTTCTTAGTTTTTGTTACACATTCAAGTGCCATAAATTTTTTATCCTACTTTCAAGAAGGTTATTGTTATTTTTACTCACCATTGTTGCCATGCCTGTAAGTGCAACATATTTCAGTATCTTGTAAGATATTCATCATTGACCTTCCATCACATGAAGTATAAGAATGAGGTATAGACCAGAAATCCACTATTGTACAATGTGTTGATTTTTATTACATTCAGTATGGAATGTAAAGGTTTTTAGACCCATCTAAACACCAAAATACATTAATTCAGAAATGAATTATTACTAGATTTCAGTGTGTCTAATTCCTGTGACCATTCGGAAATGCAAGTTTCATTTTGAGCATTCTAATTTTATCAGTTGAAATAAAAAATCATGTATAGTATTTACATAATTTTTATAAAACTAGATAACCCATGTGATAATGTCACAAATACAATAAATAATAAGGTTGGGGGTTTGCAATTGGATGAAGGAAGAACCGCCTCATTTGTTTCCTTTGTTTGTTTTGTGTAATAGGTACATAACAAAAGTAGATGCCAGTGAAGCAGTCTATTAATATACCTGTGATTTGTGCTACTGTTATCTAGCAGCTAGGCTGTGAACTGTCTCACGTGCGCACCTTCACAGTTATTACTTTTGCCCTTTAAGGGTCAAATTCAAAAAAATTCCGTTCTTAAGAAATTATGTGACCAAATCAGAGACCTTAGTCTTCAATATGATAGCTCATTTATGTATTTCGGTTAGATATCAAGGGAGATAAGTAGCTCATGATAAAAAAAATACATTATTGAAATTAGGACAATTTTTCCCTTTAAGGGTCAATTTCAGAAAAATTCCTTTTTATAATATGACGTGACTGCGGCAGAGAACTTAATCTTTAAAATATACCTCATTTGTCTGTATCAGTTTGATATCAATGGAGATAAAAGACTTGTAACACAATAACGCATTGTAGAAATATTGATACTTTTGATCTTTAAGGGACAAATTCGGAATAATTCCTTTCTTTAAATATGATTTATCTGAAGCGGAGACCTTAATCTCTAATATAATACCTCATATGTCGATTTCAAGTAGATATCAAGGGAGGTAAATATCTCGTAAAAAAAACTTATGGAAATAAATATAGTTTTACCCTTTAATGGTCAAATTCTGAAAATTTCCTTTCATAAAATGTGATGTGGCCACAGATCTCAATCTTTAAAATGATACATAATTTCCTGTGACACAATTCCGAATTACGTGTTTGTACCTTTTATCAGGGATTCTGAAGTCATATTGTAAGAGTCTTTCTTTCTAAGATTTATCTGCCGCAAAAATACTCGCATTCTTGTGTGATATTTTTTCATTAGTATTTTGCTGTGTTTGACCATACAAAACAATGTGTCAGTTTCTTCGTAGTTTAATTAATCCAGTAATTAAGTAGTTCACAAGGTATTTCAGCTTAAACTTTCGTTAATTTTCAAAACAACATTGATATTAAATGATTACGAAGGCTTCCGCGGTCACTGTATGTAATATCTTGGTTCTCCGGGTGGAGCCGCGTCGATTTGTTAAAACCTAACGTTTCTGCCATCTTGCTGTGGCCATCAGTCCTCTGATGAAAGCCACAGCAAGATGGCAGAAACGTTAGGTTTTAACAAATCGACGCGGCTCCACCCGGAGAACCAAGATATTACAACATTGATATTGTTGACATGCATAGATTTAATTCAGAGATACTACTAACACAGTCCTTGGCAGCTGCAAAGTGAATCTGTATAAACTAACTAAACTAAACTGTCCTTCTGCTGATTTCTTTATATAGGCCCTATCGAAATTTCCCGAACACTTCAAAAGCTTCCGCGAGATATTTCTCAAAAATTTACAATTACTCAAACAATCAAACATATTAAAAACAATCATAAATAGTACTTAATCATTTAACATCATTACAAAACAGTCATAAATGGAAATTAAAGATACTTAAACACAAAATTAGTTACAGAAATCATTTTAACTGTAGAAAATTGCCCTATAGGCATCGTAACTTGCATTAATACTTGGAATTACAAATATTTAAGCAATTCTCTTGTACAGTTCAGTTCTTAAACATATTAAATGGCCTTTAAATAATTTCTTTTTATAAAATAAAGTCTGTATACACTGATTTACAAGAAATTGCAAAACAAACACACCAGATCATATTCAAGCATCCTGGTTATAAAGATATCAATTTGTTTTCCAAGACCATCAAAATTGTTGTTATTAGGGCGTTAGAGCACATTAACATCTAGGTTATTAGTGGCCTTCCATCATATTCTCCAAATTTACATTTTACTGGATTTGTAAAGTGTGCGGGCATAAACATTGTTTTTCTGGCATAAACCTCACATCTGTCTCTGGCAGTAGGGCTGAACATGTTTAAGTGTTGCCATGGTAAGTGTAGGCAAGTCCTGTGCAATGTTTACAGGTTTAAAATCTTGAACCCAGTATACCAGGAAAGTTAACTAATTTGGGTGTAGTTTTGAATACTAAATTGGCAAATACTGATATGATCTGCTCATTCCATCACAAAAACTATATTTACTCAATTTTGTAACTATTTTATATTATTAAACAAGCAATTCTTTTTATGAATATATATAAAACTAAGGAAGGATAGGGAAATATGGCCCAACACTTACCACAGATGAAGGCTGCTGGGAACGAAGAACACAAAAAAAAATTGCAAGAAAAGCGCAATATTTCGGCATACAGCCTTATTCGTGCAGAAGTGAGGCACCAGGTGGAGTCAGACGTGTACACGAAGATGGCCGTCTGTTGAATGGTGTAGCTGACACAGATGATTGTGTTTGTCTATATATATATAATATATATTCATGTGGTGGGCTCGGATGTGACCACATCTTTCCCCCTGCCATATGTCTCGCCTCCTACATGAGTAAGACTAAAGTCGAAATATTGTGTAATTCTTTTGTTTTTGTGTTTTTACGTGTCTCGCCCTCCTGCCTTCATCTGTGGTAAGTGACGGATAACTGTTTATTTTCCCTATCCTATCTTATTTTCAGTGCCTCGCGGCAGTTTCTTTGTTTCCTTTATATATATATATATATATGTGTGTGTGTGTGTGTGTGTGTGTGTGTGTGTGTGTAAACAATTATGCAACAATGAGAGTGTCATAATAAACACATTTCACAATATTTTGATATAAACCTTAATTGTGTTAGAGGTGAGACAGATGGCAAGGGTATCAGTAGTGTACACATTGAGATCTACCACATAACTGAAGCCAGAGATCAACAAGTTGCATAGTGGTAACAAGTAGATAATTGATAATTATGGGAAAAGTAAAATCTTGGACAGTGACCTGCAAAGTGATATAGTACCAGGAAAAACTCTGACAGTTCTCATTGTGAAATAGTTGTTGAGATTGTTACAATTAGGGGGTAGCAGTATAATGGTTGCAGCTTTTCTGTGGCATATGTAGCAGTTTGCCATGCTCTGCAGTTGCAGCAGGTGGTTTCTCAGGTTTGTATCAGCAAATTTGTAGCTACCCTTGCATTAACCACACTTCAATAAATCAGTGTATTCATATGTGTAGTTCCAAAATTTCTGGCAGTGGAAGCAGTGGACAGGATTGCATGGCACATTTAAGCTGCAGGTGTCTTGTAACAGCCTGGTAGCATGATCTTGTAGTTGATGCCTTCTTTATGAAATGTCTGAATTGCTGTAAAGTTAGTGGGGCCGGACAAGATGATCTTCAAGCCATCATGGATGGGCCAGCTGAACTTGAACAGCACTGTGGTGTGCTGTAGCTGTACCAGAAGGCTGCCACTGTTACCAGACAGCAGATTGAATATCTACTAGTCTTGGTTGCTCAGGAGATGCTGTTGTATTTGGCAGAGTGCCCAGCACCCCGGCCAGTGGCAGGGAACTTCTCAGTTGATCAAGCTGGATTACAACCAGTCCTGGAGTGCAGGTAGGTTTACTTTGCTTGGCCATGGTACCCTGGTGCTTCTGGCTTTCTGTGTTTGTTCTCAGTTGCTCTGCTTGGCTGGAAGTGTTGGATATTGTAGGCTGCAACAGTGGTAACATGCAGCTGGCAGTTTTGAAGTGCCATATGTGCTTAGCTGTTTCTTGGCCTTTGGCAGAATCTGTGGACATTTAATAATCACTGTGACAATACATTGCTTTTGTCTCGGTTGACTGAATGCCAGCTTCTTGAACTATTTGAATGGTCACCTGCCTTGGACTGCGCTCCTTTGGGCTTGCAGGTTTACTTGACTTGACCATGTTCTTGGGCATGGTGTCCTGATCATTGCCTGCTGTTGATGTTTGCAGTTCTGTCTAGTGAGTCTGAAGGACAGGCCAATTGCAGCACAGCTTATTCTGGCTAGTCAGCATGCAGTAGAAAGATTGACTACGAAGTGGTTTGAGTCTGCCAAAGTGCCCAATCAGCTTGCAGTAGAATATCTATTTTTGGCTGCATCTCAGCCGGTCAGCATGCAGTAGAAAGTTCAACTAAGTCTGGTGCGAAACTACGAATAATCTAGTATCAAGTTGAGTCTGTGATGGAAATGCTGTTCAGTGAAGGCAAGTAAGTTGGCATACGAGGTGTATAGTTGTGCAAGTACAATGTCCAAGTATGTGGAAAGAATCCCTTGTGTTAGGACTGGAACAGAAAGTTGTGCTATATGCATGCTGGAAGTTTCCCATTGCAGTCTATTACTTTTGAAGAGTCATGTAATGGTATAGGAGAATCAGAAGCTGAGTATCTATTGATAAAAAGGTTCTTGAGGTTGGCTGGTCTACTGAATCATGTGCAGAGGTACTGAATTGTATTTTTGGAAAGGACATGCATCTGAGGGATGGGAATTAGAAAGTCATGCCTGCTGCAAATTAACTACTTAATATACTTGAGACCATGAGAGAACTGTGTTATGAATATGGGGCCATAGTCAATATTTATGGGGTCCAGAACACAAATTGTGCAATTTGTAAGTGGCAATATGAGACATTTATGTACAATACAAGATCAGCAGCGGTAAATGAGAGTTTATGAGTACCTGAAAAAGAATCCATAATCAGAATAGATGCATCTCTCATGGATTGCAATGCTGTAAGGAAGGTAGCTTTAAAAATGTACGTGCTGCTGTAAATTTGTAAGCTTTATGTGCAGTAGTGTGAAGGGCACCTCGTCATAGGGAAATGTCTACTTCAAGGAAGATGACATTTGTATGGGAATAATATCAGGTGAAGTTGATGGAATGGCCATTACTAAGGGTACTGAGGAAATCTATGTGATGGTTTTCTCTGTAGATGCATGTCATAAATATATCACCTACTTATGTGAGGGTTTTTGCTAAGGAAGTATGCCTCCTGATAGCCCAGGAAGTTGCTGGCATAAGATGGGGCCATGTGGGTACCCACAGCTAGTAGTAAACTTTGGTATTAATGGAGAAGTAGTTTGTAGAGAGGATGAAGTGAGCTGGATTGTTAGAAATTCTAGTAGGGTACACACATTAAGGATGTGTTGAAGGAAAGTGAGGCCTTGACAGTGGGGGGAAGATGTAGTACAGTGATGACATTGATGGAGACAAGGAAGGAGGTTATAGGTAGAGGATTTGAGATTAGGTAGGTGCATTGTAGGTAGAGGATTTGAAATTAGGCAGGTGGTCCTGGAAGTGTAGGGTGTCCCTGAAGTCAGAAGGAAGGTTCTGTGCAACAGATTGGAGATGATTATCCACAAAGGTCAAAATCGTTCAGTGGTTTCATATGCCACAAGACAGACTTGGATTTCCAGTGTTTTGGGTATGAGGTAGGTGTACAGAAGTTTTGAAGAGTTAGAAGGGAGGTAGAGTGTAATTAAAGGGCAATGGTGAGCAAGGAAAGTGCATAATATCTGGAAGACAGAAACTGTGGGGTGAGTGGAGTGTGAAAAATAGGTACGGGAAGAAATAGCACTACCTACAAATGAAGAAATCTGTTGGCATGCACACTAGGCAACATAATTTCAAATACTACTTGCAGAGAAGTCTTGTTAACATTACTGAACTGTGTTTGTGGGTCATCAACAATCATAAACTTTCCCTATTAGTAGAAGTTTAAAGGAGATATAGAAACAAATTACTGCACTCAAATTTTATCTAAGTATTGCACACAATATAAATTCAGAAAGTAAGTAGGATATATAAAAAAACTGAACAAATGGGACTATCCCTCTGCTTTTAACTGTCTATCCAATTTTTTCCTGCAAATTAATAGCACAATTCTCAAGTTTCGTGTGACAAACTAGCATGTAAACAAAAATTTACCAGTTCTCTAAGAGTCATCATTCACTGTTGAAAGATTTCAAAAAATTAAAATAGTCAATATAAATGGTGGAAAAACAATAAATAGCCTTAACATTTATAATCTTATTGCTTGCAGCCAAGTTTATCATCAAATGACTGTGGTATTCACCTGACGCAAATGTTGAAAGAGAAATCACCTATACTTGCCGTAACTTTTTTTACATTGATAAATTTTTGTATTATCGAGATGATAGTTATTTACCTAAAGTAATATTTAGTTATATTCCTAGTATACATTCTCAAATTTTATTTTAATTATCTTTTATCCCTGTTTGTCACAAAAATAGAAGTTTACTATGGTTCAGAGCCAAGTTTGGTCAACCAAGTAGATCTATACTTACTAGCTATCTCGAAAATTGTGAGAAACATGGATTAGGTTTATTTTGGGGTTTATAAATCGATATGTCTGAGTCCTTGTTTGAGAAAATCAATTTTCAGAATTGTATTACATTTTTATTTTTCAAAATGGAAAATTAACACCAATTTTTTTGTAGGAAATTACCTTTGTTTTTTAACGTTTCATAAAACAAAGTTCAAATATTTAGAAACATATTGCTGACTCATTCTCCATTATAATGCACAAGGTATGATTGCCAAATATTTTGAGTTTGTAGGTGTGGACATTAATACATCAATTTTTATGCTTGGTATGTTATATTTAATGAAACTAGGAAAAAGGAAGTGGCTTTAGGCAATATAAATGACAAGGAAATGGAAAATGACTCGTTACTCTTCAAAGCTGAAGGCTGTGATGAGAGAAAAACATATGTGGTGTACACAATATTTTGGTTTTACACCTAATTCATGTTGTAGGGAACGAGTCATGTGGTTTGGGAGATGTGCACACACTGAAGTTTGACACAGTGTTAAACTTCAACATGTGCACACCTCCTGAACCACATCACTGGTTCCCTACAACATGAATAGGTGTAAAACTGAAATATTGTGTATTTTAATGTACGCCATATAAGTTTTTCTCTCATTGCAGCCTTCATATTTGGTGAGTGATGAGTCATTTCCCCTTTCCTAATCATTTGTATGTTATATTTAGCATTTTTTTGATGCCAAGTATACTAAAAGTACCCTAACTACTGCAGGATCCATGTCATTATTGCTGTGTAATGTGGAATAAGGCTGAGTTGGTCAAAAGTTTGTTAATGTTACTATCAAGCAAAACTTGTCTATCAAGTACTTCAAAGAATATCTGCACACAGCTTACATTATTTTCTGCCATGCTTACAGCCCTTTCTTAGGCTAGATTGTCCTTAATCCTTAATCACTTCAACAGGTAAAGGGAAATCAAACTGCAATAATATATATAGTTTGTATATTTGTGTATAAAAAGCTAAAAGAATTGCATAGCACCAAAAATCAAATATAAAGCCATTACATTTCAGAACATGCATACCTACTTTTTCATATGAATGGTGACAGTAAAAGAGAATGGCTAAAGTATTCTTGAGAGGAAATTAGAAATGAACCAATGACTATTAAAGGAAAAAATTACATTTCATGTAGAGGAAATGACAAAATTTAATTTTACAAAAAGTTTATACAAAATTAGGTTCAAGAAAAAGAAAAAAAATCATGTAGCAAGGACATTATGATTTTGCAGAAAGTTTGAAATTAATGGGGAAAAGAGTAATATATTCATATTTGGATTCTGAGACTTTGTTACTAATTTCATCATCAAAAGGCTATGTAATATAGTCACATCATGAGTGAAAATTAAAATAAGAAGGAAAGATTTATGAATAGTAAATGATCTATCAGAAAATAGAACAATTTTTTCAAAGGCATATGTCTAAATTTCATATAAAAATAAAACTTAGTTAGCGGAATGTTGAATTTGTAGATTTTGATACATCACACAGGTGGGAAAGAGAAAAAATTTAAGATACTATACAAGTTAATGAAAGATTACACTAAAATTTCAAGAGTTAGGAAGTCACAACCTGTAACAAATAAAAGGGAAAACTTTAGGAAAATTTTTGACATAAAATTCTTTGCAGGGATTTTAAAAGTTAAATGCAGATAACAAGAAAGGAAGCTTCAAAAATTAATAACATCAAAATGAAGATGGTTTAGTACAAATTTATGATAACATAAAATGTTTGACAATAAATGGTCTATAGTAAAGTTTCAAAAAGATGGGATTAAAAGAATGAAAAAAGATTGTGTAACATTGGTGGAAAGCTATAAGTACCCACAGAAATCTGGCTTGGAATGGCACTATGAAGGCAGGCATGGACTGCAACACATGGTTTCATGGGTACTTAGAAAATTTTATCAAATTTGTAACATTTCGAAACTTATTGTATGGTGTAACATAGAATCTGGCATGTGAAAATGACACACAGTATTTTGAGAGAACTTGGAAAACTTTTTTGAACTATGATCAGTTGCTTTTCTTCGACTTTTAGAATAAGTTGGTGGCTGTTGTGAAAGTATACCTGGAGTGGATGTGATGTACTTATGATGACCTGCTCTTCATTGAGGACTCCGAAATATCTGATGCTATACTAGAGCGGTATAATCTGTTACCAGTTATTGTTTGAAGTTTTGAAAGAATACAGTGAACAGTAATTTTTATTTTTGTATTGAGCCTCTTAATCGTTATCCTTTCAAGAGTAATGAAACATATTGGCAACTAAGTAACAGTTTATGATCTTCCAGCCAAGGTAACAGATTAAATAAACTTTCACGATTATAATTTAAACAATATCTATCAACAGCAAATTTGTTTAACATCATAAATGACATGACAGAAAAGAGACTAAGAATAATTTAATTGTGATGGAACATATGCAATTATGGCAATTTAACTGAACATGTACTTTCACATTTCAGTCTGTTTTTAAATCATAATTCCTTTGCATGTAATTTCAACATCCACTTACTTTTGCTCTTTTTGAATTTTATTTGATAATTCTTTCAGTGTTCTTGCTAACTGTTCAAACATTTCTCTTGGTAATTTATTTTAATCCTTGATACACTTAACTAAATAAATTTTTTTGACATACCCTGATACCTCAAAACACATGCCAGCTGTTAGGCACAAAACTATTGCTAGGAGCTAGCATCACTTTGCCTAAGCTGTGAACAATAAAGTTCATGAGTAGCCTTCTGGTATCTTAATATTTAAAAATACAGTCACCATGCATTTGTATTATATACCCCAAAATGTGAATGGTACAATAAATAAGTTCACTTGACACAGTTTTAGTATCACAAAACACTCACATGCTTGAAAAGTTCTCTCTTACATTGTCTGTACTAGAATTACGAATAAAGCTTCGGACAACAGTTCCATTGAATATTGTCAGATTAAGCACATTCACTCGAGGAGGCAACCACTCACTAAGTCCCCCTGACTTAAGTGAGAAAATGATTACGGCATGTCAAGATATGCCACAACCATGACCCACATGGAGCTGTTTGCTCCACAAACCGACGTGAAGTTAACGGTTTAAAATCTAGTGGAAGACTGGGCATTTTCAAGATGACTGCAGGTACTTTTATCAACATTTCAATCAGCGAGAACTTTTGAAAATTCATATTTCCCAATGTACTTGATGGTTTAACATACAATTAATACGTGGACTTCCTGATATCATATTCTATCTATTTTGATTACATTCAACTTTCAAAGGGGACTCTTTAAGATTAATCTTGAAGTCTCTCACGTCATCGACTTGCCGCACTTCCTCAACAATTAACAACAATCTGTCCAAAATCTTAATTATCTTACCAATGCTTAAACTCTTTACCAAAACCAAGGTATATTTGTAATCCTCTTAATTTCAGCTATATCCTGATATAAGTTTTTCAATGTTATCTCTTTTAGTTATAATATGTTTGTCTTAATTAAAGGTGGTAATTAAATTTGGCCTAATTAGTTAACTTTTCAATCAAAATATGCTAGACAGGGCAGACTATAGCTGGTGGTAAAGGATCAGCTGTAACTTAACTCAATTCAAACTTAATTCTAATATTAAATTCTAGCTTTTCTAAGTGCATGGGTTAAAACTTAAACAAACCAAATTATCTCTTAAATTAATTTTTTCTGGACATAATTAATACATTTAAAAATGATTCTTATGCTGTGATTTAGTCATGGAAATGAATGCAAGAAAATCTATTCAAGTTGAAAATTACTTTATTTGAATTTTGCATCTCCTCTGAAAGTAATTTCAAAATCGATCTATAGAATATATCACTTCAGGGGATAGCTAGTAGGAATGCTTTTTATGGTGTCAGTTATCTCTTTCCTTACACATACTGCTCCCATCTCTTCTGCCAATATTCATCCAAACCTCATTCCCAATATGCACCATATACACTATCAGCACTCTTTCACTTGCCTTTTGTCTTCCACGACTGTCACCCCAGTTTCACCAAGCTTGGTGGGTGAGCGGTTAATGCTCTGGCCTCGCATTTGTGAGGGTGCCAGTTCAAATCCCCATCCAGGCATCCAGATTTGGGTTTTCTATGGTTTCCCCAAATCATTCCAGGGGAATACCAGGATGCTTCCTTCAAAAGGCCATGGCCGAATTCCTTCCCAATCCCATTCCATGTCTAATGACTTCAATGTCGATGAGGCTTAAAAAAAATCCAATTTTACATCATATCAACTAGAAGCAATACCCATCATTGCCTGGTCTGATGGGGTTGATTTACCACTAGACAATCTTTAGTCACTTAGTGAGATACATGTGTACCATGTTTCATCAAAACTGCTTCAGCAATTTCCAGAAAAATAACAAAATATAGACTCACCTCTACCCTATTCAGAAAGGGGTGCATTTGGATTCATTTAGATCAACAGTATTTTCAGTTAAAAATATTTTTCCTCAAAAAATTCCATAGCCTTTGATGAAAATACAATAGTGTCAATAATTCAAACTAATTGGGACCAAAGGTGGTTCGGATTATTGATTTGTTAAGATTTTCGATTTCTATAGATTTAATTTGCCTATTTTTTGTTTCACCTTTAAAATTACGTTAGAAACATAAAGTACCTCTAGTTAATGCAGTCTTATTTTCATCTGCTTCTGCTGGTATGCAAGTGCCAGGTATGGGTTTGGCAAACCTGGAGTACCTGAGCAGGTAACTTGAGAGCTGAAAGTTTCCTATGCCATAAACTCCTTGCATGCTTCAGTGACCAGTGTAGGTCACGACAGTGGAACATTGTGTCTCTCGGAGAGCGGGGCTCTCGGATTCAACACCCAGTTTGTGATGATGGAAGATTTCAGTTTTGTTGAAAAATGTTTCTAGCAATAATCATAGGTAAGTAGTAAAATGATTTTTTAAATGTATTAATTTCATTCCTTATTGTTACATTTTTTTTTCTTCTTGCTTTGGCAGGCACCAACTCCAAAAATAACTGATTAGTGTCAAAATTTCAATAACAGTTATGTAAAATTTTGTCTATTTAGATATTAAAAAAATAATAATAATAATTATTTTATTATTAAATTTTTAGCAGTATTATAGTTTGTTTTGTATTTTAAGTATGAAATAGCAGTTCTCATTTTGCGAACTTACTTGTAGCTCAGTGGTTAAGGTGCTTGCTATCAAGAAATTCTGGCTCCAGTCCCAGGTTTGAGTCCCGTTGTGTTTGATCATATCAGCTACACTACGATTCTACATTAAACTGTAGGTCCTAGAGGAATTGAACTGGCCATCCTACCTCTGATTCAGTGGCCTAGTATGCCTTCTTTGGCAGATCCAGTCACACTTCAGATTGTGGACTAATTTAGTTTGATATTGAGTTCAATCCCTTGAATTGCTTGTGGTTTGGTGAGTTAATGACGACACAGCTGGAGTTATTATGTGAGCAGTGACAAGTTTCTTCGTCAGGTGATTTTGCTGATGGTGCTGCTGTCCTTATTTCTCCCTCCATTAGACAAGTTAACATATAATGGAAAAAGGACCACGAAAAATGCCAATGCATACTTTGATTACACAATAAATTCTGTAGACGAGTCTCGTGAGGCAGCAACTTATGGTATGAAGCCATCATACATTTGTCAAGCGACATTAATGACTGTAGAGGGTTCTTGCCAACCATAAAGTTGGCAACTTGTAAGCACCTTAGAATTTTGTCAAATTCTAGCTCCTCACTTTTAGGTATAAGGGGGGGGGGGGGGGAGAGCTAACTCTCTAGTAACAGATAGTTTCATTGCTTATATAGGTTAGGAAAGGGACGCTTTATATAGCATGGAGATACCATGACCAAACTGACTAAATAAACCCTTTCAGAAGCAGTAAAGGTATTTAAAAGTTAATAAAAGACCTAAATAAACTTTCTATGATAGTAAGAAAACATTATTTTGGTAGGAAATAGGTTATTTCACATTAATTCAATTTTCAAACAATAAATTCTGCCATGGGTCAATTTTGCTATTTCTAAACCAATTTAAAGGCAGTAAAGACTGTCAGTATTTAATAGAAGTCCTAAATAAACTTTGTATAACAGTAAACAAACTTTGTCAATCGGAAATAAAATAATCAATAATAATTCAATTTGGAAACAATGAACTTCTGCTATATGAGCATTTCATCATTTTTAAACCGTTTTGAAAGCGATAAAGTGACTCAACATTTAATAAAACCAATAAACTAACTTTCTATAGTGATATAAAAACCTCATACTAACCTGAAGTAAGATAATCAATAATAATCCAGCTAACCAAACAATAGATTTTTGATATTTGATATTTCACTATTTCTGCATACTTTCAAATGAAATAAAGTAATTTTAAAGGAACAATAATTTAATAAAAAGGTAAATTCACTAAAATTCCTTAGATTCTGGACGTATAAATAACTTAAATAAATTTTTAAACATTTCGTTGGATGCACTTAACTTTTAACATTTTTTATCACTAAATCCTAGTAAGCTTTCGGAATAAAAATTAGATTTCTTGAAAGAACCAAAAATCTAGTATCACATACATTAATTTCAGGCCATTCCATGCAGTAGAACAGATTTTATAAAGATTTTAGAAATTATTTTGTCATGAAACCATGTGCTCGGTTTAGTAATTTATTACAACCAATCGAAGTTAGATACAGATATAAAACAACTTTCAAAATACGTAATTTAATTCAGAGAAAATTTTGGTAATTTTACTTTTTCAATAAAAGCAATAGAAGAAAAGTTATTAAATAAAAACCATATATCATTTTTATAAATCTTGTCAAAGCTGTAACTTTACTATCCGATAATCAATCTCAATAAAACTTACATCATTAAACTCAGGAATTTTTGGAGAACACGTTGACATTAATTTTATTTAAATAAATTGCAGTTCAGCAGAAATGACAAAATTGCACAAGTTTAAACGAACTGGTATTTCCCCAAGTCGGCAACATGTCGTGTCACTACGCGAAGGTTAAAATAGACATTTAAAACTAACCACTTAAAATTACTCACTGAATATCCACTGATCTTCTATTAAAAAAGTCTAAACACTGTCAGCCTTTAATTGCTTTATATCTGCTTGGTTACCGAGTTTGCTGGGTCATATTTTGGCTAGGCCGCAGCAGAAAGTTGTGTTTTGGCTGTGACGTCATGGAACCTATATAATCTCGTGCTTGCATGTTACCGCATCTGTCTGTCTTTGGTCTGTCTGTCTTTCTTTCGTTTGAGTCTTCCTTTTTTTACGCGGAGCAGTATGTTTGAATAGTCTGTGCAAGTCTAGTGTCGGGGTGGGAGGAAATCTGTTGAAGGTGAAGCTACAGAATCGGCCATGTTGGGACTTTGGTTTGATAGCCTGCGAGGATAACTTTTAACATGAACTTAAAAATTTACTAAAGGGGTCGGTCAGTTAAATTTCTCTCCACAACCTGCAATATTCAGGAAAAGTGTGTTCGATTTGCCTACTCAACTGTGTAATGCTATTTTGAACTTGTGATTTCTTTTAAATAAACTTCAAAATTTTCGAGTAAAGTGGACTTGTGATTTTACAGCAACCGTTTCTAGATTTGTGGTTTAGTAACAGATCTAGTGGCAACCTTTAAGCATTGTAGTTGAGTTACTGTACAGCTATATGGTCAAATCCAAATTATTTCATAAACTTTCCGCAGAACTTTGAATAAACATAAACTGTTAGTTGAGGCACTAAGGCGATACTACAGCCCCGGTATCAGCCTGTGTCCTTACAAACTGAATATAAAGTTTTGTGGGGACGTAATATTTCCATATCCAATGGTGTCTTGAGTGGTGTAATAGGGATTGTGAAACAAAATAAATGGCCTGCATCAAATAGATCAAATAGAAGAAGTCAAGTTAACTAAAGCCATAGTATTAAAATTTGATAACTCAACAACTGATCTTAGATTGAAAGAATTATAACATTCCAAGCGCAAAGGTGATATGAAGATGTCGAACGTGGAATGCTACTGCTCATCTTAGCTAGGCTGTAACTGAAATACAGGGCACAACCCTCCTTAAGGCTGTGATTGATTTATGTAAAAAGAATTTTGCAAAAGGACAGATTTATGTAGCAATCAGTTGCATAAATCTTTATAAGGCACTGTTTTGTCTGATTTGGATGCAAATAAATTATTAAATAGTCCACATGATGAGAAAATGCACACAGAAATGACAAGGTTCTGTTATCTATCTTCATACATATATCTGTAACAATGTAAGGAAAGCACTGCTGCGAGGCAATATTTATATGGAAAGGACAGATCAAATACACCCAACACTCACCAAAGTTGAAGGGAGGAGGGCATTAGCAACACAAAACAACACAGAAAATACAATATTTCGGGTTAAAAGAAGTTGACATGGGGTGTGGTGGGATGGACAGATCCTTTCCTGAAATGTGCCGTATTCCTCCATGCTTCCCACCGCACCCTGTGTCACCTTCAGCAGACTACCTAATCTAAAAAATATACTTGTACATAAATATCAACCCTCTGAAGCTCCTAAACCACTGTTTCGATCCTTCCCTTGTAAGAGACCCCGTTGCAAAAAGTGCAGTATACATCCACCTATTGGAACCCTAGTACTGGTGAAACCTACCCCATAACAGGTCGTGTCACTTGCACAACAACCCATCTCATATACCAGCACTCCAGCCTCCACTGCCGAAATTCCTACATTGGCCTTGCCTCAAACTCATTATCCATCAGAATGAATGGTTACAGACAAACAGTTTACTCCCAAAACCTAGACCTCCCTGTTGCTCACCATGCCAGTACTCGCAACACTCACGACCTTAATAACTGCTTTACAGTCAGAGCCATCAGAGTACTTCCGGATACTGCCTCCCATTCTGAACTCCGCGGGTGACATACATTTTGGGACATTAGGATGCATTTATTTTACGAATAATCTGGCATAACTTGAAAACAGCTGAATCAATTTTTACTGGATGTATAAATGTGGTTTTCTATAAAGAATATTCGAAATTAATAGGGGCATGAATAAAGGGAGAGAGGGATTAGACTTTTGTAAACCAAATATAGATAGTATTTTTCTATTTGTTTTTAAGTATGCATATGCAAAGTTCCTTAAAAATCGGATATGAATTGTAGCTTTGTATGAAGTACATTGACAAAAATTAAGGTAGTGGAAAGGAGGAGAGGGAATAGGCTTGTGTAAATCAAGTTTACACGGTATTTTTATGTTTGTGTTAAATAATACATATACAAAGTTCCATGAATGTAGGATAAAAGCATACAAAGTTCCATGAATATCGGATAAAAGCTGTGGGTATATAAAAAGAACATTTGCAAAAATTATGGGGTAGAAACAGGGAGAGATGTTGGGATTTTGCAGACTAAATGTCGATGTATTTTTCTGTTTTTATTAAAATATACATGTGCAAAGTTCTTACAAAGTCAGATAGAAACTGTAGTTGTGTAAAAACATTGACAAAGATTAAGGGAGTGGAAAGGGAGGGAGGGGTTTAGTTTGTGTTAACCAAATGTAGACAGTATTTTTCTCTTTGTTTTAAAGTAATATGTGCAAAGATCCATCAATATCGGGTAAAATCTATACCTTTGTATTAAGAATATTGGCTAAAATTAGGGGGGAATAATAGGGGAGATTAGTTTGGTCCTTGTGAAACTAATGTGGACAGTATTTTTCTCTTTGTTTTAAGTATATGTGTGCAAAGTTCCATCGAAATTGGATGAAAACTGTGCGTTTGTATAAAAATTAGTTGTGTAAAAAGGGGGGGGGGGAGAGAGAGAATAGGTTTTGGATATTTCTTTTGTCGGAAACATTCTCCGTGATAAAATACATATTTGCACCAAGTTTCATGGTGATTGGTCAAATGTTTTTGAAGTCTATCTATCTTGGATATATATATATATATATATCAACATCCATTTTTATACATAAGACTAGCAGAATACAATTCTCGGGGGCTGGATATGAAAGTTCTGATGTTTTAGCCCCTTTGATCATGTTGTCACCATCAAATTTAGCAAATTTCCCTACAATAGTCATGATATTTGTAAAAAAAACTGAATGTTGCACATGGAAATTTTCCCCAAAGGAGTGACAGGGGAGAAGGAGTGGATTGTGTAAACCAAATGTAAACAGTATTTTCCTGTTTATTTTAAAGTATAGGTGAACATAGTTCCATCGATATCAGATAAACACTGTGGTTATGTATTAAGAACATTGACATAAATTAAAGGGGTTGAAGGAGGGAAAGGGATTCAGTTTCTGTAAACCAAATGTAGACAGTATTTTTCTGTTTGTTTTAAAGTATACATGTACAAAGTTCCACCAATATCAGATAAAAATTATAGGTTTATATAAAAACTAGCTGGTGCCTACGACTTCGTTCATTTGTGGTTTGATAGCTACCGACATCTAACCACCATAGTGCACGATGGGAGACTGTAACGTAGTTGGCCTTATTGCCAACTGAGAAAATGAGAAGGGAGAATGTTTGGTATCGGTTTTAGTAGGTTACCCAAAGTGATATTTCCCCCAAAAGATAACACTATCAGGTGTAGAAGAGAATTTAACAATCACATTGGTAGTAGTCTCAATGTTGTACGAATTTTCTGGAGGAAATTATGTGCAATCTTAAAATCAGAACAGAGACGCTTTGTAGCAGTGATGACGCAACAGCCAGCAGGTTCATAGAGGTATGATTGAATGGTAGTAAATGAATTAAGTTACCAGGATGAAAGTATCGAATCTTTGTTTAGAAGTACAAAATATGGTTTCAAACAGAATTTAGAGTAAATATGATGGGTTTTAAGGTACTTTTTGGATAAAGGGAAAAATAGTAAGCTGAGGATAAAATAAGTAGTCAAAAGAAAATTACATCAGATTAAAGGTCTTCTTGTGAAAAGATGATGACAGCAGTTTGAGATTATTTGAGTTGAGTGGAAGTATTTTAAAAGTACTTTCAATGTGAAATCTGTTAACGCATCATAGCTAAACATACTGTCTAGAGCGAGTAGAAACAAAGGTCAAAAGAGGTGAAACTAAACTAGGCAAAAAACATTTGGGAGGCACCCTATTTTTATTAAAGCGCAATTTTTTAACTAAGTTTGGAGGAAATTTTTATCAAAACAATGCACTCTCAATATAAGATATTTAATTTCGAAGTATTTAACCTGGATGGCTGCCAAGAAGAGATGAAAACTTCAAAAGATGCTATCTTTTTAAGGAAAGGTATTTACAAGGGAGTGAGATACACCAAATTAATCTTCGAGAAATGTAGAATTTCTGAAGATTAGAACAAACATGCTAGAACAAATAGTTGGGACACTAGATCTAGAAAATAGGTTTGTTGAACTTAGAAGATTAATGACAACAATAGGAGAGCAGATGTGAAAATTTTTATAAGGATTGAAAATACTTAGAATGATGAACTCTACATTATTACAAATTTTCATGAAAATCGGAAAAACTTAGGGGAGAAACCTTTGTAACCCAGAGCTGTGAGAGAGAGAGAGAGAGGTAGAGAGCATAGAGAGGATGCCAGATGGAGTGGAAAATTCCATCAGGGATGGCATGGCTTGGGGGAGTCTATATAAGAAACCAGAGGGATGACCTCGGCCGCATTAGTCTCAAACAGGTTAGAGGGTGAACGTGTGAAGTGTGGGCGGGCGTTATGGTCAAGGACAGCAGTGTCGCATGGCATCGCGAAGATTAACCATAAATAACCAGACTTGGAATATTCATAGACAGCAACTATAATTTTTAAATGGGTCATTGACTAAACAAACTTCTTTTCCTGAATTTAATTTGTCAATTAGTGAGACTTTGTTTCAGGTTTCAAGTGGAGTGAACTTTTATTTTGTCTGAATGGAGTGTAGATAATTATCGTGGCATTAATCTGCAATTTTCGGAACGAAGTCTTTCTGGTAACAATTCCTGTTGTCAGAGTAAATATGCCTTTGAATTTTGAACAATAAATTACTGGACTTTAAAATCTGTGTTTAGAACAATCTTTTGATATTACCCCTCATTGTAAGAGCCTAGTATAAAATTATTGAGGTTGGCGACCAATCTAATGAAATTAAATATTGCAGAGAGCAAAGTATAGGGAAGAATTGAGATTTTGAACATTGGGACCATCAACATTAAAACGTCATCTGTTAAGAAGAACCCGACAAACCATTTTTTTCCCTACAAGACTCGATGTTATTACCACAGACAAACACCAGTCATCTGCGCTATGTAGTTCAGGCAGCAAAGTAAAATACACAGACACACATTGCTTTGGTTGAAATACGAAAATTCCCTTGATTGACCAATTTCAACCACCATATCTCCCACACTCGCACAGTTACCGAAATTCAGCCAACGTTGTGATCGACGGGTGACTCTGTGCTACTACCACACACAAACACCAGTTATCTGCGCTAGATAGTTTTTTCTGAAAAGTGATACACCATGACACATATGTTTTTGGTAGAAATATGAAAGTGCCATAGGTCGACCACTTTCAAACACCATATCTCCCTCACCCCCATAGCTACCGACATCTAACCACCATAGTACCCAATAGGAGCCACAATATCACTACCACACAGAAACACCAATGGTCCATGCTATGTAGAGCTGGCAGCAGAGTGACATGTACGGAGACACATGTCTTTGGTCGAAATACGAAAATACCCTTGATCGGCCTCTTTCAACCACCAAATCTCCCACACGCACAGTTACTGAAATTCGGCCAACGTTGTGATCGACGGGTGACTCTGCGCTACTACCACACACAAACACCAGTGATCTGCGCTAGTTAGTTTTGGCTGAAAAGTGATACACCATGACACATACGTTTTTGGTAGAAATATGAAAGTGCCGCAGGTCAACCACTTTCAACCATCATATCACCCACACCCCCATATCTACCGACATCTAACCACCATAGTACCCGATAGGAGCCACGATATCACTACCACACACAAACAACAATGGTCTATGCTATATAGTTGTAGCAGCAGAATGAAATATGCGGAGATACATGTCTTTGGTCGAAATACGAAAATGCCCTGCATCGGCCACTTTTAACAATCATATCTCCCACAGCTATCGACATTCGGCCTACGTTGTACATGACAGGAAATCCCATGCTACTTCCACACATAAAGGCCAGTTATCTGTGCTAGGTAGTGGTGGCTGAAAAGTGAAATATAGAAAAAGATACGTTTAGTTTTTTATATATATATATATATATATATATAAGATTGTTAGGAAACAAAGGCGCTAAAAGCGGATATATTGAACATTGGATAGGATAAAAAACCACCGCTTACCAAAGAAGGGGATTCCAGCGGCGTTGGTACACGAAAAAAACACGAACACACAAAGAATAAAAATTTTCGAGCTGGGCTCTTCCTCAGTAGAAGTGAGATGGCTGCACGCAAGCGCTGCCAGCAGCGCTTGCGTGCAGCCATCTCACTTCTACTGAGGAAGAGCCCAGCTCGAAAATTTTATTCTTTGTGTGTTCGTGTTTTTTTCGTGTACCAACGCCGCTGGAATCCCCTTCTTTGGTAAGCGGTGGTTTTTTATCCTATCCAATGTTCAATATATATATATATATATATATATATATATATATATATAAAGATTAAAGGGTGTAAAAGGGGAGAGGGGGAGGTTTTTTGATATTTAGTCAGAAACCATCTCCTTGAAAAAATATATACACATGCCAACTTTAATGGTAATTGATCAAATGCCAAAGTCTATCAATCTTGGATATACCAACATCCATTTGATATATATAGATAATAAAAATTAACAAGATCTCAATTAAATTTATATGGTACCACTTTGAGGGTATATCCTATTCACTAAAAAAAAAAAAAATTGGTTCACGATGGGTGAAGATGTCATTGAATACAAACAAACTGAGAACCTTCTCTTTTTTTGATCTCGGTTAAAAAATAAAAAAGAACAGTAATTCAGAAATCTCTGGTAAGCAGTGGTTAGTATTTTGTAAGGATAGTGAAAGAACGAAATGGGTAGGGGATGGAATTGAAATTTAAAATAGCCATTGAAAAAGTAAAAACATTTAAAGGGATCCCTTGGTATTACGTTGTTACCCGTTAATTATTTCACAACCAGTTTGTACTTTTAGTTCAGTTATGAGGTCAGAGGGGTTGCTGCTATTTAGGAATAAATCTGCTAGCACAAATAGTTCAGCAGGAAATGAAGTTATTGGTATTATGAAAATTGGCATAAGCAGCTACTGTGTTGTCTAGGTTTATTTGTGCCCATTAACTTTTATTGACAGTTATAGTGGTCAGAAGAAGCTTTTGACTCTGTACCACACAACTATATTTTAGCAAAGATTCAAATATACGGTATATCCAATCAGATTTATGAATGGATATGAAATTTTCTAACTCGTCATTGATGGGAAAGCACGTACTAATCTGGATGTTACATCAGACATACCTTGAGGAAGTGTAATAGGACTACTTGTTTTCTTAATTTGTATAATCGATCTTGGACACAACCTTAATAGCTTTTAGGATTGTTCACTGATGATGCAGTCATATATAAAGAAGTAAGGAACTCAGCTGAATGCTTAATAATTAAATTCAATGTGAACATTATTTCTGCATGGTGCAATCAATGCCTACACTATACTGCAAAAAGTGCAAGACAATGTCTATAACTAACAAAAAGAATCCATTTGTTCAGAATCCCAGAAAAGCATTTCAGATATTGCAGATGGTTGATTCCCTGAAGTATTTGATTATAACTGTACAAAGCAACATGAAATAGGACCTTCCAATAACTATAGTTGTAGGTAGAGCTTGAGTCATAGGTCAAATTTATAAGGAATGAAATCCTTATATGAAGGAGATAGCGTGCAAAGCCTGTGCCATTACGCCTGTATTTAAGAAAGGCAACAAGAAAGATATTGGTAACTACAGACCTATTACTCTGACCTCTGTTCTGAGCAAACTATTTGAAAAAGTTATCCTACTGAGATTAAATAACTTCATCTTACAAAATAGCATCATTAATCCCTTCCAGTATGGTTTTCAGAAGGGGTTCTCCACTACTTCTGCTGTAACTCAGTTTATACATGAGGTTTTAGAAAAAATTAGATAAAAAACATAAAGTTGCTGTATTATTCCTAGACCTCTCAAAAGCATTTGATTGTGTTGATAACCTACTACTACTACTACTACTACTACTTCGCAAATTATGGAATTAGAGGACTATCTAATAAACTACTGTCATCCTACATCCAAAATAGACCTCAATACACAGAAATTTATTTTAAAAATGGTGAATCAATAAGTAAGGTAAAATCAAAAATGGGTGTGGTTAGATGTGGAGTCCCTCAGGGATCTGTACTTGGTCCTTTACTATTTGTTTTGTATATAAATGATATGGATATACCAAATAAATGTAGAATTATAACATATGCAGATGACACTACAGCAATTTGCTGGGATAGCAATGATTCCACATTAGAGACGACTGCCACTATGACTTCAAATGAGTTATCAGAATACTTTGATGTAAATGGATTAATTTGTAATAAGAAAAAAACATGTTTAATAAAGTTTGAATTAAGAAATCATGATAGAGACAATAAATTAAGATTAATAACTAGTGAAGGAAGCATCTATGAAACATATGAATACAAGTTCCTAGGAATATATGTTGACAAGTTCCTAACATGGAAGCCACATGTTGATTTTGTATGCAAAAAAGTGAGTAAAGGCATTTTTCTAATCAACCAGTTATCAAAAGTCTTGGACAGCAATAGTCTAAAAACTGCATACTATGGAATAATCTTTCCACATATGATGTATGGTATTGAAGTCTGGGGATCTTGTTGTCATATCAATATGCATCGATTGTTACTGCTGCAGAAAAGATGTATTAGAATAATGTACAAGCTAGATAGAAAAGAATCACACAGAGAAATATTTAGACTGGAAAATATTCTTATGGTATTTTCACTATATGTATATAGGGTTTTACTATTGATTCAAGGTAATCCTCACTTTAACCACAAAAATAGTGAAATTCATAAATATAACACTTGTACTAAGACAGACCTTCATATCAAAAGACATAACTCTAAGGCAGCAGGTAAGAGTGCCTATGAAATGGGAGCCAGGCTATATAATAAGCTTCCAGCTCATCTAAAGATATTGACTGGGAATGAATTCAAAATTGGAATAAAATCTTATCTATGTAATAAGGTCTTGTACAAACTTGATCAATTGTAAAAAACGTATGTATGAATGTACCTTTTGTATTGACTTGCTAGAAACTTGTATCACAAGCATATTGGCAATAAAAAATTATTACTATTATTATTGTTTGATAGTTTAAAGAAACTGCAGAGAAGATCCTCTCCGTTCGTGACTCCTCGCCACATTCCTTTCAAAAGCGTGAAATAATTGATACATAGATTAGGCTCAGATTGTCCAGCAGACAGATGAGATAGGTTTCATTTGAATTTATTTGCAATAATGTGAAAAACACCTTTCTTTTACAAGTATGATGAACTTCTTCCACCAAATTATTTGGGTCATAATGACGAGTGATAAGATTGGAGAAATTAATGGGCATACATGTATGCCCTGCCGCTAGAAAGACCAGACGGCTACGGGCGTACATGTATGCCCAGCGGACGGGAAGACCAGACGGCTAACGGCATACATATACGCCCGGCAGGCGGGAAGTCCTGACGGCTAACGGCATACATATACGCCCGAGCTCGGAAGCAGGTAAACGGCTAATTGCTGTTGACCGCATTTCTGAGAATTTCTGAGAACACTGTTATACTCTGGACTTTCTGTAGGAAAACACTTTAGTTTTCACCTCCCCTGGGCCCTTACAGCTTACGAGTCTAACATTCGGCCAGTTCTGTTTTTTCTTCTGGTGAGACAACAGCGTTCGCATCTGTAGCCTTTGCCATGTCGGGATGCAGTATATCGGACAAGGAAATCGTGGATATCCTCATGAATAGTAGCGACGAAGATTGTAGTGATACTTCAGAGCTTTCTTCCGACAAAGAGTTGGATACGTCTGGATGTAATGCTGAATCCTCGACATCATGAACAGAAGATTCTTCCTCTGAAGATGGAAAAGGAAATGAAGTAAGTGAAACTTCGTCGGGAAAAAGAAAGGATGACTGGTCGGAGGATCATCCTGTGACGAAACGACACCACGGAAAAGGAAATGAAGTAAGTGAAACTTCGTCGGGAAAAAGAAAGGATGACTGGTCGGAGGATCATCCTGTGACGAAACGACACCATTTTGTGAACACATTTTGCGGGTTGAAAGTAACCTTCGAAGAGTCAGCAAGTCATTTGAATTTCTTTTTGTACTTCATGTCCATGGAATTTGTTTCTGCCATCTGTACACAGATCAATAATTATTATAAATTTATTACTGAAAAAATGACAACTGCACCCAGTAGATTAGCATGCTGGAAGCCTATAGAGCCAGCAGAATGTTATTACTTCCTAGTGTGTTCTCTGCTTATGCCTAAAGTAAGAACTTAGAAGTAAATGAATATTGGTCGAAAGATTCTTTACTTAAAACACCAATATTTTGTAACATAATGGCCAGGGACCGGTACAAGTTGATCCTGCGTTTGTTGCACTTCAGTGACAATTCCACCACATCTCAAGATATCCTTGTGAAAATACGTCTCATTGTAGATCACACAAAAATAAATTCCGCGAAGCTGTAGTACCCTTTGAGAATTTAGTTATCGACGAAAGTCTGCTACTGTTCAAAGGAAGGCTCCGCTTCAAGCAGTACATACCAAATAAACGTAGCCGTTTTGGCATTAAAATTTTCGTTCTTTGTGACGTACAAACCAATTATATTCTGGATTATATTGTATATACGAACGCGCGATTAGCCCAGAGCGGCCATACCCTGCAGCGGTTGTCAGACCACCACTTATGTTAGATGACGGTTTCGTGACGCGAACACATAAATCAAACACAAATAACAGAAATTTTTGGATCTTAGCTCTTTATGAAGTAGAGAACATTGTAGAGGGTAGATGATACAAGAGACTGCCATACAAAGTGACTGTTGACCAGGAACATGGTCGGAGTAAATTTAAGCTCTGGACAGAGAAGGGTAGTGGTTTAAAGCTAACACCTCAACATTGCAAAATATCCAAACTAATCACAGGTGGGTGAAAAGAGTAGAATAATATAACAAAATCTTATTTACATAAATATTAATAAGAAAAAATAAATAAATAAATAAAATTAAACCAAAGAATGTATGAAGTTAAACATCACCTCTGGTTAGTGATGGCTCAATATAGATAGTGAGATGGAGGGAAGGAGGAAATGAGAAGTAATGACAGGTATTAGCTTATACTGAGACCAGATAGCTGCCTTGTTGGAGTTTATACTGGTAGACCAGCTCCCACCTTCTAAGTTCAGAGTAGCTTCTGCTATTTGGGAGGACTGTGACAGCATGGATCATAAAATAAGAATTAAAATTATTGGTATCATGGGATATGACACGGACAGCTACTGGGTGCTTTGGATATCAGGTCAATACCATCTGTCAGTGAGCACCTGCATGCACCATATCGAACACACATTTTTTGAAAAAATCCTGCTGAAACGTTTCATATGGTTCAGACCCCTGGATGATATTTTCATAATCTGGACACATGTGGAAAATAATCTTCTAAATTTCCTGAACAATCTTAATGCCTTCAACATACTGAATTTCATATGGATTTACTCCTTGTGGATTTGTCTGTCTCCAATGGCTACCTCAACTCTACAAACCTACAACAGTATCTTCATTTTGCCAGTTGCCATCCATATCATACCAAACATTTCCTCCCCTACAGTCTTGGAATTCAGGGTACATGCAATATTCAAACATCATCTCAAAAGCATTGCTATCCCTCACCCCTTTCCCCCAACTTTGGTTCACAAACAACTTTTACAGGTCACATTGCAACCTGCTCTGTCGACCTTCATAAACCCAAAAAACCGACCATAGTTTAGTCCTGATCACATAATACTTCCCAGGCCTGAAATACATTGACAGAATCCTTTAGCAAGGTTATTACTTTCTGTGAACCTGACCCTTCTTCCCCAAATTCTCCCTGCCCCTCCCAGAGGTTGTTTAGCAGGCCTCCTAACCTCAACCAATTTCTAATCCACAAACATAGTCTTTCTCGCCTCATCAGACCATGCTGTAAGATGTGCAATCATGTCTCCACCACTTTCACCAACCCTATCACTGAGGAAAGCTTTCCCATTATGGGACAGGTTACCTGTAGAAATTCCCATTTAATACACCACCTAATCTCCAGCACTGCCTGGCTTTCTACATACGTTTGATCTCCAATCCATTAGCATCAATGATCTATGCGACATAATAGGGGAGATGAAAAGATTATTTGCCGATGATGCTATAATTTATCGCGAAATCAAAACCCAGGACGACTGCGCTTTGTTACAAGACGATATTATGAAAATAATTGCGTGATGTAAAGATTGGCAGTTGGAGTTAAACGCTAAAAAGTGCCAAGTCATGCATGTAAGGAAAAAGGTGACACCAATTAACTATGAATATACAATTAATGGTACTGTCCTTAGAACGGTAGATTCCGCTAAATACCTAGGGGTAACAATTCGTAATAATTTGTCGTGGAATGAGCATATCGAGAATGTAATGGGAAAAGCAAATCGTATGCTCCGATTTCTAGGTCGTAATTTAAATCAATGCACTCAGGAAGTTAAATCGATTGTATACAAGTCACTAGTACGTCCTCACTTAGAGTATTGTTGTTCTGTATGGGGTCCCCATCAAAAGGGGTTAATGGAGGCTTTAGAGAAGGTCCAAAGAAGAGCCGCCCGATTCGTGACAGGTATATATAGTTGGAGGGAAAGCGTAAGTGTGATGTTGAACGAGTTAGGTTGGGAAGACCTGGAACACCGAAGGCGTTGCTCTCGACGGAAGCTAATTGAAAAATTCACGACAGACATATTTCGGAATGACAGCCAGCAAATATTGCTACCAGCAACATTCATATCTCGAAATGACCGCGAAAATAAGATAAGAGAAATCGGGGCCAGAACCGATTCATTTCTGTACTCATTGCTGTTCCCACGAGCAATTAGGGAATGGAATAGAGGGGATTTGCTGGGCGAGTAAACTTAAAGTACGACAGGAGTGGCTTTCGATAAAGCACTCCAGCCATCCTGATCTGGGTTTTCCATGGTTTTCCCAGAGCGCTCCACGCGGCTACTGGGATGGTTCCTCACAATAGCCCATGGGCGCCTCCTGTCATATCCAGTATAACCCTTCCAAACCATAACCCTTTTCGATAGGTGCAATGCACCCTCTGCCACACACTTTTAGTGAATCGCGGAGTAATAATAATAATGGCCACTAAAAGACAGAATTCAGCCGGAATCCCAAGCACCAAGGAGCTGTTCATACCATCTCCAAATTTTAATTCTCGTTTCACAGTCTATGCTATCAGGGTCCTCCCAAATAGCAGCAGATCCTTTGAACACAGAAGGCAGTAGTTAGCCTAGCAGTACAAACTTGGTACAAGTCAACTACCTGGCCTCAATTTAAGATAATACCCAGTCATTACTTTTTCTTCCCTCGATCCTCCCCTTGCCTACATCCACTACCTAAATTGAATTACCACTTACCAGAGGTGACATTTAACTTTGTAGGTTCTTTGTTTAAATTATTTTATTTTTCATTTATTTATTTATTTATTTTATTTTTTGCTGATTTGCATTTATGTATTTAACATTTTATTATATTATTCAGCTCTTTTCACCCACCAGTGAATAGTTTTGATGTTTTGTATTTGCGTTATTATTCTTGGTAACAGACGTTATTTAATAACATTTCCAAGGATCCGTGAATAAACTAACTGATAGAACACTGAATTAAATGTATGTATTGCGTTAAAATTGACATATCAATCATCAGATGCTTATATTTACATAATATTCTTTTGATACATAGAAGTATTCCTTAAATTCTTTGTCCATTGATATGTAAGATAAAAGCTTTGTATTTCGAGCATCAATGAAGCCAATGTTTTTGTTAGATTCGTACTTAGCATGGATCAGAGTTACAACTGGCATTTGATGTTATGGCAGAGGGCATGAATAATTTAGTTTTTTTTTTAATATTTTAAATTATGTCCTATTATTGAAATTATTAATTCGTTTGAACAGAAATAGTTACACTGATCCCGATCTGTGCATCCTACACTACACTTAAAACAAATATTACATGGCGTAATGTAAGTTTATAAGATTTATTTTAATTTTTCTTTGTAATATTACTGAGCCTTTTATTTCAGCAATTGTGTTAGCCATTCAAACATTTGAATATTGGTCTGAATCACAGATAACAAAAATAAAATGTGGAAAAATCCTTGAAGATTTTAAATCAAATTTATATCACGATGCATTATTGCCACTAAAATGCAATACAGTTCATGTATTAATATGTGTGAGATTGAAGTATTGTTCTTCTGGCAACAAGTTTATTGTAGTTCGTAATTAGGTTGAAATACAACCTGGACCCGGATGGAAACTGAAACCTTTTGCTACACCGAGTGGGGCGGTGTAACGGTTAGCGTTCTCGCCTCGCATTCGGGAGGACGGTGGTTCGAATCCCCGTCCGGGCATCCAGATTTGGGTTTTCCATGGTTTCTCCAAATCACTCCAGGCAAATGCCGGGATGCTTCCTTCAAAAGGCCATGGCCGAATTCTTTCCCATTCCTTGCCCCCATCCTTTCCCGTCTCTAAAGACCTCGATGTTAAAAAGAGACCTAAAGCAGTTAAAAAAAAAAAAAAAAAAAAATTGCTACATCACAAAGCATGAGGAATTACACTAAGACTTGAATTGTCAGAACACTGAAAGACAAGTATGTATTGCATTTAAATTGGCATGTTAATTATCAGGTTTTTTTTTTTTTTACTGAAATCTTTACATGGTTTGAATGAAAGAAGTTCCAAATTGATCAAGATATATGTAGCCTAAACGACAATTAAATATTATGTGGCATAGCGTAAGTTGTTAAGATTTATTTTTAGCATCCTTCGTTTTAACTGGGGGTCATTATTTCAGCCGACATAAGCTGTCTCTGCCATTAAAATATTTATCTTCATCACAGGTATTGAGAAAGAAAATTTTAAGAATCTGTGAAGATTTGGGATCAAGTTTACATCACAATGCATGATGACACTGACATGTGATGCAGGGAATATATTGATTCACACATGACTGAAGCTGTGCTTTTCTAGCAGCAATATTAGTGGAGATTGTGGTTAGGTTGAAATGCAACCTGGACCAAGTTGACAACTGAAGCTTTTTGCTACAGCACAAGGGACAATAAATTACAATGAGCTTTATTTTATAACAATTCTAGTTAGTTAGGCAACTTTAGAGAAATAAATAACCATAACACTATGTTAAACCCGTCATTTTTGACGGACTTCGGGGCTAGTATTTAAATAAATTGTGATGGAACACATGCCCCGATAGCTATTTCTCTACACACCCTTCTTCTCCCTTTCCTGCACTCACGTACATTTTCCCTCTGCAAATTTTAGCTTTAAATTCTTTCAGCGTTCTTGGTAAATTATTCATCATTTCTCCTGGTAACTTATTCCAATCCCTGACAACCTTACCCATAAAAGAGAATCTTCCTACACCCTTGTGCCTGAAATTGATTACTAGCTTGTGGTCATGGTCATCTTTTCCCTTCCATGCATTACTTATAATTCTTAAAACAATATATTCCCATGCCTCATCACCAATGTACGACTTGTACACTTCCATTACCTTCTTCACCCTCCTCCTGTCTTCCAATGAATCCCATTCCAGCTCTTTTATGATATCTGTTACTGATTGCATTCGGCACTAATTTCCAGAAACAAATCTAGCAACCCTTCTTTGCTTCACCATGAATCCTCTGGCCATCAGAATAAACAGACACAGACAAATGATATTCACCTGGAACCCAGTATCTCAAAATGCTACCATTTGTGATACAAACAATGTCAATTATTGCTTCACCATCCATACCATCAGAGTCCTGTAAAAAAGAAGCAGCATCTTTGAACTCAAAAGATTGGAACTGGCTTATGAGTGCAAATTCGGTACCAAAGACCGAAAATGCTCATTTAGCGAAGAAAAAAATGACCACAATGCGTTGTGAAAAGAGATGAATGCTTTAGTAGAATGATGATATAATTTACCAGCTTAAACCTAACCTAAATGTAGTAATCTGTGGAGTGAATCTACAAATATGTAAATTCTATATCACCTTTCAGAATTTTACCCGTTTTTGTGATCATAGTAACTCCATGAACTGCAATATTGTGTGCTTATATTATTCTAAACTACAAAATATGAAAATTGGAATTTTATGTTCTACTTTTTTTATTGCAGACTTATTATCTTCTATACATCATGTATTTATACAATTTGTAGCTTACAGATATTCAAATGTTTTTTGAATCTTGTATAATCTAAATAAGTTGAATTCATAAATCCAGTACTTTAGTTATATTAAGGGATTAAATTGCAAATCAACAATGTTAATAAGATATGAATGCTAAGTTACAATACATCTTCAGTCTAACTAACCTTGCAGTTCACAATGCAGCAGTTAATATTCAAATATTTATGTACATATTATTGACTCTGAAATGTAAGGTTTCTTTTACTGTTGGGAAATACTGGAGTATAGAATACCAATCATTTAGATCAAGTGCCAAAATATCCACAGTATTTCTTGCTCTAAATGCAAAATGATGTGGCAGTCCTTTATAGAGACCTTGGGCAGCACCAAACATTTCATTTGTTTTAAGTACGCAATGAACAGTTTCTGTCAGATTTGAATGGACAGTTAGAACAGATATTTCACCTCTGTGGATGAAATACATATGCTGATCTATATCACCTTGCTGTACAATATAGTTACCTTTAAAGAATATCAAATGCTTAAGTCTCGATGTTATAATTCTCAAGAAGTCTGGATTTATTCCTTTAAAGATAAAAGAATTTGTTATGTGACTGCCAAACATTTCAGACATTAGCTCACTTTTCAAACAGAATGGAGCTTCAAGTATGAATGGTGGCATTTGCTTACCACGTCCTTCCTTCCACAATTGTTTCATATAATCAGAAACCTTGATCAACATATACTGATTTAAACTTTGATTTTTTAAAAAGTCTTTTAATTCCATAAGCCCAAATCTGAAGTTTACAAGGCTTAATGCATATGAATCTAGTATACTTATCATATCACCAATGAACAGTGCTATAGAAAATTTGCTTATTAACATCATTGTAACTGAAATTACAATTTCAGCATTATTGTAGGGTATTATGTCACCATAACCTGTTGTGGTGAAGAGGGACATAATGTAGTACAGTGATAGAACATACTGTTCTACTGGTAGCACCATCTTAAAAGGAGTAAATTCTATCCATGAGCCAACAGTGCAGTTTCCTAAAGGACATGCAGTGAAATACCAAATACAAGCAAAGAAATGAGCTTGAAGTGTAACCCAAATAAATGTTGTTGCTATGCTGAGAACCTTTTTGTTTGTCATCAGTAAATTGGACTTTTCATTGTAAAATTCAATTAGATATTTAAAACGCCCCAAATGAATAAGGCGGACTGCACTGAGTATCAGTTTCCTCTCACCGTGAAGATAGATTAGAGCAATAACGTCAACTGGAATGTTAGGAATTATTTCAAGTAAAAGTTTAATTTTATCTGCAGTGAACTTCTCTCTTATTTTCTTTGGGTCTGTAATGTATTCACCATAATGATTACAGTACTGTTTATGCAATTTCAGAAACATATTTATATAAAATAGCAATTCCACAGGTAAGTCAAACATGACATATACCTCATGCCTAAGATCTTGAAAAAAGAAGTTGTAACTCACAGTCATCATATGAATATATGAAATAATTGTAATTACATATGCCATCACTATGTAAATTGGTGAGTCAGGTCTAATGGAAAACTTGAACCATTTGTATGGCTGAAGTAAAAATTTTGTTGTGCCCTTAGCTTGATAAACTACACTGCTCTCTTTGCCTTGATCCTCTATTTCTTTACTTTTTATGGAACTATAACTTTCTTCACTGGTAGTCTGAGATCCAGACTGGATAGAGAGATCTTCAACCTTGTAAGTAGGTATCATATAATCTGTTGCCTGTTTAAACACAGGTTCGAGATGTCTGTTAACATCAGGATACTCTTTCAATACTTGATTTAATGTTGTGCTTGGAATCTTCAGACAATCAATATTTTTGGTAGCCACAATATTTACGTGACAACATGTAACAGGAGTATTTCCAAGGTTTCCAAAAATACCTCCTGGTCCCATTGAAGTAACAACATTACCATTGTGAGAAACCTCAACATTTCCTCTGAATATTATGTATATTTCTGCCTGTATGTCATAACTTCTTATGACTGAAGTTCCCTTTAAGAAATAAACTTCTCGCATGTGTTTGCCAATGACACGAAGGAATTGCAATGGCACATGCTTAAATAGAGGCACTTTGTGAAATGTTGACTCATACATAGCAAGAACTGCATCTTCTGCAAGGACAGTATGTAAGCCTTTGAAAACTTCCTGTTGCTGAACTCCTGATGTCCTTTTCCACTGTAATTCGAAATAAGTAATTAGCCTATGCTGAAGTTCTTGATTTACTCCTTCTCTCTTCAAGAATTCTACTGCATCATTTACCATTTCATAGTACCATACCACAGAGCTGTTCAAGTCTGCTTTACTACTTGCAATGCTTGATAGTAAACACCCAAACAGGAGAACACCCATTATTATAATTGCAATGGCAAATATTATTTCTTCCTTGTTGTGTGCTGTAATATCTCCTAAGCCAATACCTACAAGAGTTGTAGTTATCCAGTAGTATCCAATTAAGTAGATTTCTGCAGGGTGTGTTATATTTCCAAACTGAGATCTTGTCAACCATTCACTGCATTTCATAATGTCACTTTCTGTCTCACCCTTTTCAGAGGGTAAGTTACTATCATTTATAATTTGAACAGGCATTTTGTGATGACATGTCAGTGCTACTAATAGACTAGAAAGCATATTAATGAGGACAATAATGAATGGAATAAACTTCAAAGTTCGTAAAATGTCTGTTTTTTTCATTATATCACTTTCTAAATACTTGAATGTAATTATCAGTCTGTACATCTGAAAAACTTTATTAAGACTTGAAACACGCCTGAAGTGTTGTGATGTGGGGAAGATAAGAGCATTAAGCATTTCAAAAGGAAAACAGGCAAATAAATCTAAGATGAAGCTGTGTTTCACTAAAATACCCTTATCATTAAAATAGCAAACGTGTAGCATTATAAATAAATCTATGATTGAAAACACATTAATTGTTTTAGTTACAAATGAAGGGAATATGACATAAGGATATAAACATTGTTCAATTGGCCACATAAATCCAATGATTATTGCTAATATTAACCGTATAAAATACCAAATTTTCAGAAAACATCCATAAGGCACAATTGTTATTGGAATTAATGTGAACTGTATTATTCGCAGTTTTCCAAGTTTCCTGAAAGGTGCATTATATGACTCTCTAGTTTCTTTACACACTTTACGGACATTAATAAATGAGCTTATAAATTCATTCATGACCCTTTCTGACCATGTAAGTTTGTTATAAGAACTCTTTTTTCTTCTAGGAACTGATATCGGATTATATCTTTCTACTAGTTTTATTTTATTTTGAATGTCTGATTCTTTTATAATTGTGAGAATGTCTTGCTGTATCTCAGGAAAAAGTGAAAGAGCTTTCAAATATACGGCATGACTGATATTGATAAGTTTGCAGTGGGTAATGGTTTGAACACTGCATTGACTAGAAATCCCAAAAATTAATTCTAGTTCACCAAAGTGGCTATTTGGGCACAGAAGACGTATTCTTTGGAATTCATTACTGATTATGTGGCAATAGCCTTCTTGTATCACATAAATTTCTCTGCTGCAACCCCCAGCATATACAACTAATTCACCAGGTGGAAGGATGACCATTCTAGAATGTGCAGCAATCATTCTCAGAAATTCAATGTTGATTTCTTGAAATAATGGTATTTCACAAAGTGTGTGCATTCTTTCTTTTACCAAGACTTGTTGTTGAATATCAAATGTTGCCTCTTCCAAAAGAGGACTATTGTTCATAATTGTAAAACCTTCATCATAGCTCCACTGAAGCCGAAAATAATTTGAAACACGATTTTTAATTTCCTTATCCATATTGTTATTTTGCATGAAGTTCATAGCTGCAAAAACTGTTTCTTGATAGGACACCTTTGGTTTGTCTAAAAGAATAAATGTAGCTGATAGTTGTGCTAAACAATTGCCAACAAAAAAAACTCCCAATAATACAAAAACACATATTATTCCAATTTCTGTTGGGTTTTGTGGTGTCAGATCCCCATAACCAACACCAGACAAAAGGTTCAATGCAAAATATGCTGATAAAATGGAAGGTGTTTCATAACCTGGCTTTGTATCATGATGTGCAATCTGGGATAGCATTGCTGTAAAATACCAACTTTTATCATTGCACACTGGATAGAAGCATGCAGCCATATAGAGAATGACACCTGTCCAATGGGAAAATAATAGAAAGTATAGAATGAATTTTGCTGTCCGCACAAGAATTACATTTTTCCACAAATCACTTTCCAGTCTGCTAAAGAAGGCTGGGATCATCCATACTCTAAACAGTCTGTTGATTAGGAGTAAGCACTTGATTCTTTCCCTTTCAGTATCATTACTGATTAATTGTGCTGTTGTTTCTATGGGTATAGTTGAAAAGAGATCTAAATAGAAAGAAAAACTGCTAATTCTATATGACAGAATATATTTGAAATCAGAGACTATATTATTTTCAATTTCAATTGCTGTTATACACTGTATGAAAATGTCAGCAAAGAATATTATGTTCACACTGTCATTGATCAAAATAAGAAATGGTGTAAACTCTCTCTCAAAGGCAATAAAATATGGATATATGAAAGAGATTCCCACAACAACCACAAATATGAAATATACTCTTAGCTTATTCATGTTAGAATTTGGCAATATAATCCATGGAAATGAAGAGATCAAGCACATTATATCTCTGGAAACTTGTGGAATGTTATCTGTAATATTATAAAGCTGTAGAAATATATCATTAGTAACAAATTTATTTTCATGTGCATTTGAACTACTGGAACTGCTTGAACAGTTGAAGGAATTTTGTTTTGCATGTATCTTTTCTTTAATAAGTTGAATAGGTTTCTTTACTTTTATTTGAGGAACAGCAATGTCAAATAGTGTTTCAGTCATCTTCTTCTCAGATATCTTTTCGTATGCCTCATTAACTCTCATTTTTATTGAATCATGAATGTATTTTCGAATTTCTGGAAAATTTATGGCTTCCTTATAAAAATCAGCAGTATTCAGAAGTCTAAGTTCAACATTTGTTGCAGCTTGAACTGTTGATCTTGATGGTACTGCCAGAGCTAAAGAAGCTGCTCCTATGAAAGACCCGGCTGCAAGTGTTACAAGGGGGCTCTCATCATCTTCATCAGAGAGCACTTCTATTGAACCAGACTGAACAAATGCCATAAATGATTTAACAACATTTTCATGGTGTATATGCTCTCCTGGTAAACAGAAGACACAACTCATTCTTAGAGAAATATTCCTCAGGAAATTTTCATTCATATTACAGAATAGCAATGATGTATGAAAAAAGTTAAAATAAATATCAAAACATATTTCTTTTTTCAATGGCAAAGGAATTGTTTCAAAATAATCACTCTTTTTAACTCCTTTTCTTCTTTTCCAGAAGTCTTCATAATATTTACTAATACTATCCCACTGCGATGCCATTTTAATGTTCTCTACACGATTTTTAATTGCTTTCAATTTGTAGATAAAGGTACTATTTCTTCTTTCTTTGTTAGCTATATGGGAGGTCAGTGAACCTACATAGATACCATTTGTTAGAATGAATCCAATCATCATTGATGCAATACAAATAAAAGTATCAGAATATGTCGATACACTCATAGTACTTATACCAGAATTTGCTGTTGTCACAAGAGAATAATAACATGAAATAAAATATGCCATAGATGGTGTGTCTGTAGTTGTAAACTGTTTCCAAACTGACTGCTTTTTGTCAGAAACTGTGTACCACAAACATGCTACAGTGTGCTGTAGAACACAGAAATATAAAATGTATTTTATAATAAATAATATCCACTGAATATTTGCTGCAGTATTTCCCCAAATGTTAAAAAAATATTGTACTCTGTACAGTTGGATGAATGTTAGACTTCTTAGTAAAAAGAGGATCCAGTTCTCTCTTTGCTTAAAACTGAGGATGTATATTATATCTGGATGAGTTACTGATAATCCATCAACAATAAGTGATATGCTACTTCTTTGTTGCTTATAAATTCTATGTTTTCTGTATCTGCAACATTTATAGCTAATATTTAAGATAAAGTCGGCTAAGTAAATAATATCAAAGACGTATGAGTATAAATACAGAGTTATGCTATTGTTTGTCAAGAATGAAAAATTGTACGTTGTTGTAAAGTAATTGCAGAGTACTGAGATTAGGACTGTGATTTGCCAGGATAGCTTGAATGGCAAAAATAGTATCTGCAAGAATACATTGTATTGAGCATATGTTTACTCCTCCGGAGAACAGTTTGAGAACTTGAAATATTTTTTCTAAACACTTGAGAGTCTGTATCAACATGTTCCTCTCCTGTAGTTGTTTCTTTCATTACTGCTAGATTCAGTTTCTCCATGTGAAACTATACTGAAATAAGAAGTAAAGTAATATTACATGATACAACTTGTGTATTTGTTATCAACAGATTATCATTACTTTTTTTTAAAAAAAAGTGGGGGGGGGGGGAAATAGGGTTATGGAAAAGTGCATTACTACCAAAGTATTCCATAAAGAGGTTACAATGACGATAAAATAGGATACAGTCACAAACGTACAGTTTTGCAAATCAACTCTTAGTCAAAGAGAGGGAAAAAAAGCACATCGTAATATTTTATTTTTTAAAATGTTTTTATTATTTTATATAAATGTGATGAAGCATATAAGCTTTGGTGATAATGTCCCTACCACCCTTCGAATTTTCCAAATGTTTATCTTAAATTTCTTCACTGTTTCAGATAAATTGTTTAGCATTTCCCTCAGCAATTTTTTCCAATCCTTACCTACAAAAGAAAATTATCCCACTCCCTTATGTCTGAATTACATATCCTAGATACAATTCAGTGGTTCAATACATTTGCCACTCTTGTGCTGGATTATTTGTTTGTCATTTTGTAAAGCGACAAGTCTTAGCTGGCGGCTGAGCAAAATCTCTTGTAAGCTACCTTACTATTCTGCAAATTCTGAAAACAAAATTAGTTTCCAGTAGGACTGGCACAGGTGAAAGACCCGATACCACAGAGTTACGGCCGGGTGATGTCAGCAAAACATTTGAAAATTTATATCTCAAAAAGTACTTACTAGTTTGAATCATCATTACTATATTGTCTTCGTAGTATCTCATTCTATCTGCTTTAAGCTTGTTTAGTCTTCAAAAAGGTTTCTGTTAAATTAATTTTAAATTCTCTTACCGGTACATCATTAGTCTTTGTGCCTTTCATGACAATCACGACAATCCATTTCCACATCTTACAGATGTTTTAAACTTTCTACCAAAACCAATATATCATTTTAACCCTCTTAATTTGCTCTAACCGCTGATATTAATTTTCTGCTTTTATCTCTTTTAGTTTAAATTTTAAGTTTTTCTTTAATTAAAAACCCTAGTTATTGTCTACCTAATTACTTGATTTTATGTTCAAAATACTCTAGAATGTCAGCGCCTTCTACAACTACTGATAAAGGATTGGCCGTAACTTTTCGCATTCATTAGTTATTTCAGTTTCAGTCCTTCTGACCGCATGACTTACAGACATCAACAAATCGAAATATCTTCTAAACTAAATTTTTCTAGGAGTAATAAATACACTTTAAAATGCTTCCCCTGGTGAGTTCTAACAGTGAAAATGAATGCAGGAAAAACTATTATGGTTGAAAAACTACTGGAATTTCTGTCTTCACGTAGATAGCATTAAAATCAAACTATAAAGTATGTTACTACTGGGAATAGCTAGTAAAAATACTTTTATATACTTGTTCTCTATATTAAACTTATCCCTCAATGGTTTTGACAATCTAATAGATACACTATAATTGTTGTTGATTTTCCTTTCTTTATCTCAACTTTTTTACTTTTAAACTTGGTACGTAATACGTTTTCTTTGCCTATTCATCATTGTTTTAAAATCACCTTAGTCATTTTTCTTTTTATTGTCATACTGACTATTATTCTTACTTACATATTTTAATACAAATCTAAAGTAAATATTTTTCAGTGAAATATTCAAGTCCTATTTTTTGAAAAAATTTACTTAAAATGTTCGTTCATTTGATAAAAATGAGGCTCCTTGACAATACTGAAAGTATAAAATACTCTTACCTTTAAACGCATTATTTTGACATTCATAATTATTTATAGTATCTCCCTCTTTCTTTTGTTTTGAAAACTACACAAGAGTAATGATCCATAGGTAAAAGTATTTGCTTACTCCTTGGAACGAACATAGCATATAAATACAGATGTGTGGCTTAAATATGTGTTATTAATTAATTATAGTTTGGAGCCATTCATACAACTGTTATAAAAATACTGTCATGATTTATTTAATACCAACTGAAAGAAGATATGCATTTTACATAAAGATTAGATTAATTCAGTTTTTCCTGAGTCTGTGCGTAGAAATATTGTTGGGGGAATTTAAATATCCTAGGAGAGAGAGAGAGAGATTATCCTAAAAACATAAAATTTTATGCATTTTAATATATTGCCTAGGAGGTATTAAAATGTATTGTAATCTTGGATTGAAAGAATAAAATTTAAAAGCTAATCAGAGATGACAGTAAGTCCTAAAATCATATCATTAATGCAAATTGTAGTGCTAATAACATTCATTTAGGTGCATATAATTTTTGATCGACATGTGCTATTCTACACTTTTGTTTGAAGATATCAAGTGAGATAATCTGGGGGATCTCCTTATAATGAATAAATGAATGCTAAGAGTGGAAGTGAAAAAATTTCTTGTGAATTAGATTTGCGATAAGGATCCAACGTGTGATAGGAGGCGATATAATTTATCAATCGGCCTGTAACATTCTAACTTGAAAAGTATTGAAGATGGTAAAATTTTGGGAGTTTGTGCATGTAGCACTTATGGGATCCAGGATTTCAGGGACATTAATGATCCCAATAAACTATCCTCTATAAATCCAGTTCTTACTTCGACATCATCTGGTTATGTATCTTCGAACCTGACCTGTTACTCTTTTCTGATTTCAAACAGAACATTACACACAATTCTTTTTATTTTTGAATATTTCTTCATTTACCCTCACTTTAATGGTTACATATTCCCATAGATTGAATTTAAAAAAAAAAAAAATGTATATATCTCTTGAACTCAGTTAGACTGTAAAGCGTACCCAGTAGCAGACATAGACTCTGGCCATAATTTGATAGTAATGAACTGCAGGCTGAAATTCAAGCAAATAAGGAAGCAGATCAGACTGGAAGTGAATAAACTGAAACAATTCAGTATGAGAGAAAATTTTTCAGAAATGGTAGACATAGGTCTAAGAAGTAACTCTGAAAGGAGCTCAACCGAGGATGAATGGAATGCATTAAAGACCGAAATAATGAAAGCTGGTAGAAGAAACATTAGGCTTTAGGGAACAATCTGCCTGAAACCTTGGACCACAGAGGAAATTTTGGAACTGATGGATCAGAGGAGTAGGTACAAAAATGCTCAGGATGACGCAGGAAGAGAGCAATACAGGCAACTTAGAAATCAAATAAACAGGAAATGCAAAAAAAGCAAAAGAAAAATGGCTAGAAGAAAAGTGTGAAGAAGTAGAAATGGAAGTGGTTGTAGGTAAAGTAGATATTGCATATAGAAAGATCAAACAGAATTTTTGAGAAATGAAGAAAAGAGGTGTGAACATTAAAGCTGCCAATGGGAAACGTCTTTTAAGCTCGGACGATAGAGCTAACCGATGGAAGGAATACATTGAGAAACTGTATGATGGGGACAACTTGAACAATAGCGTAATGGAAAAGGAAGGCGATGTCAACATTAATGACTTAGGAGACCCTGTTTTGAAGTCAGAATTTAATAGAGCTCTGAACGATTTGAAAGCAAATAAGGCAGTTGGAATTGATAAGATCCCTGCAGAACTTCTTAAATTCCTAGGGGAGGAAGGAATCAAAAGCTTATTCCAGATAATATCAAAAAATTATTAAACGGGAAATTCCAACTGATTTTAATAGAAATACCATCTTCACACTTCCAAAGAAAGCACAAACCGACAAATGTGAGAATTATTGCACCATTAGTCTAACATCACATACTTCAAAATTACTGACCAAAATAATATACAGCAGTATGGAATGGGTAGTAGAAGAGATATTTAGTGAAGATCAGTTTGGGTTTAGGAAAAATCACTGGACAAGGGAAGCAATTCTGTCTTTAATATTAATACTTGAAGGGCAGATCAAGAAAAACAAAGGTGTTTGGTGATTTAGAAAAAGCTTTTGATAATGTTAGATGCGACAAGATGTTCAAAATTTTAAAGAAGGCAGGTCGAAAGTATCGAGATAGAAGAATACTATATAAGAATCAAGTGGCTATAATAAAAGTAAAGAATCACGAGAGACATGCATCAGTTATAAAGGGAGTGAGACAAGGTTGTAGTCAATCCCTGTTAATATTCAGCTTGTATGTAGAGGAAGCAATAAAGAAAGTAAAAGAAAAATTTCCATGTGGCATAAGTGTTCAGAGAGAAAAAATCAGTATGCTACGATTTGCTGATGACAATGTCTTGTTAGCAGAAAGGGCTGAGGATGTTGAGAATTTACTGAATAGCATGAACAAAATACTAAAGGAAGATTTTGGACTGAATATAAATCAAAGCAAGACTAAAGTAATGAAATGTAGCAGAAATGATACCAATACTAGTAGATTAAATATAAAAATAGGATCAAATACAATTGGAGAAGTAAGTGAATTCTGTCAGTTGGGAAGCAAAATTTCTATTGACAGCCGATGCAGGAATGATGTTAAAAGCAGAATAGCACTAGCAAAAAGAGCCTTCATGAAAAAGAGAAAACTTTTAGTTTCAAATATTGATCTAAGAATTAGAAGAAACTTTTTAAAACTCTGTGTGTGGAGCACAGCACTTTACGGTAGCAAAACATGGCCTTTAGGAATACCAGAAAGAAAGAAAATTGAAGGTTTTGAAATGTAGTGCTACAGAAGAATGCCGAAAATTAAGTGGGCAGACAAAGTAGGAACTGAACGAGTTTTGGAAATGATGGGTGAGGAAAGAAGTTTGTAGAAGAAGCTTACAGAAAGAAGAGAGAGGCTGGTAGGTCATATTTTGAGACACACTGGATTGGTTAATTTGCAGGTGATGGGAACGGTTTAAAGTAAGAACTGTAGAGGAAGACAGAGATTAGAATATATGAAGCAGATAATTGAGGATGTGGGTTGTAAGGGATATGTAGAGACGAAGAGGTTAGCACAAGATGGGAAGGGATGGAGTTTTGCATCAAGCCAGTCGAAAGACTGATGACAGCAAAAAAAAAAAAAAAAAAAAAAAAAAAAAAAAAAAAAAAAAAAAAAAAGAACTCAGTATGCTTGGCCTTCTTGTACTTCCATCAACTTTTCTTAGTTTATTGAAAGCTTCTTATATTTCTTAGATCAGTTAAAACTGCCTCACTATTACTTATTCCCTCTTTAATGTATGGCCCCATGCAGTTATTATCTCACTTTATTGGAAAGTTGTCAAATATGTTTTTCCACCTGTGTTCTGCTCTTTAACTTTTCTAATATGAATGTCATTAAAATAAAAAACTTCTCTAATGCCTTCCTCTTTCTCTAAGTTGTATGTAAATCATTTTGTTCGTTCATTCTTCCTCTATGGTAAGAAGCCAATTTTCTTTGTATTACACAAAACTTTACCCCTGGTGTCTCATGTACGAGGCATGTTTTTTTAAGTAAGTACCATTTTGAAATTAAAAAAAAGAAGTGCAAATATATATCAATAATTTTATTTTTACATGAAAGCCTGTACCTTACTCTACTTTTCTACATAATTCCCTTCAATATTGAGGTACTTGTCATAACGTAGTACCAGTTTTTGAAAACCCTCCTCATAGAAGTCTGCCACCTGACTTGTGAACCACTGCATCACAACTGTTTTGACTTCGTTATCGTGTTCAAGATGCTGACCGCCCAGGCGTTTCTTCAAGTGCAGGAACAGATGGTAGTCACTGGGCGCCAGATCAGGGCTGTACGGAGGATTATCTAGAGTTTCCCATCGAAAAGATGTGATGAGATCTTTGGTCTGATTAGCCACATGTGGACGGGCATTGTCAAGCAGCAAAACGATGCCCTTGCTCAACTTGCCACGTCTTTTGTTCTGGATTGAATGGCGCAGATTGTTCAATGTCTCACAATAAGCTGCTGCATTGATTGTCTCATTACGAGGCAGAAATTCCACAAGCAATATTCCTTTTCTGTCCCAGAAAACTGTGCACATTATTTTCCGAGCAGAAATCGTTTGCTTGAAATTCACTTTTTTGGGTGAATCTGAATGCCGCCATTCCATGGACTGTTGCTTTGATTCAGTTGTAACATAGGCCACCCTTGTCTCATCACCCGTAACAATTTGGCTTAAGAAATCATCACCATCGTTGTGGTACCGCTCAAGGAAAGTCAATGCACTGCCTAAACGTTTGGTTATGTGCACATCCGTTAACATTTTCGGCACCCAACGTGAGCACAATTTTCGGTAATTCAAGTGCTCAGTCACAATGCCATACAAAACACTACGAGAAACATTAGGAAAGTCATCACACAAGGAGGAAATCGTAAAGCTTCTGTTTTCTCTCACTTTATTGTCCACTTTCTGCACCAAACTTTCATTAACATGATTACCGTTCACCTTTTTGTGACTTTTTTAAAATATTGTTCATTGGCTTCACTTAATTGTTTGATGTTAACAATTTCTCATCACTGCACCTGTAATCAGTGTCCCTTGGCCCATCTCTTATTTTCTCAAATCAGCATGCTTTAACCTTTAAAACCACTTTCCTAAACACATCATAGATGGAAATGGACATGTTTACAGCTTTTTCTAGAAACTTGAATTGAACTTTGTTTCCACTTTTGTTTAAGCATTGGTCATGTCTTGCTTAACTGCTCTTACCAATAGGATTTTTGAGATTACGTCCATGACAGATCTCATAGCGGTACCAAATTGTGGCCTATGCATCTAGGTTTAGCCATCTCACAAATGTATTTAGCTGTAACCAAACGTGATGACTCAACATCTGTATCAAATCCACTCTGATATGCTGCACATCTTTCACCACCTTTGATGGGCCACTGTCTGTGCTATAATCCAAATAACTGGTCACAATTGTTGCTCCACCTCCAAACCACAATTTTCACTAGATTATCCTCCTTTCCAAAATCCCTGCAAGATAATTCTTTCATCTATTCACTGAGCAAGTTTTTCATTAGATTTTAATATCTTAAGGAAGAAGGGATGACACATGATGAAAACAGCACTGAAACTATTTGTATTATTGGGTGATCATCTGCATTACATCGGGATGCTTAGGATTTTGATGAATTCTATAGTTTTGCAGAAATAGGCATTCCAAAACCATTAAAAGGAGGTTAATTGTAAATGAATAAAATAAACATAATCTTAATAATAAAGGAACTTTTGCATTGGAAATAAACCAATATTGTAAAAAGATATCAAAAATAAAAGTCATAATTCTAATTGTAGGAATTTAAGCACACTCATTTTCATTAGTAATACTGATAAAGACAAACACTTTGATTTTTTTTATTTACATAGTCCAAAAATTTTAATAAAAATAAGATCAGAAAGGGAAAGATGATCCCTCACCACAGATGAGGGCAGGAGGGCAAGATAAACACTTAAAAAACACAAAATCAAAACAAATTGCACAATATTTCGGTGAGAAACGTTATTCATGTGAGAGGTGAGACATATGGCGGGGGAAAAGATGTGTTCACAACCCAATCCGCCACATGAGTGAAAAAAAAGGCGGAAACATGGGTTGGGGGTGGAAGTGCCAGGGGTGGGGGATAAGGTTAGAAGTGGAACAAGATAATCTTTGCATCACCTGTTTAGAAATTATTATTGAAATTTTTTTTTACAAAAATTTATATATAAAAAGAAATTGCAATATTATTTTGATTTGGATCAGTTATAGGGATAAATAAATGAAGGCAGAAATATATACAATCAAAAAATATAAATAAATAAATACTTTTTAAAAAAATTGACAAAAAAAGGGGAGAAAATATATATATATATATATATATATATATATATATATGCAAAGGTAGTAAGTGACAGGTTTAATGTAGGTTTAGGCCAGAGGTGAGTCTGGTGTCAAGGATATGTTGGTAGGCTAGTTCCCATCTGCAGAGGTCTGAAGGGGTGGTGGTGTTCGGAAAAACTCTAATTGTGAATCAGGTGTTGAGGTTGTTCGAATCATGTGAGTTGATATGAATTGCCACTGGATTTTCAGGGTTGAAAGTATAAACTTTTTGCCTGTGGCCATTCATCCTGTAGGATAGTTGTTGAGTGGTAAGGCCGATGTAGGAAGCATTGCAATGGATACAGGTGAGTTGGTAAATAAGGTGAGTGGTAGAACACTTAGCATGTCCAATTATGAGAAAGGATTCTCCTGTGACAGGATTAGAGTACGTGGTGGTGGCAGGGTGGATGCTACATTTTTTACAGTGGGATCTGTTACAAGGGAAAGATCCCTGTGAGCAGCACCGGCTTAAGGAATTACGGGGCCCCCTGCGAAGTTTGATTTTGGGGTCCCCTACTACTTTTCTAGATGTACTTTTGACTACACTTGTGATAATTTTCGTGACTTTGTATACACACACACACACACACACCCACATATATAGATATATATATAAAACGATGACTAAAGAGACGAACTAAGTTTCTCTAAATTTGTGTACTAACGGGCCAGCTGTTTATTGAGTATTAGCTGAACGGAACTAACTACGCCAAGTCTTTAGTGTTTTATCAATGCATCCCATATGGATCTCCCAAGTACTGTCACTTTCATTTCTGGCTAAGCCCTCCTGCCCATTGTGTCATATGAAATTTTATATCTGTACAATCGCAGAAACACTGTTAGTTCGTTTTAAAAATTTATTTAATGAATCCTTTTGCTGCAATTGCTCTTTTAGGATATCACACCTATATTTTCTTTTTTTTTAACACCTGACAAGTACTTACGATCCATTCTACACTCTTGTGTGAAACAAATCACAGGTTCTGATACACACAAACTGCGTTCGTACTTCACACCTGACTGGGTTGCTGAAACAAGGTACTTTTGGGGCCCTTTATTCGAATGCGCTTGTCTCCATTAACAGCGGAAATCCCAAACAGCCAGGCATCATTATGAGCAGAAAGGTGTATTGCACCTGTCAGCAACATCAAACGTTTCTAGTATTTCCTAAAAACCGCGTTCCCAAGGTGCATCCCTTGGCGCGTGGTAGGGAACGCCTTTCATCTTTGCCGCATATGCTAGCAGGGACGGCACACCTCAACCCACCGCCCGGCCGTAAAAGAAGAGAGGCGCATACTTTCCACCACACGCTATGGGAACGTGCCTTAAGAAACCGGCAACCGACTGAAACAGATATGGAAAGCTATATCGTTGCCGGTTCCCGAGAAGATCGACAATCGCAGTATTCATCAAATCTGTCCTGTTTATGGGAAAATAGGATCAACAATGAAGGTGCTCTCGACACTATTAGTATTGTGAACGTAGTGGCTTGTTAACATTCTAAATATGTAGATTATTTATTTTAGCAGGAAAATTGTTCGTTAAATAAGGACAAATTTTGAAGAGGATCATGGTGGGGCCCCCTCAAGCTTGGGGCCCCCCACGACTGTGGTTCGTGTGATAGCCTTAAACCGGCCCTGCCTGTGGAGGTCTAGGAGAGTTAGACAGTAAATACTTGTTGAACAGGATGTTATTCAGATTTGGTGGTCTGCTGAAGCAAGTGAGGAGCAGTGGGTAGGATTTTGGGAAGAAGGAGACGCATTTCAGGGAAGGACCGTAGGAAGTCATGCTCACGGCAGAAAATCTGGTTGTTGAATTCCAAGCCAGGAAAGAACTGGGTGACGAATGTTGGTCCACAGGCAGTTTTAGGAGGTGCAGAAAGAGGATTGTAAAGATGGCTCGGGAGATTTGTTTTTCCATGAGGTTATGGGGGTATTGGTGGGAAATGACGGCTTGGGGCTTGGGATAGTTTTTGGAAGTAACTGGAAATTGATTCTTGGTCGGAACAGATGCGTCTGCCATGGATTGCAAGGCTGTATGGGAGGGAACGTTTGGTGTGGGAAGGGTGACAATTGTAAAAGTGTAGGCATTGTTGTAAGTTAGTAGGTGTGGAGGGCACCCTGCCGGAGGGTGATATCCACGTCAAGCAAGGTGACACAAGTGTGTGAATATGACCAGGTAAAATTGATGGAGTGACTGTTATTGAGTGAGTTGAGGAGTTCCAGGAGGTGGTATTCCTCATGGGTCTGGATAATAAATATATCACCTATGTATCTGAATCACACGAGGGGACTGGGGGTGCAGTTCTTCAGAAAATTTTCCTCCAGATGGCCCAGGAAGAGGTTGGAATAGGACGGGACCATGGGGGTACCAATTGCAGTGCTGCAAATCTGGCGATAAATCTGGGAGTTGAAGGAGAAGTAGTTTTTGGAGAGGATTAAGTGACAGGTCATCTTTCCCTTTCCTATCTTATTTTTAGTGCCCAATGGCAGTTTCTTTGTTTCCATTATCCAAAAATTTTACTAAATGAGATAGAGCTATTTCAAAATCTGTTGCATCATATGCTTAACACAGTTTGTGCCAACAATAGGAAACATGTTAAGGAATAAAATGTCAGCCATTTTAATAGATAATCCAAATGTAATCATCACAATAGATAGACAGCATTGAGAAATACATTCTGACCAAAATTAGAGATTATAAGTAAATTCTAAGTATTTTTGCTAGAGGGAGAAAGAAAATAAATTTTTGAAATAAAATAGTTAAGAAGCTGAAAATCTGCTTTAATGAGAGAGAAAATTTATATAATAATATTATAACAGTTTAACAATAAGTTTAAAATTTAGGGATGGAAAGTAGGATTTTCATATTTGGATTTGTAAACTTCGACATAATATACATCACGAGCATGATACGTCATCACGAAATATGTGAAAATGAAAGTAAAAAGGAAGGATTTGCGAAAAGTGAAACATATGTCAAAAGATAGAGCAGAGAATTCTAAGGAACCTGAGAAAAGTTCCTTAAAGTTATAACACATTAAGTAAAATAATTTTTTCTTTAGTTTGAAGGTCACACCAAGCAGAGGGAATGAGCATTAAAAGTTGAATGTAAAACTAAAAATCAAAAGATTCCACCAAAATATAAAATAGATACAGAATTGAGATATATGTCAATTGAAGCAGGGGATTAAAATGAGCCCAGGATGCAAATATCTTCATGAGAAACTAAATATTTTGAAAGATACTCTTAAATAACTAAAATGAAACTTCTAAAATAAATAGCAGCTAAATAAAGCAGTTTGAGAGAAAATTTACATTAAAATAAAGCATTCAGCATATAGTCTATAAAGTGACAAAGTTTCAGAAAGACTGGAGCAAAAATAGAAATCAGGAATTGTTGTTTCCACACTGAAAACGCTAATAAGCCCCTTGATTTCCACCTCAGTAAACAGTTTAAAACAGAACACCGTCTATGTTGGTTCATTCTGTGATTTGGTTTGAGACACAAGACTTGTAGTTTTTATTCAAATATGTAACTTTACAGGTCAAGATGGATTTGTGGTCTCTAAAATAGCTCAAATTATGTGAACTTAGAATTTTGCAGGTGAAGATGACTATGAGGTACTTTAAAGATTTTTGAACAATGAACTGAAACTTTCATGAGAACTTGCGGATTTTGTCAAAGACTCTCTGTTCTTTTTTTTTAACTGCTTAATGTCTCTTAACAGGGAGGTCTTTAGCGACGGGAAGAATTCTCTGGAGTGATTGACAATTTGTAGTTGTGATGATCTGCCATTCTTCATCGAGGACTTCAAATAATACAATTCTATCCTATGGCTTTATTATCTGATACATTTCTCAACAGTGACTTTTTATTTCTATGTGGAATCTTTTATCTGTTATCTGTTTCAGTAGTAATAAAACAGATTTGTGACCAAATAATAGTTCACAACCATTTATAAACTTTCATTCAAGTATCAGATTAAATAACATTCATGGTTACAATTTATATTAGAATATTGCCTGTCCTAAGCAACATTTTCTCATAACACTATTCTCAATAACCATTCATTGAGATAAAAAATTGCTTCATTTTGAGACTTGGTGAGCAAACTGAGCATTTGTAGAAAGTTTAGTGATAAAAAATTTAAAAAAACTCTGAACTCTCTCTCTGGTTAAATTTTTCATTGTTAACAAAATGTATACTGCAAATTTATTACATTTTTTATTGCACAGAAAAACAATGAAGTTTTGTTATTACATTAAAATTTTGGTATTAGAAGTTCTATTAAGCAATGTTCTATGACCGGAAGGATTTTTTAGAGAAGGAACCTGATTTTAGGACAGAAGTTAAGGAATTTATTTACTGTAAAATGTTATGGTTTTTACAGAGATCAGGTTCTTTGCGGGTTTAGTGCTGCATCAGTGTTGGTGTTACTGCCAATGTTTTGGCATCCAATCTGGTGCCATCCTCAGGTCTATTTCTAGCTGATGTAACCACTGCTGATGGCTGGTTACAGCTCCTCATCATTTGCCAAATATCAGAAGTGGATACATCAGCAGAAAATATCACTGAGGAATGCCCCAGATTTGGTGCCGAAAAGTTGGCAGTAGCAACAACATTAATGTATCACTAAACCCACATAGTTAGTGAAATTTTAGAGTTTATATACTGGTTAAAGATATGGTCGATTGATTTCTTCTTTGGAAAAGGTATATAGAAGTCATACTTTTTTAAATCATGTGGTATGTTTTTGGGAATATACTGAGCACAATGTGACAATAGAGAATAGTTTTTGAATCAACCAGTTTTTGTTTTGACATTACTAAATTGCAGCTCAACTAGCACCTTTCCTTTCCCAATTTACAGCAAGTGATGTGATAATATCTCAGTTGATCGGTCATTTTTCAGCTGGACACCCATATTTGTGGTTAATTTTAACATTTTTACATGAAACCACAGAGTAGATTATTTCAGGCTAGCAATTACTTAATCTGTTGATGTCGATTGAGGAATTACATATAATGTTTGCCTGAAATTTGACATAAATATTAATGTGTTCACAAATTGTCTGATGTTACCATGTAAATCTTGCAATGATCAGTCAAGAGCCACGAGTGATTTTTTTTTGCGCAATTTTGTTTTTATCCCAAACAATAAGTTTATATTTCCCATGTCACATGATTTGAAAATATTGCACCTTGAAGTTTCAATGAATTGCACCCGTCTCTAAAGACCTCGCTGTTATAGGAGACATTAAGCAGTTAAAAAAAAATGAATTGCATCTTCAATGACAATTTCAAAGCAGATTGAGCAGTTTTTCCATCTGGTAGCAATGTCGCAGCTATTCTGGATGAAGAAAGAACTTAGGCTATGTGATTTTGGTATTGAGTTGCTGCCAGAATCAATCTAATTAGGAATGTTTTAACAGTTCCTCTGGGCACATCTAAGAAGAATATTTCTCCAACCCCATTATTGACAGTTTGCATTATTTGGGCATAAATACCTTTTTGCTCAAGTATTAGCTTAGGAATATTTGATTAGACATACAACATGGATGTAATTTTTTTCATGATGCAATTCTACATCTTACAAAGCAACAGCAGATCAAGAACTTTGTTCACAATTTCTAACTCACTGAAGAAAAAAAAAGAAAAGAAAATGATATCAAATAAATTAAAAAAAGAAAAACAAAAGAATAAAAAATACTAATTAAATTAAAAGGAAAATAAATAAAAGACAATTCACTCCAAATCACTAAAAAAAATGAAAACAACGAAATGAAGAAATTGAAAACAAAAAATACTAAAAAAATAATTAACATAAGTATATAAAGACATGCATGAATTCAAATATAAGGCTGTGTCACAATTTCAAAGCAATCAGTGAAGAACTTACAGAGATTTAAGATTTTGAACATTTACATTTTTATATATTGTGATATATCTTACAGGTATATCTCAGTGTTGATTTCATCACAAACCTTCATCAACGATTTTTAAATTTAACTCTTTTGCTGTATGAAACATATTGTTCAACTCTTTCTTAGTACTGTAACTTATTCCAGCCCATAACTCCCCTACAAGTAAATGAAAAATGTCCAACACCACTATGCCTAAAATAAGTGCTGATCTATGGTCTTCCCTTCCAAATACTGCTACTTATTCTTCCCCCAATATTCAACTAGGCTTTATTGCCATTATGTGCCTCAATACACAAACACATATAATTATCTTCACCTTCATTTTAATTTCCAATGAGTTTCTTCTAATTATAATTAACTAGTATCCTGCAGTAACTTACACAGAAGAATCTGGATGCTTTACTTTGTGCCACATCCAGCTTATTTAATACTTATAATGTAGGTCTCATAACATCTCACTATACGTGAGCAAAGTATTGACCCAAAGTTTTGCTTCTTACTTTGATGAATTTCTTCACTCAGCAAGTCAAATACTTATACACCTGAAACGGTTTTAACTCTTTGAGTTTCAATTTATTTGAATAAAAATGCCATGCTCAAGGCAAAAATATACATAATGAACAGATTTAATTTCTTAGTTTTTGGATTAATATATGAAAGCAGATGATTTTATGTAGAAAGTCGTAACACCTTATTAGAAACTTCTGCTTTCACTTACCTGATTGAATATTCTCAAATATTTATGGTCTTATTTTCCTATAATTTAAGTGGTGTAAAGTTATTTAAAAGATGTGCAAAAAATTATAATTTATTACTAGCACTTGTTTCAATGATTGTTCAGCAATAATCTAACAAAAGGAAACAATGGTTGTTTGGATGTTTAGATGATTTTATATTTTGACAAGCGCAGAGTGACCTGGATAGAATGTCTAAATGTGTTGGTCAGCATGGAATGAAGATAAATGCCAAGAAAAGTCAGCGTATTAGGTACACAGATAAAAACAAAAGGTAAATTATATTTATAGGGATTGCTGGTTGTAAGCTTGAAGTGTAAACATCTTGGCATAACGTTTGTTAACAAATTCAACTGGGCAGTGCACATTGGGCAGGTGGTAGGAAAATGTTACAAAATCCTTCTTTTACTGGAGATCGTGATGAGATGATGTACCAGAGAAGTTAGGGAGTTGGGTTACAAAACTTTGGTCAGCCTATTGGTTGAATATGGTGGTGTAGTTTGGGACCCTCATTTTGGTTTCAAATACAGGAGTTGGAAGGTGTCCAAAGAAGAGCAGCTACATTTGTTTGTGGAAATTATCGCAGGACCCAGTCAGTAACTGATATGATAAGGGGGCTGAGTTGGGACTCATTGGAGGAAAGGAGGAGGGTGAAGAGAGTGCTGGGAATGTACAGGGCATAGAGCTTGGAGGGATATTGGTCAAAGAATTATGAATAGTGCATGGAAGGGGAAAGGCAACCATGACCACAAGGTTGCGTTCGATTTCATGAATAAGGGAGTAGGAAAATTTTCTTTTGTTGGTCAGGGTGTGGGGGATTGGAACAAATTACCAAGTATAGTGATGAATAATTTTTCAAGGAATTTAGAATTAAAATTTTTAAATAATAATAGTAAATGGGGGGAGGAATTAAACATTACAATTAAGAATTAAAAAAAAAAGTATATATAAAAAAGGGATAAATAGATGGCTGGGGGACTTGCACCAGAGTGTTAGCTCCATCGCAATTAAATTAATAATAATAATAATTTGAAGATTGTGATGAGTGAAAAACATGTTGCATAAACTTCAGTGTGTGCACACCTCTCGCACCATATGGCTCATTCCATAACAAATAATTATGTTGTAAAACTGAAATATTGTCTATGTTTTTGTTTGACACATGCGATTTTCACTCTTCGCAGCCTTCAACTTTTGTGAGCAATGAATCATTTTCCCCTTGATATCTAACTGATATAAATAAATGAGGTATCATTTTAAAGATTAAGGTCTCCACTGTGCTCATATCATATTTTAAGAAAGGAATTTTTTAGAATTCAACCCTTAAAGGGCAAAATTATTGTTTTTTCCATAACACATTTTTTGACATGAGCTATCAATTATTTTAGAGATTAATGTCTCTACCCTGATCACATTTTATTCTAAGAAAGGATTTTTTTCATGATTTGACCCTTAAAGGGCAAAATTATCATTATTTTTGTAACATACTTTTTATCATGAGCCATTTATCTCCCTTGATATCTAAGCAAAATAGACAAATGAGCTGTCATAATAAAGATTAAGGTTACGTCATTCCCTAAGAACAATTTTTTTTGGGAATTTCAGCCTTAAAGGGAAAAAGTAATAACTGTAAAAGTCCATACGTATGGGATATTTCAGAGCCTAGATGCTAGATAGCAGTAGCACACATCACAGAGATATTAATAAACTGCTTCTATGGCATCGACTAAACAAATAAACAATTGAAACAAACAAGGAGGTTCTTCTTTCATCCTATTACAAACCCCCAATGTTACTATTTATTGAATTTGTGAAATTATCACACGGGTCATCTAGTTTTTCAGTAAAAACTTAATAAACCAACATACTATTAAAGTATTGCTAATATAGTGATGACAATTATTCAACACATTGTTACAGTTTACACATCTGTTTGCTCCACATGTCACAATATATAAAGTTTCAATCTGTTGAAAAATTGTGAAACTTATTAGTGTTCTGCTTAATAAAAGATGGTCTGGAGATTCATACCTTGGCGTACTGGAAATTTATGAGAACACATGGCTCACATGCTTTGTGCAACTCATAGCAAGCAAGGACCCAGTGTCAATGACTCCATATATGTTCACTTGAATTGTTGGAAATAAACACTTGGCAAAATATATGCGTTTTTCTGAGTTAAAAACACTTTTGTCAATGTTCAAAACAAATATACATAAAATGGGTCCTAATTACTATTTAGGCATTTTTAGGCACTATACAACCACAAATAATGACTATAAATACCTTTCATTTATTCAAATCAGAAACCAGATAGGTTTCTCCTAAAATCCGATGTATAGTAAAGAGTTAAAGTTACGACTTATTCTTTTTCATCTTTCACATTCAGAAACAATGTAATTCATGGGCAACAGGGCTGATCGTCTATGGCCTTGTGCACTGCATGTGCTTTTCTAATCTTCATTTCTCAAGGATACTAGATCATTATGAAACTCAACATCATCGCTGGTTGGTTTATTCAAAATTTCAAAATTAATATTTTCTGTTTTCCATGCAGTCTATTTGGCAATTCATGAACTCACATGTTATAGGGAAGATGCTGCAACTGTAAACACTTAGGTAGCATTTTACGAAGACATGAAAATACCAAAGAACATATGGCATTTACATTCTAATGGATGAAATAAGAAAAAAAGGAATAAATCATGAAAAACAATAGACCAGAAAAACGAAAGACCAATTGGTGAATCTCAAAAACATTGGCAAAATCTGTTGGAGAGATTGGTATCATTAATTTCTTAGGCTCTTGTAATCTTTTATTTAGAGGTCACATGAATCTCTCAAGATTGGTGACGATAGAGGGAATTGTGGTAACTTACGCACCATTATCTAAGCCACGACTTAAAAAAATAATTGATCACATTGATAAAAGCTATTACTGATGAAGTTATTTGCAGGATAAAAGAGGCCAAATTATTCTGAACTAGAGACTCTGGTAAAGTTGAACAAATGTCAGTTATCTTAAGATTTTGTGATACATAAACTCGCAGTTGGCCTTAACAACTGGTGATGAGAAATATGATCCTAAGCCTATTCTATGTCAAGAAATATGACTATGCCTAGTTTATTATAAAATCAAAATGATAGGATTATGAACTGTTACAATGTCTTGAATGGATATCTGGTCTCATTGATCAACATGATGTGAAGATAAATGCAACAGGGAGGCTGCATATCAGTTATGAAAAAAAAGAAGTTTATCATGATTATATCCTGCAGGGGAAATTGCTAATCGGAGGTATAAACTGTAAACAACTCAGCAGATTATTTGACAATAAACATATTTGGCTTATTGGTAAGGAGATGCTCCACAGTCCTCAATCAGTACTATTGGAGATAGTGATGAAGGGATATAACAAGGAAAATGAGGTAAATTGGGATACAAAAGCTTTGTTAGGCCCTTGCTTGTATATAGTGGAACAGTTTAGAACTAACACTTTGTGCATCAGATTGTAAAATATTTATAACCTCACCAAAACCTTTCAGAAGTGGGCTTATTTCATACAATTCGAAGAGCAAATATTTTCTACTAACTTTTCTTAACAGTTTAGCTTGATTGTAAACTACTTTCGTAAAAGACACAAGTTTCAGGCTCAAAGAATTTTGCTGCATTTATTTCAACTTAATTTGATGTTCATATTAAGGTGTATTTTCTATGCCCTAAAAAATTTAGTTAAGATAATATTTCAATTTTCAGTGATGTCAGACCATGTGCTCAAAGAATGTACAATATTTGGAATTATAAATTAATGCAAAGAGCTATGTTGATTTTTATATCACAACTAGCTGGTACCCACGACTTCGTTCGTGATTGTAAAGAATTCATATTGACAGTTATAGACATCTAACCACCCTAGTGCACGATGGGAGACTCAATACTATTACCACACACAAGTACCAGTCTTCTGCGCTATGTAGTTCTGGCAGCAAGGTAAAATTTACGGATACACTCCAGTCTTTGGATGAAACACGAAAATATTCATGATCGACCAATTTCAAACACCATATCTCACACACTCCCACAGTTACCGAATTTCAGCCAACGTTGTGATTGATGGGAGACTCTGTGTTACTACCACACACAAACGCTAGTGATCTGCGATTGATAGTTTTCACTTAAAAGTGATACACCGTGACACATGCGTCTTTGGCAGAAATATGAAATTGCCGCAGGTCGACCATTTTCATCCCCCATATCTTCCACACCCCCATAGCTACAGACATCTAACAACCATAGTGCACGACAACAGACACGATTCTACTACCACACATAAATACCAATGCTCTATGCTATGTAGTCGTGGTAGAAAAGTGAAATCTGCGGAGACACATGCCTTTCGTCGTAATACGAAAAAATCCTTGGTCGGCCACTTACAACCACCATATCTACCACAGTACCAGTTTCTGAAATTCGGCCGCTGTTGTGATCGAAAGGTGACTCTGTGCTACTACCGAGCGAGGCGGTGAACGGTTAGTGTTCTCTCCTCGCATTCGGGAGGACAGCGGTTCGAATCCCCGTCCTGGCATCCAGATTTGGGTTTTCCATGGTTTCCCCAAATCACTCCAGGCAAATGCCGGGATGCTTCCTTCAAAAGGCCTTGGCCGAATTCCTTCCCATTCCTTGCCCCCATCCTTGCCCCCATCCTTTTCCGTCTCTAAAAGACCTCAATGTTAAAAAGAGACGTAAAGCAGTTAAAAAAAAAACTGTGCTACTACTACACACAAACGCCAGTTATCTGTGATCTATAGTTTTCACTGAAAAGTGATACACCATGACACTTTTGTCTTTGGCAGAAGTATGAAATTGCCACAGGTAGATCACTTTCAACCCCCATATCTCCCACAACCCCATAGCTACCGACATCTAACAACCATAGTGCACTACATGAGATACGATTCTACTACCAAACACAAACACCAATGCTCTATGCTATGTAGTTGTGGCAGAAAAGTGACATATGCGGAGACAGTCGAAATACGAAAATATCCTTGGTCGGCCACTTACAACCACCATATCTACCACAGTACCACAGTTTCTGAAATTCGGCCACTGTTGTGATCGAAAGGTGACTCTGTGCTACTACTACACACAAACGCCAGTTATCTGTGATCTATAGTTTTCGCTGAAAAGTGATACACCATGACACTTTTGTCTTTAGCAGAAGTATGAAACTGCCACAGGTCGACCACTTTCAACCCCAATTTCTCCCACATCCCCATAGCTACCGACATCTAACAACCATAGTGCACTACATGAGATACGATTCTACTATCACACACAAACACCAAAAGTCTATGTTATGTAGTTGTGGCAGGAAAGAGAAGTATACGGAGATGCGAATTTTTGGTCGAAATATGAAAACGCCCTGCACTTACCAACTTTAATCATTATATCTCCCACATCCCCATAGCTATCGGCATTCGGCCATTGTTGTGCATGAGAGGAAACTACATGCTACTTCCACCCACAAACATCAGTGATCTGTGCTAGGTAGTGGTGGCTGAAAAGTGAAATATAGGAAAAAACACGTCTATTTTTATATATATATAAGATTTGTTGTCAGCAGGGATAGGCATGTTTTGAACATAAATTTGAGTAATTAAATAAATTATAAATATGCTTTTTCATAACTTCAAGAAATTCAAAACTTGTAATGAAATAGATATAAAACAAAAGTAGTTTCAAAGAATAAATCAAATCATGAAGATTAAGATCACATTTTCAGTTTTAGAAAAAGCTTAAAATTTCAAGGAGAAAAATGAGATTTTTGAAGTTGCATTAATAGAACATTGTAGACAGTCCGTGCTAAAACATTGATGTCATGAAATTGAATGAAAATTTAGTAGAAACATTATTGAGGAATAAGTAAAGTTTCAAAATTAAGAGCAAGCTGCACTAAGAAACATACCTGAGTCATGGTTTAAAATATCAACTGGTTAAATAGATATTAATTTCTGAAGTTATGACCGGACGTCATGAACCTCAAATTTCTTACTTAAGTACTTGCCATCTTGTAATTTTGTCCAGTCTTTCGCCATTTTTTCACTAAGACATCTTAGGCATCTGTGAAGTATCAGTGTCAACCATTGTATCTTTTCAACATGAACTTATAAGATTTCTTCCTACTTAGGGAGTTTAGGATGGAAGTTTGCCTGCAGTGAATGTGCCTGACTTGTAGTCTTAAAATTTGATTGTTCGATGCCTTATTCTGAGTTTTCTGGTACCACCAAGTATATGTGAACTTTTAGTTGAATGCAAACTTTAAAATTTCAACAAGTGTATTATTAAATCATTTCAAATATATTTAGCTCTTGTGGTTATGACAAGGATTTTGTGGCCATTTAAAATAGAACCTAAGCGGGCACAGTCATAACTAAGATCGAGCAGTGTATGCTAGCTTAACCCCAGCATAAACATTCTGCCTCGACAAGATGCAGCAACTGGAGGGTGTGCAGAGGAGTGCTTCGCTATTTTCTTTCTCACTGAATAATACAATCAGAATTTGTTATGACAAAGAAACTGTGGAATATGAAGAGAGAATGTGCTGATTGTTTATGAGGCATTTATTGGATAGTTAATTGATGAAGAATTAGGTTTAGCATGTGATAGGAGAGAGATGACCTTTAAATAGCACTTGGTTTCAGGTATAAGAGACTGAAAAATTTTATTTACAGGGAAAGAAATGGATAATTGATCTACAATCTCACATGAGGTGTCAACATCTAACCTCAAACATTAAAAAAGATTAAAGCAAAATGTCGCCTAATGCAAAAGCAGGGAACAGTGGCATAGCTAGCGTGGGTGACACCCAGGGCAGATATCGATGGTGTCACCCTTGAAAACTTAAATTCAAAGGTAAGTAAAATATAATATCTTGTAAGTGTTAAATGTGATATTAATAAAACATAATTAAATAAACATTTATTTTTATTCAAAAATAATAGTTTATTAATTTTTTTAAAATATTAACAACGTTTAAAAGATACACAAATAAACTAAAAAAAATGCTTTTACAATCTCCTCTTTCTAGCTTTAACAGCTGCAAACTCATAAATCACATCTTCAAAATTAACAATATGAGTTACTTCATGTTCAATAGTCAATATGGCAAGATTTTAGCCACATGTTGCTCACAGGTGATCTAAATTGGCTTTAGATAAATTTTACCTCCTCTGAAGATTGGGCCTCACTTGCTCGATACTGTTTCGCACCGCACTGACGCTAAAAGAGGCACTTAGGCCAACGCAGAAGGTTCTTTAGGACGAATTTGAGGTAAATTACCATTTTCTTAAATTGATCCCTTGAAGAACGGTAGTGCAAAACTTCATTGCATCATTCAGATAATATGGTTTTATCTCTTGGTCCTATTCTGCTTGGGAGAGGTATGAATTTTTTAACGAAAGTGTTCTTCAAATTCCTCCTCCACTTCTCCTTGCATTCGGCCACTAGAAAGAAAAGAAGAAACATATTAATTACATGTACCTGTTTCATTTATCAACGTATCAAACTACAGTGTTTGACTGCAGTCGTTCATTTTTATTTGTCAAAGTAGAGACTATAAACGGAACAAAAACCCCAGGGATCTTGCCGCCTCCCCTCGTTTAATGGCATCAAAACATCTGGTATAGGCATTTTCTTTATTACAATACCTAATGAGACCTTTCTTAAAACAGGCTCTTGATAATGTAAAAAGAATACTCAACTACAGGTTAAGCCGAGGGAGGAAAGGCATCAAATGTGCTTTTGAAATGATTACAGAAAAATTTCAAGTGTTGAATAATCAGATACATTGCTGCAATGTGAATAAAGTCATTGTAAAAGCTACGTGTGTACTACATAGATACGTCAGAAAAATGGATGGTATCCAGTACACACCCCAACGTGACAACAATTGTGACTTAAATGCTTACTGCAAACAACATTGTTTCCACACCCAGCAATAAACAATCAATCAGTGGCCAATTCTTTGAGAGAATATTTAGCAAAGTATTTTGTCACTCCACAAGCTTCAACACCTTGGCAGTGGAAATACTAGTTTTAGCAATAATACTATGAACAATTAATTTATTTCTCATGTTCAGGTTTTTTCACATAATTTTTCTTTATTATAATTCCTACTAAATATGCATTGAAATAAAATTATCATAAAAAATGTAGTATTAAAAATAAAGTGAATCTAATTACATACCTGTTAAATTTACTGCCGTTGCAACCTCGTACCATGCTCTTTCAAGTGCAGTCCTTTCTTGAGTATCTGGCAAGTGTGTAACTATACAGAACATGCTGTTTTTTTACTTCACCTACAAAGAAAATGTTAAACGCCTCCATCGTCTCACTCGTCTCAAACGTCACGCGAACTTCCAAACTAATCGCACAATACGCCACTTGATATGAATTCGTGCTGAGTACTGATCACACGAGAATCACCCCGTTGGCGGCTCCCCATTGCCTTGGTAAGAAGTTCGGACATGACAAGTACGAGACGAGGCCGCATCACTTGGCAAACGCTCCTTGTGCAGAGGGCCTTACTGTTGGCACTCACTCGAGCGAAGTTTGTTCAAAGGATATGGCATGTCATCCGACATCTGGCCACATTGGATTGGTTTGTGTTTTGACGGTGCGGACCAGTGTCGACCTGCTGGATGAGCAGATGCTCGTAAAGAAAGTTCGGAAAATTCCCTTCCCTTACGACTGAATGTTGTTTTTATGTTATTGTTCACCTTAAAAAAAAGTATCCTTTTTATCAACTTCTTTTCCGTATTCATCAGATGTTAGTAAAATGTAGGAAGAGTCCTAGCATATTCGCAATAAAAAAAATCAAAGCTTTGGCAGAGTTGAAGATCTATATTAAGACTCACAAAAATTGCAGCCGACATCCACATTTGTAACGGGGATCTCCCACACCAGAATCGCATGCCGTAACCATGTCAGTCGCCAGACTAATCTAGAAGTACTGAAAAATATATATTCAAACACATAAAAGTAGATTCGTCGTTTTGGATAGCAAAAATAGATGGTATAGAAAAAGAGTATGTTCATTTTATCATGTCTGAAAACTTATTTTTCATTACACCTACATTCGGTCTGGTTACTACGTGTGAGTTGGGTACTGAAGGCCCCGGTTCAAATCCTGGCCTCAAATGTAATTTTTGTAGGTTTTAAAATTTACATTTACCTCTGGCAAAGCCTTTATCTGTTATAATGCGAAGATTCTAGAATGCTCCGTGGTTCGAATTTTACGTTAATCTGTAGGTCTCCTTTTCAAGTTAGGTGACTATGATATAGGTGCACAGAGAGTTTCCCAAAAAGAAACTCTGTGACTAGAACTTTGAAACATGAGATTATTACTTTTATTATACAAAATATTTATGATCTATATTTAAATTAAAATATGTTGTAATATCGTTTTTTACTAACAAAAAATATTGAGTGAATCGAAAAGAACCTCAAGCAAAACAAGTACATCAAGTGCAAAGTGATTGAAATTTCATTGTGATTGCATTGAAACACACGAGAATCCTTCACTGCGGTATGCTGTGGTGATGATTTGTTAATACTGCATTGGGATACTATTTTTGTACATAAAAGATCAACCAGTTAGGTGATAACTTGAGTCAGATAAAGAAAAGTATTTTAATGCACTTTCGTATCAAAACTGTGTGAAATAAAGTACGGTACTCTATAATAAAGTAGGGTGACAAACCAACCTGTCATCCCCAACACTGATTCCCTGAACCTATCACTTGAAAACATTAAAGAAGACTAAAAACTGGGTAGAAAAACAGGCGAGCTAGTGAACGCGAGGGGGCGATCCGTTACTCGGCCGACTGTCATTGTGGTGATGGTATAGGCCAGCATTGGCAAAGTGCAACTCGACCTTTACATGTAGCAACTGATACACAAACTGGCGCAAATTAAAATCCCAATCCCCAGATGGTGTTGTGATAAATGAATGAAATTTGGCCCCCAAGTATTCCCTTATGAAGAGTATTAAATGATTAAAAATTGAAAGTTTTATATGTAATAGTATGAGAATTACAGGGCTGTTTATTAGGAAAATTGCTTTAAAAAAAAAAAAAAATCAAGTCTATAAGTGGTGAACAGTATGGTGTAACATGACACTGTTGTCGACAAGTTCTTGAGTGACGACCCTCTACACCCAAATGTTTAACTATGAGAGAGGTCATAGAATTGGCTTGTTTTAAAAGAGTGCTTAATATTGTGAAATCTCCAGAGGGATTGGCCATAGTGCAATGTCAGTATACAGACTTGCTACACAGTGACAAAATAAAACTCTAATACTCCTAGAGCAGACACAGGTCCATACAAATGGACAACAGCATGTGAAGACTGCCAAATTGTGTGGGTGGCTGTTGCTGGCAGACAGGTGACTGCAGGCCAGATCCAAGCAGTGGTTACATAGAGAGTCACCCACTGGATGATTATAAACCAATCTGAAGCTGGGTTACACTCTGACCCCTATGCAATGTGTTTCATTAATCTGATTTCATTGCCAGCATTGTCTAACCTGGTGTAATACAAAATGCAAATGAACAGTTGAATGGAGTATATTTGTGTTTAGAGACGAGTCTCGATTCAGCCTGTTCATAGTGATAATCGACGACATGTTCACAGGTGTATCAGAGAAACAACTTACCTTCTGTGATTTCACAACGTCACACAAGTGCAGTCACTGGTGTAATGTCTTGGTGGCATTCAGTTTCGGCTGTAGTACTGGGGTGGTTGTTGTTGAAGGCACAGTGACAGCATCTCTGGTGACAGCCCACCACTATGGAGACGTGGTGCTGCCTCTTACTGTGGTACCCTACATGTTCACCATCCAAATTGCATCTTCCAACAAGATAATTCCCAACCTCATACTGTGGTTATCACAATACAAGCCTTACTAGGGTTTACGTTCACAATTTAGACAGCACTGTCCCCAGATTTGTCCCCAGTACAGCATGTCTGGGCTGCCAGGAGTAGACACATTAGATCACATGGTCACCCACCACAAACTGTGCAACAACTGATTGCGAAAGACATGCAGCCATAGAGAGACATACCCAAAGAAGACATCCGAACACTAATTGATTCAAAGCCGGCAATGATCCACGAATGTATTGGTGCTCAAGGTGGGTCCATTTCTCACTGACAACTGTATCTAAAGGTAATAAACTTAGCCTGATCCATTTCCATTTGTTACAATTTCTTCTGGATATGCCCCCTGGATATATATTCAAAGTTTCCTAAAATTCTACCATTCCTGTATACATGTTGAGATTTTAATTTCCTCCACCATAAGATTCCGTTATAAATTTTTAAAAAGTCAAAAGCTACCCAATTATTTGTTATTGAAACATTAACATAGGTCGTTTTTAAATTCCCCAGCAACCTGGGTATTTGCAAGGCTAAGGAATATTGAGAGGTAAGTTAACAGAAGTGACCTGGTCCAAGTAGAAGCATTTCCAGACCCAGATGGGGTCACATCGGTGCAAACCCAAGATCCGGGTCCCACAATTTGTGAGACCCTGCGGGATATTGTAAAGTCAGAGAAGCAACTCTACATTAAGTTCCTTTATACGTATAGAAGAATGAATAAAATATAAAAACAACATAAAAAAAACAACGGGTCAGGTAATATAAGAACACACCTTTGCAGTATCTGCCATCTTTACATGAAGTACTTTTTTTTTTTTTTCTTTTTGCTGTCATCAGTCTTTAGACTGGTTTGATGCAATCCTCCATCCCTTCCTATCCTGTGCTAACCTTTTCGTTTACATACCCCTTACAACCCACGTCCTCAATTATCTGCTTCATATATTCTAATCTCTGTCTACCTCTACAGTTCTTACCTTCGACCGTTCCGTCCACTAGCAAATTAGCCAATCCAGCATGTCTAAAAATATGACCTAAAAGCCTGTCTCTTCTTCCTGTAAGCTTCTTCCATAAACTTCTTTTCTCACCCATCATTTCCAAAACTCGTTCATTTCTTACTTTGTCTGTCCACCTAATTTTTAGCATTCTTCTGTAACACCACATTTCAAATGCTTCAAGTTTCTTTCTTTCCGGTATTCCTAAAGTCCATGTTTCGCTACCGTAAAGTGCTGTGCTCCACACATAGAGTTTTAAAAAGTTCTTTCTAATTCCTAGATCAATATTTGAAACTAAAAGGTTTCTTTTTTTCATGAAGGTTCTTTTTGCTAGTGCTATTCTGCTTTTAACATCATTCCTGCTTCGGCCATCGGTTGTAATTTTGCTTCCCAAGTAACAGAACTCACTCACTTCTCCTATAGCATCCGATCCTATTTTTATATTTAATCTGCTACTATTGGTATCATTTCTGCTACATTTCATCACTTTTGTCTTACTTTGATTTATATTCAGTCCAAAATCTTCCTTCAGTATTTTGTTCATGCCATTCAATAACTTCTCAATATCCTCAGCCCTCTCTGCTAACAAGACAATGTCATCAGCAAATCGTAGCATACTGATTTTTTCTCCCTGAAAACTTATGCCGCATGGAAATTTTTCTTTGACTTTCTTCATTGCTTCTTCTACATACAAGTTGAATATTAACGGGGATAGACTACAACCTTGTCTCACACCCTTTTTAACCGATGCATGTCTCTCGTGATTCTCTACTTTTATTACAGCCACTTGATTCTTATATAGTTTATAGAGTATTCTTCTATCTCGATACTTTAGACCTGACTCTTTAAAATTTTGAACATCTTGTCCCACCTAACATTATCAAAAGCTTTTTCTAAATCAACAAATGCCATAAAAGTATCTTTTTTATTTTTCTTGATCCACCCTTCAAGTATTAATCTTAAAGACAGAATTGCTTCCCTTGTACCGCGATTTTTCCTAAACCCAAACTGATCTTCACCTACTATCTCTTCTACTACCCTTTCCATCCTTCTGTATAGTACTTAACAAGTGAAGTATTTTACTACCTGCCTAAGATACACGTAGTTACAGACTCCTAAATATGACATTGTATGTACCGAAGACCATCTCCATGTGTAAATTTTAGATTTCTAGTGACGCTCTGTAGCGCGAAAATAAAAATGTTGTAAACGGCTCCAATGTTCATTCAGTTTATGATTAAAGCTCAATTTTTGTTGAGGAACAGAAGTTCAACACCCCTGTTGATTTAAGGAACATGCAAGAATTTATCTACCTGTATTCGACAGACATGTTACCCATAACAGAAATTTTCTTCTTCTCTAAATTTATTATGGAAAATTCTCAGAGCATCATACGCTTATTTATTTAATCACGATCATATTTACCTATTCTATATCAGTAGAAAGCATTGCAAACTTACATGAACCTAGAGTTTAAGTGCTTACTTCTGTTACAATTTCGCTAGCAAGATACGCGGATCCGACTGTTTCAAGCACATGCTCTACAAAAACTGATTACCAACGATAGACGATACCATCAACGAACACTTGTAACCATTTGGATTGACATGAAATCTGACAGTATCGCTAGTTTAAGGCACAGTTTTCTTAATCATCTGGCATGCATAAATTCCAACATGCAATTTCATGTCAAGTGTAGGTGCACTGTCGACAATAGGTAGGTACGCATAGTGTAAATAGGATAAAACGAAATGTACTAATTCTATCCAACACGAATCTGTCAGATGATGAATTCAAAAATTACTAGAAAATACTTCAAGGCACTTTTGAATCTTAGCTTGAAGTTAATGGAATTCTAAATTAGCAAAACTTTTTTTTTTTTTTTTTTTTTTTTTTTTTTTTTTTTTTTTTTTTTTTTTTTTTTTTAATGGCTGATTTCAATTAATGATTAGACAGTGGAAGTGGAAGCCTAGATTCCGTGTATTCTGATATTAGGATTGGTGTATTGGACCCTGCACCACCCACTATTAGTGAATCGCGGAGTAATAATAATAATAATAATGTGCTAGGTTGCTTTTTTTTTCATTTTCATAGGAAAATAAACATTTTTCTTTAAATAATTTTTAGGATTTACAATTTATCTGTCTAATTACCATGATTTTAGCAATTTTAGGTATATATCCTTTAATTTTAACACTTCCTCGCTTTGTACAAGAAAACTTACATTATATACACTGCCGCTTCTAACAAATCAAACAACAGTGACAGACAGCAAGCACAATGATTTCCTGTGTTTGTTGGAGCTACTGTTGTTTAAGCATACGGTGTTATATTATCGACAATTATACTCTAATGTAATGAAAGAGCCCCCTGGATCATATCTGAAAAAGCGCTAGATCAAATTAAAAACTACAAAACAATAAAAGTAGAAGTGTTTTGACACCAAAGGATAAAAGAAGTCTTTCAAATTTTTGTTTGTTTCACACTAATTTCGATTACCCGGGGCACCCCCACTGCCCCCCCTATCTATGCCACTGGCAGGGAAGCACAGAAGGTAGGACATAAGTTCCATAATAGTTAAAAATATTATTATTAATAATAAGGCACTATTAGTAGATTATATCATTAAGGTAAACTGTAAAGTTATGAAATGATAGACATCAAAATCAATAGACATAAATATCAATACCTAAATGCCACATTGTAACCCAACGATTCTCAGCCTGTAGTCCAGGTACCATCTGTGGTCCACCAAAGGAACAACATTTTAATTCATTTGGTTAACATATTCGCAGTGGCAGATCTAGGAATTTTCATAGCTGGGGCAAAAACTGTGTGATTGCTGCCCCTTCGAACATTATTTTTCTGCCCCCATTGTTGTTGTTGCCACAGCAATTTTGATGCCCAAAGCAGTAGCAGAGCTTTAAAAAAAATTGTCTCCCTCCAAACATGATTTTCCCACTCCATGAATCCCCTAGATCTGACACTTCATATGCAGTAATAAATGTCTCATCAGTAAATAAATAACTTTTAATAATTAACTTCCAATTTCAAAATTGTGTTATCGTAGGCATTCAAAAGAACATTCATGTGGCTTAGAGTATTGCTAGGGAGTAGGTGAAGACAGCTAATATACCAGTTCACTTCACATGTGATGTATACTTTGTAAAGAGGAGCCCATTGTCTTCAGTATTAGGAGGGTGGATGATGTCCTTATGCGGTTCCTGATGTTTATGAAGCCTGGAAGGATGTCTTTATCAAGGCAGTTGCACATGAATGCTAGTTGACAAAATCTTAGATTCATTTTCTGTCAGAGTGATCCAAATTGTCTTGTTAACTTGAAAATATTCTCCTTGTAGAGATTCATCAAATAATTGGGTAGACTTCTGCACTCGCTTTCAATGTTTTCTTGATTTTCCAGATGTCAATTTTTTTTAAAACTAACATTTGAGCCATCTTACATCAGAGGTCTGCATGACTGGGATCGCTGCCACCCACAAATAGATTCTAAAGCCCAATATCTTAGGTGAGCACTGGAGGAAGATTCCAGCAGACTAATGACGGGGCCTATGTCCAAGAGCTGACATAAAATTGGTTACCTTCTAAAAATTAAAAATATTCTTCCAGTATATAGGGAAACTATGAACATCTCAGGTATACTTGTGGAGATGAAAGACATGAATAATAAATACCCTGCAGCTGTTTATACAGGTATACTGGTGATATAGTGTAATGACATATTGCATTGCTTGATTGGGAGAGGAGTGCAGATTACTCACTAAGTTCTGACCGTCACTGATAAAGTTCATACTACTGAAATCGGATACGTAAAATGCACAGAATCTTTAAAATGAGCCACCAAGCTACTAACAACCCTTACTAGCTGCTAACAGGCACGAGGTTGCACATCCAAATAAAAAAGTCACTTTAAAAGAAAAAAGTATATTCTGAAATGTTTCTGGCAGATGAGCTGATATCAGTAATAAATCTAAGAAAAACCATAAGACAAACACATTTGTTGAAAAAGATAGCAGGTAGCTCCAACTAACTCACTCAAAATCACACTTCAATGAAGTTTTCACAACTTTCCCCCAAAGGTTAGAGAAAACATTATAATAACCCTTCAATTCATGGTAATATTACTTCTGGAAGAAAAATTTTCTAAGTTCCTTAACCTATCTTTTCTGCGGAAATGCTATCATCCACATGGGAATAATTTCTAATTTCTTATGGAAACATGGCACACAAGGCCAACTGTGACCAAGTATTGCTGTAAACTGGCTTAGTGAGCACAAAATGGCTGACCTTTTATCAGAAAAAAATCAGGTGGGAAAATTTTCTCAGTCTCCCAAGGTGCTCCTGTCTGTCTGAAATTTTGATATAATAAAGCTCCTAATTTTCTGCTTCTTTTTGCTTATGACAACTATTACCTAAAACCACATAGTTTTTCTGCTATGCCAGCAAGAAGATCTCATTCAGATTTTAACTAATTACTTTTAAGATAGGGTAAGTCCGGGTTAGATGGACCACCGGGTTAGACGGACCAGTCGAATATTTGGCTGCTCTGCCACAGCATCGCTGCAGTCGGTGTCTGGAATTGTTATTGTTGAGTAGACGGACCCACGCTTAGTTTTTCTCGGGAGTTTCACATGTATTTCAGAAGAAAACTTCGTTTATTTCTTTTGGTGAGTTGAAAAATATTTTATAGGGGATTTCTTTGTTATGTGGTTAAATTAGTTTAAATTATTTCAACGTAGGGTCAATGCTATAACCTAAGTGTATACTTTGGTACAATCTTAACCCAAAATGACGTGCCGGTAGCGTTGTTTGTCTGAACGGGGAGCTGGTCCATCTATCGCGACAAGTTAGGGATAGATCAGTGAAATTTGGGATAGTTGGACCACTTAAAAAAAACCTGAGATAGTCGGACCATTTCTCCTATTAGGGATAACTTTCTATATAAATGAAATAATACGTATAAAAAACTTATTTTAAATATAATAGCTGGGATTTTTTTCTGTTACTTAAAAATGCCTACTTTTTATAAAAGAAAAGGCACGTCGAGGGAAGGAGAATGTTCTGAAGACAGTTTGAAAAATGCAGTCAAAGCTGTGGAGAATAAGGAAATCGGAGTTAATGCTGCAGCAAAATAGAAGAAAAGAAGAAAGAAATTATGAAAAGAAGAAAGGCAAGGAGGAAAAGAAGAAAGACAGGCAGGAAGAGACGAAAAGGAGGAAGAAAACGAAGTTAAAGGGAGATTAATAAAAGGAAGAAAGAACTTACGTCATCCTCAGAATCTGAAAATATCGATATTAATACAATTTGCAACGACCGAGCATCGTGGGTGAATGGCTATCGTCCTGGCCTCGCATTCGGGAGGACGCGGGTTTGAATCCCCGTCCGGCCATCCAGATTTGCTTTTCCATAGTTTCCCCAAATCACTCCAGGTGAATGCCAGGATGCTTCCTTCAAAAAGTCCATAGCCGAATTCCTCCCCGTTCCTTTTCCCCAGTCCCATCCCGCCTCTAATGACTTTAGCCATCGCCGAGGCGTAAAGCAATTTAAAAAATTGCAACGATAACCTTTATAAAAGTGGCTGGCATTTTATTATTGTGTGTGGTGTAATGAGAACTACAGTAAAACAAAACTATATGAAAATTGGATTGAGTGTGTGTCATCCTCTTGCTGGACACATGAAGGTTGCACAAGATTCAAAAATAAGTGCAATTACTGTGGGAATCGAGATTCTGGAAAGTAAATGACTGCAGAATGATTAAATCTTCTTAACCACGTGAAAATAAATTAGAATTCCTATATTTTCTATGCATGTTGGCTATCAAATTTACTTATCCTTTTTCAAATAGTTTATACCCCTGTACTTATCACTTTTCATGCAGTTTATAACTTTGTATTTGTAAATAAACAATGTTTATACCTTTGATAACTTGTATTTCTTGTGTTACACCCTGATTTAGTAACGTATACCAGAGGTCCATCAATCCCTAGAAGGTGGTCCATCTATCCCGAGTACCCTCGGTATAGATGGACCACCGAGTAAAAAAAAGAAAAAATCATAACTTCACGTGTGATCAATGTAACAGCTGAAGAGGTGTATACAATTGTTTAAGGTCATATATACTTATTATAAAAATATATAACAAATCATAGACATTGCAAAGTTTCTGAAAAAATTGCTTTAAAAAAATGTGGTCCACATATCCCGGACTTACCCTATTTATTCCCCCACTAAGATTTTTGGAACATATTATTTGTTGAAATTTTTCCTATCGTTTGGTGTATGTTATATTACTCTACCAATCTTATTATGAAAGTAACCTATGAGAAACAGATATTGTGCCACTTTTTGCATGTTAGCAGGACGTCAGGCTAAAATTTCTAAAATTAATATCTTTTTTCTTCAAGCAAGCTACAATTTACATATGTTGCTTAGGGAAATTTGTTCTAATTTTTGAGATCTCATTTGCTCCTCAACAATGCTTGTATTAAATTTTAATTTCTGTCTATGGCGTAATCATCTAAGTGAGGGAAAGATTCGTATTTTCTTTTTATTACTTTATTCTTAGAATTTACTTAACTACACAAATTTTATTTAGAATGTGTCTACCTAATCTGACAACAACCTGTGGTATTAAAATTTGGAATAGCTCTTTCCATTAATTGCTAATTTTCCGATTATGTGGTTTTTTGCCTTTGTTCGTTTCATCCAACCACATTGCAAGCTACACTATAAAACTGAAATATCTCCCCTTAAAAAATTCTTAGCCTATACAAGCTGAATTTTAAACTGATAGTAATTTTTAGGGAAATGCATGTGGCAAAATCCCTTTACATTAGAATTTCAACTTTCTAGAAATTATGTCTCCTTACAAAAATGGAATGAGTTACCAAGGGGAATGATGAATAACCTAACGAAAACATTAAAAGAATTTAAAGTTAAAATTTGTGGAGGGTAAATGTAGGTGAGTGAAGGATAGCGAGAAGTTGGGTGTGTAGGGATATTGCCACCAGAGCGTGTGCTCCATTGCAATTAAATTAAATTATATATATATTAACCTGAAAAGTGCTTTACTATTAAGAAAATGTTTATAAATGTCCTATACTGCGAAGCTATATGTGATAGGTTCGCTTCTAAATGATTTTAGATGAGGTTACTGATATATGATAATAGGACGCACTATCAAGAAAAAACCGAATGAAGATATAACACATTTTAAAAATGTGATACCCTCAAATCAACTGTAATATAACATTCAGTTGACAATCAGAGTGTTATTTTATTCCACAATAATAGTGTTCTGACTCAAGAAAGTATGTAAGGATTGGATTAGATGTGTTCACTTTAATCCCACGTGAGAAAAAATCAATAATATTACTAACAACTGATAGTTACTTAAAAATGCATTTGTATAATCAGTTTATATTGTAATCTGAGAATAAATATTATCCCATGTTAGTTACTTTACATGAATCCAATTTCCAGATATGTAACTGCTGCATTTGTAAATAATTTCAACACAAAGAGTAATCATTCACTATTTGAGCAGTTGTAAACAACTTTGACACCTTTCCCTTCCATACACCAAGTATATAGCTTTAGTTACCAAATGCCAAGAAGAAAATACTTTCATAGTTCTGACACAAAAAACTCTTTCTGTTTGGATTTTAAGTTAATTATTTAATCTAACTGTGATGAAGCAGACACTATGGCAAAAATTTCCCTAACATCCATTTTTTCCACCTCCATGTACATACCTACTTTTACCCTCTACAGATGTTTTTGCTAGTTTTATATAGATAACATTTTATTTCTTGTTATACGAAGCTCCAGTGAATGTTATCCTATTCTGTACAATTGACAATGATTGTAATCTTTGTGAATGTTATGTTTATTCCTAATATTATAGCTATGTATGTCAGCATTAATGTTGAAATGTTTAGGATTTCCCATTACAAGTGATAGCTGGGTGTGTGTACATAGTGTGCTGGCATGGAAAGTACACCTAGGTTTCCAAACAGATTTCTGTGGGCTTGCTTCAAAAATAATTCTTAGAGCACAAATACCTTCTGTCCTTGTAATGAGTTTCCCCAGAATGAGATGCTATAAGTGAGAATGGAATGGAAATTTTAATTGTTTCTATGTCAGCTATTTTAGCTATTACCCTCAATGAAAATGTTGCTGAATTGAGTTTTTTTCAGGAAGTTGCTGGATAAATTGCTTCTAGTTCAACATATTATCAAAATATACACCCTGCAATTTTGTGACACTGCTTTCATTGATAGCTTTTTCTTCAGATATCGCATTGCTTTATTTTTGTGTAACAAATTGAAGAAACTGTTTCTTTTCTATATTAAGTATTTATTTATTAGCATTGAACCATCTGTATTTTGAAGGTTTTGTACTGATAGTTGTTTTAATGAAATGCAAGTATCATCTGCAAATAGCAGCCCAAAGATATGTTAGAAATATGCAAGAGATCCAGCAACATAAGAGCCAACAGTGGGCTCCATCTTGATGAAATATTGTTTTACCTGCTTAATAGGAAATGCGTATCTCCATCGGACCCATCCCCCATTTCTCCCTACACTGGATTCAGGTACCTGTGTGACAGCTAGTTCATGGTTCAAGAGCTATGTGTAGGTGGCAGTGTTCCTAGGCATCACCATCAAAGGCCAGATGTATGGCTGAAACATCATATGCCAAAAAATCAATGTGGCTTCATCCAAGGCACTGAGAAAACAAAGGTCTACCTTTTTCTCTGAAAAGCACCATTACTAAAATTCAACCTGTTGCATTGGGCAACCAGTAGTAACTTTCATGTTTTGTTCCATAAGTGGTTGTTTCAGATATGAAACTGCATCTGTATTCTAAAAAGAAAATACATGTTGAGAACTGCTTTTTTTTTTTTTTTTTTTTTTTTTTTTTTTTTTTTTTTTTTACTAAGAATTAAATGAAATTTTGCTTTACTTTGACTCAATTTAATTTAATTGCAGTAGAGCGCATGTTGTGGTGGCAATTTCTCTAGTCATCTATCTACCACTTTCTTCTTATTTTTTATTATTATTATCTTTAATCCTAATCTATGTCTTTCCACTAATCTATGTCCTTAATTTTACATTCTTTCAGCATTTTTGGTAAATTATTAATCACTTCCCTAGGTAATTTATTCCAATCCCTGACACCCTAACCATTAAAAGAAAATAGTACCACTCTCTTATACTTGAAATCAGGTGCCAGCTTGTGCCCTAGGTCATAAAAAAAAATAGGGTGTTAGCTGCTTACTGCAGTGGAAGAATGGCAGATGAAGATGAGGACCTTGGGGAGAAATTAAATTCATACTCAGATTTCAGAGGTGAGAATTGAATGGTCATTATTGGCGGGGTTTTAAATTTAACAGGTGTAAACTGGGTAGGAAATATGACTAATAAAACCTAGCATGGTGGTGTACATTACATTCAGGAGGACGGCGGTTCAAATCCCCGTCCAGACATCCAGATTTGGGTTTTACATGGTTTCCCAAATCACTCCAGGCAAATGCCGGGATGCTTCCTTCAAAAGACCATGGCCAAATTCGTTCCCATTCCTTGCCCCCCATTCTTTCCCATCTCTAAAGACCTCGCTGTTAGAGAGACGCTAAGCAGATAAAAAAAAATGATTAATAACACAAGGCAACAGAGATTTGCAAATACCTTAATAAGGGAAGGAGGATTTACACAAGCGGTAGTGCAGAACACTAGAGGACAAAATATTTTGGATATATTCCTAATAAAGCTTGATGATAACCTTGTGGGGTGTGTCAAGTAACTGAAGGAATAAGTGATTATGAAGCAGTTCTGATGGACATTAGAGCATTCAGTGAACCAGCAGCAAAAATTGAAGGGAAAATTGTAAAAAGACACCGATTTCGAATTTGAAGAGATATTTCAGAGAATGTTTCAGCAAATGGATGAAAGGCACAAGTACAGTAGAGTCAAGATGATAAACGTTCAAGGAGATAATTAGAAAGGGGGAAGAAAAATTTATTCCAAAACATAAAATAAAGAGAAGTAGAAAACCTGTGTACTATAACAGGGAGGTTGTGAGGTATCCTCTTTGTAAGTCGATAATTAAAGAAAACCTGGTTGGTCTTACCAATCCTTCCAGGTTCTTTTGCAATCTGTTCTATAATTGATAGCATGTTCTGACGATATGTGTAGCCCCAGGATATCGTCTCTCACATTTTTTTGCTATCAACTCACAGATTAAATTTAATTATATACTCTATTCAGCTGCTATTTATTAACACATCTTAATAAATTCAAATAATTACACTTCTCATTGATACATACATAAATCTCATATAACAATCTACTTCTCCTTGGCTTAAAACAAAACAACCACAATTACAGCCTGCCAACTTCAACATATCAAAACATATTATGAAAACTTAAATTTACCCCTTATTACACATACTACTATACTGTACGGTCTTGTATTAAAATAAATACATTCATATATTCCTTAAGTCTTAAAATTATTACTATTATTATTAATATTATTATTTAAATGTCTGATGAAGTGGGAACTCACAAGGTTGCTACGAAGAGAACAGAACAGAGATAAGAGACAACAGGGAAGTAGGGAATATTTAAAACAAGGACTTGGAAGAGATTGTCAGTGCAGGGGGACCATTTACTGATTCATCTAGAACTTTCTATGGCTATGTTGGAAAACTGAAGGGAAGGGAGGGTGTTGAGAAACTTTTAGATAAGGATGGAGAAGAGGTAATGGAGGATTTGAAAACGGCAAATATTTTAAGTTACTGGTTTAGTGAGAGCATTAAGGACTAAGTATCAGAAATGTCTAAATCAGATAACGAGCTTAACAAAACAATTAGAAATGAACAGACCATAAAATTTTAAATTCATCATGAGGATGATATGAAGGAACTAAGAAAGCTGAAAAAACTTAAAGGGGCTGGTGTAGATAATATTACTACAGATGTCTTAAAGATAGCCAGATGTGACATTGTAAATTGCGTCTGGATACTTGCTGCATACTAGAGGATTGGAAAAGTGTGATAGTAGTGCTGGTACATAAAGGAGGGGTAAGAAATAAGATTCGATAATTATAGGCCTATCAGTTTGACATCAGCGGTAGGTAAGTTAATGGAGAGATTGATATGCAACCACATCAGAAATATATGTGAGGAGTGTAAGTGATTTTGAAGTAGGCAACATGGCTTTAGGCAAGGACATTCATGCGAATCTCAGTTGGTGAATATATGCAATATATTTCAGATGAAATGGACAAGGGAGGTCAAATTGATAGTGTAGCACTAGATCTTTCAAAGGCTTTTGACAGAGTGAGCCATAAAATGATAGTAAATAAGGTAAAATCTATTGGAGTGGATCAGAAAGTGATTTGCTGGATAGAAGAATTTTTGAAAGGTAGAAAACAGAAAGTTAGGGTAGGAAATGCAGTATCAAAAGAAATGGAAGTAAAAATGGGAGTGCCACACTCTGCCACAGGGTAGCGTATTGGGACCATTGCTATTTATTATTTTAATGAATAATTGTGTTGATTGTTTACTATCAGAAATTAGATTGTTTGCAGATGACATAATGCTATATAAATGGATCAAAACAGCTGAGGATTGTAAACAGTTGCAGGGTGATCCAGACAGGATATCTAGTTGGGTTGGTAAACATGGGATGAAGATAAATGCAAAGAAGGGTCAGCTTATTAGATACATAAATAAAAAAACTAAAGGTTTATTATTATTATTATAAGGTGGGGAAAGAATTGCTTATTGAAGACTTAACTGGCTTAACTGGGCAGATCACATTGGACAGGTAGTAGGAAAAGGTTTTAAAATTCTGCAATTGTTGGAGAGGGTGATGAGGGGATGTACGAGAGAAGCAAAGGAATTGGGTTACAAAACTTTGGTCAGACCATTGCTTGACTATGGTAGTGTAGTATGGGACCCACATTTTGAGTATCCAATATAGGAGTTGGAGAAAATGCAAAGAAGGGCTGCTAGGTTTGTGTCTGTAAATTATCGCAGAATGCAATCAGTAACAGATATGATAAAGGAGCTAGAATAGGATTCTTTGCAAGACCAGAGGAGGGTAAAGAGGGCCATGGAAGTATTCAAGTCATACATTGGTGATGAGGCATGGAAAGATATTGGTATAAGAATTGAAAGTAATGCATGGAAGGTAAAAGATGACCATGACCACAAGCTGGCACTCGATTTTAGGCGCAAGGGTGTAGGGAGATTCTCTTTTTCAGTAAGGATGTCATGGATTGGAATAGTTACTAAGTGAAATGATGAATAATTTGCCAAAAATGTTGAAAGAATTTAAAGTTAAAATTTGTAGAGGGCAAATGTAGGTGGGTGCAGAAATGGGGGAAGATAGGTGTTTAGGGAAATTGCCACTGGAGTGTGGGCTCCATTGCAATGTAATTAAATATTATTATTATTCTCTTTTCCTTTCTGTGCATTAATCCTAATTCTTTGACCAATATTCCTCCCAGCCAAATTATCAACATACTCCTTTCTATCTTTCAGCTGCTCTTATTCCAGATCCTTTATTAAATCAGTTATTTACCGAGTCTTGTAGGAATTTTTTACAAACAAATCTATCTGTGCCACTTGCATGCCCTCCAACTGCCGTATTTGTTACCCAAAATGTGGGTCCCACACTACACCATTAAACTTTTGCAACCCAGTTTCCTCACTTGTCTGGTACATCATCTCATCACACTCTCAAGTAAATCAAGGATTTTGTAACCTATCCATAACACCTTCACAATTTGTCCTGACCAGTTGAGTTTACTATCAAATGTTATACCAAGATATTCACATTCCAAACCTTGACAGACAGTTTTGTCCCCATCCTATAATCATATACAACATTCATTTTTGTGTAGTGTGATTTTCCGAATTTTATTTTGAATTACTAGAATCAAATAGGTCTACTTGTGTTGGTAATGTACCTTTCTTATTGTGTCAACTTTGCAAACTAAGGAAAATTAAGTTTAACACTAAAAATTTGATAAGTTTTCAGTTCAACTAAGTTTTATTGTTATATCAAAATAAATGTAAATATAAATGATTTTTTGGTAGAATTTCTATTTGAAAACAATAAAGGTAGTTTACTTGATAAAAAAAGTATGTTTTACATTAATAATGTAAATATTTACACATTTAAATATTGATATATATACTACTGGCTCTTCTATATAGAGCATCTTTTACTTCAGGAAAATATTTTAGCATAAAATACCATTCATCCAAATTTAGTACTACAATATCAACTGTTGTTTTTGCCCTAAATGAAAAATGATGTGACATCCCATGATAGAGTCCTTGAGCCATACCAAACATGTCTGAAGGCATCAGAATATCATGAATAGTTTCAGTAAGATTTTTATGAACTGTGAGAACATTTACTTCTCCTCTGTGAATGAAGTACATGTTATGATCAACATCTCCACTTTGTACAATATAATTACCTTCAAAAAAGAGATAATGCTTAAGTCGAACTGCTAGTTGCCTTAGGAAGTCACTATCTAGGTTTGCAAAAATGTAAGACTTCTGTAGGTGGTGACCATACATTGCACTCATCAGTTCACTTTTAAGTGCAAGTGGTGCACTCTGGATGAATCTGGGCATTTGATTTCCCCTGCCTCTTTCCCACAGCTGTTTGACATAACAGTTTACTTTATCCATTTGATGTTCACTCAGTCTCCAGTTTTGTAAAGCACGTAATAGTTTCTTTATACCATACTCATAGTTCACCAGCGTAGAATAAGATATGGAGAGTGCCGCTGTTATATCACATATTAAATATGCTGTGCCAAATTTACTGAAGAGCATTGCAAAAATTGTAAATACTACCTCCTGAATTGTTTTAGGAGTAATATCACCATATCCAGTATTGCTGAACAAATTCAAGATGTAATAGGTACACCAGATGTAGTTATCAAAAGATGAATGATGGGTGAAAAGCTTTGCACTACTGTATGAATAACATTTGTTTAATGGACATTGTATCATATACCAAATGCAAGAAAACAGGTGCACTGATAAAGTGAATACTATAATTATGGTAATGATTTGAAGCACTAACGTGTTTGCTGTTAATAGTTTGCTATATACTCTATAGAACCGGAATATGTAGTAACACCTACCTAGATGTGTTAACCGAAGAAAAGAAAGATACATATTTTTTTTATTTTTCATAAACAGAACCAAAAGTTCTATTGGCATATTACTCCCCATATCAATGTATACATCTAGTTTGTTACTTTTGTATTTTCGTATTATCTTTTTTATGTCTGTGACATATTCTCCAAATTCATTTATATATGCTAGATGACGATCCAAAATAATCTTCACATAGAAGATAATTTCCAAGAAAATGCTTAACATTAGAAAAATATGTGAATTTTCCTGGAATGATACATGAAATATCAGCATTACAACATTTAAGTATGATGCAATTAGAGTAATATAACTTAACACTGAGAAAAGATTTGACTCAGGTAAGATGACAAAGTTGAACCATGAATCGGTAATTATAAAATTACTTCCACTAAATTGTGCTACTGATGCAACACTTCTTTTGGAACTGCCAGAGCTTCCTATGACATCTTTAAAAGATTCTTCTTCTTCTTCAGAAAACTCTTCAGCAGCTGATGACTTTTCCTTATTTTCATTCATGCTCCTCCAGTAATCTGATTCTAAAATTGTTGAAGACATTAAATAATTTTTAGAATTCCTAAGTATAGCTCCTATGTGTTCCTGTATATCAGGATACAACTTCAGAACTTGGAAAAATGTTTCACTTGATATCATAAGTGAATCAAGATTGCGTATAGCTGTGACTGTGACAGTACAAGGTGCTGCTGTTACACTATTTATATTTCCAAAAATTCCTCCTGGACCCATGCATGATAATTTCTCATTATACCTTGAAATAACATCTACTTTACCTCTGTAAATAATATATATATATGACTGTACATCATAACTTTTAATTATTGTAGTACCCCTGAGGAAACAAACTTCTCGCATGTGTTTGCCAATAACTCGCAGGAAGGACTGTTGAACATGTTCAAACAATGGAACCTCTCTCAATGTAGATTCATATAAGAACAAAACTGTGTCTTCCATTAATGCAGAATGCAGCTTACCAAATACTTCTTGTGGCTGCACACCAGAGTTCCTTTTCCAGTCATATTCAAAATGGTCAACAACACGTTTCTGGAGTTCTCTATCAATATTTTCTTCTCTCATGAAATTTAAAAGTTCATTCATCATTTCACGATAATGAGAAATCTTGCTGTATAAATTTATACTGCTGCTTATGATTGTTGCAAATATGTATGCAAAAAAAAGTGTACCAATAAGCATTGTAAGTGTACTAACCAACATATCACTTTTTGTTTTCGAAGAGATGTCTCCCATGCCAACACTAGTTAATGTAGCTGAAATCCAATAGTATGCCACTATAAAGACTTCTGTGGGATTTGTTAAATCAGTCAAATTATTTTCATTGTCCCACGAAAATGCCTCACAATTTAATGCTTTGTTGTCATCTTCACTGTAATTACAACTAAGTAACACAATGGTGCTTGTAAGCAGATTAGTTACAGTAAAAGTCAAAACTACAAATTTAAGAAGGGAGTAGAAATTAGATTTTGTTGTTATGTCACCTTGTAGATATTGAAATAACTGTGGAATACGGTATATTTGTATAACTTTAGTTAACATCATTAGTTTACTAATGTTATTTGAACCAGAAGTTAAGCTGTAACCAAATACTTGATGAAAAGGAAAGCAAGCAATTAGATCAATAACAAAACTGTGAGTTAAATAGTGGATAGCTGTTTTAAGAGGATGTGTTACAAGAATGCCCTCTTCATTGAAATAGCAAATATGCAGCATGAAGTATAAATCCAAATATGCATAGATATCGAGTCCAATCATAATTCCATATAGGTAATTCATATTTGGAAAAATATTTCCCTCAAAAGGGCCTAATATTCCAACAAGGAAAGCTGCTATCACACGAAAAATGCACCATAATTTCAGAAAGCATCCGTCAGGCTGTAAGGTTACTGGAAAAAGTATATACTTTATCAGTTTAAGAAATTTTGACTTTTTGAAAGGTTGTGAATATATTTCACCTTTATTTTTACATTCTGAAAGTACATTCACAAATGAATTCTGCAGTTTTCTCTTGATTTTGAGCATAAATGATGTCTCTTTTTGTTTCTTGTTACTTCTTGGGCTGACATTAACTTCTTTGTTTTTTACAATATTATCCAGTTTATTCACAATGTTTTCCTCTTTGATAATGTTCTGTATCTCTTGCCGAATATCTGGAAAACGTGATATGACCTGGGAGAACGCATCATAGCTGATGCTCATTAGTTTACAGTGTGTGACTGTTTGTATGGTCAAGACATTTGGTATTCCAACTAGCATTTCAAAAGTACCAAAATGAGATGATGGCCCAAGAACTTTTACACATTTACCTCCTTCTCCAATGCCATGGCAGTAACCTTCTTGAATGATATACATTTCTCTACTGACTCCACCTTCATAACTAACAAATTCTTTGGGTGGAAGTATAAGTAATCGCAATCTGGTGACAATTATTTGAAGAAAATCTAATTCCAGATGTTTGAAAAGAGGAACATTACAAAGTGACTGCAGTCTCTCCTTAGTTAGAACTTGCTGGATTATTGTTGGTGATGCATCACATAATAATTCTTTGTCAAATAGTAACATACTTCCTCTGTTATACATCCACTGTAACTGAAAATAAACTAACACACGTTCCTGGAAAGTGGGAGTCATTCTGTTTTCATTCATGTATCTTTTAATTCCAAAAACCATCTCTCGATACATAAGATATGACCTACTAACCATTGTCATTGCTGTAGACAACTCTGATATAAGTTTTCCATGCAACAAAACTCCATATAATATGATGAACAAAATTAAAATCATTTCTGTTTGATTTTTAGGGAAAATATCCCCGAATCCTGTAACACACACACAAGATGCAGCAAAGTACCAAGAAGTCAAAAAATGATTATCATTGAAAACACTAGTTTTTTGATGTTTAATTGAATATTCAATTTTCTTCATAAACCAACTGTTTTCAATACAAATTTCTTTGAAGCAGGCTAACATGTATAACCCAACTGCGATCCAGTGGCAGGAAAGTAATAAATAGATGAAATATTTAATTACTCGGAGAAATAATAAATCTGAAAGTATGTTTCTCTCTCTACACTGAAAATATTGATGTATATTCCAGATTCTCAGACAACGGTTCAAGTGAAGCACACTCTCAATGTGCTGTGCATCAATGTTATAATATGGTGATACCGATTCAAGCGGAACCACAGAAATTATATCAATGAAGAATCCCAATTGGGCACTTTTGTAATAGATAATATGTTTAATTTTGTCAATTGTGCATTCATCTTTGATTATTGCTGTAGTACACTGTATTAGAACATCTGTTATTAAAAATAAATCCACAAAAGAGCTCACAATCTGAAGCCAATCTGGAAATTTTCTGTGAAAAGCTGCATAATAGGGGTAGAGAAAACAAATAAACATGACAATTATAAACATTACATTTTTCCAGATCTGAAGTAGAAAGGAATCAGGCATTAAAATGCATGGAAAAGAAGTGGACAAACATACTACTGGTTCAGAATATTGAACAACATTTTCTGTCAATTTGTATAGAGTTAGAAATTCATTTGTAATAGTATCATTACTTGATAAATCATTATTCTCTTCCTTTTCTGCTAAACCACCTACAACTCTTAAGTTATCCTTCAGTAACCTGATTGGTTTTTTAGAAATTGATTGTGAAACATTAAGAAACATCATATCCTTAGATTCTTCTATCATAGTTTTTGTATTAATGACAGCATCAATTCTGGAGAGTATTGACTCCTGAATTAGTCTCTGAATGCCAGGAAAGTCCAGCACAATACTGGAGAAAACCACTTTGTTCAGTACCTGCAACTCAACACAAGAAGAGGCTCTAACTGTTGCTTTGCTCGGTAAGGTTACAGCTAAAGCTGCCTCTCCGAGACATGTTCCTGCTTTGAATGAGATAATAGGTGTCTCATCATCTTCTTCTGAAAGAATCTCAATTACTCCAGATCTCAAGTATATCATTCCATATTTTACAACATTTTGGTGAAATATGACCTCCCCTGGCAAATAAAATATGCTTCTCATATCACGGGACAATTTCCTAAGAAATGGTTCTCCAACATGTTGTAACAAAAGCGATATTTCACAGAAGCCAAAATAAATGTCATAAGTAACTTCCATTTGCAAAGGCAATGGCAACAATTTAAATTCTTTAACATTTTTTATCCCATGTTTTTGTTGCCATAACACAACATAGTAATCTACTGAAGCATTCATAAGGGTAGAAGAAACACCTACATTTTCAAGATGTCTTTTAATTGCTTTCAACTTATCAACATAATAAGCATGATGTCTCTGAGTGTTGGTAGAATAAAAGGTAAACATGGCTATATATATTCCTGTAAAAAGGAATACACCTATAATCATCCCAATTATGCTGACAATTACTTCAGTATGCATTGTAGCATGAATATCACCCAAGGAACAACTCAGAACAGTACACAAACAGAAGTATATGCATGTTTGGTACCATTCATACATTTCTACTGGCTCCATCAAAATGTTTTTTAGCAATGTAGTCCATGTGGATGAACAGTCGGCTTTTATACATGCTGTTTTAAACCATAAACAAGTTAAAAAGTGAACTGTACAAATTAAAATAAGAAAATATCTCAATAAGTAGATTACACCCCTGTTTCCAACAGTGTTTGCCCATTGTTGAAAATACATGTTGACTTTGATGAAACGCAGGAATGTTATGCTTCGTAAAGAAAATGTAACTAAAGGATTTGCTTTAACTCCTTTAACCATTATATATATAATGGTTAATGGAACTAGTGTTATTCCATCCACAAAAAGGATGGTGGTGTTCTTTTTCTTTATGTTCAGCTGCATCCTTAATGTTGTCCACTGGTGGTGAGTTACAGTTATTATGTAGTCTACAAGGTAGAACAGATCAAGCACATGAACATGCAGGCATACTATAGAAGTTTTCTCACTTTCAAAGAAATAGATATAAGAACATATAAAGAAATTAAGTGCTGTGGTAACAATTAATAGAATTTGCCAGTACTTGTTGAAGGGCAAATGAACTATTTGTGTGATAAGTTGCTTCCAATTTTGTGAGACTTCAACTTTCAATGTTGCTTGGTCTAATGTTTTTTGATCACCTTTTTCCAGTCCATCTACAATAGCTGAAGAACAGCTAGATATGGAAGAACTTCCTGCCAATGCTGTTGGGAAATGCAGGGATTCTACATGCCGTGAGCCAATGCAGGGAACTGATTTCTTTTGATTCCACGAATCTTGATTCTTCTGTGTCCTTCCCATGGTCAACTTAAAACACTGCAACAATCCATCTTTAAACGTAAACCATGTTGTTGTTGCATAGGTAGCTAACAGTATATTTTAAAACTGTAGCAATTTAGTAATACCAAGAAGATGATTATCACATTTTTACTTCTGTGTTTCACAATAGTAACAAAATAATTGAAAATCTTTTCAATGTTTTAGCTGTAACAAAGTGCCAGTATGTAATCTAAAAGTAAATAAATAAAAATAAGTAAACTTATTCAGTTGATACTATAATAAAGATGATTTTGTTCATAATGGCAGTTAATGTTATTCCTGTAATACTGTAATTTTTTTATCTGTATGGTATTTTCTCTATCCTATTGTTTTAACTCAATTTAATATGCTGATGGCATGGAGAAATAAAATGAGCTTAGTAATGTTAGTATCTCGTTATGGTGAAGGAACATAATTTAAGAGAGAAATACAAAATCAAAATACAGAAAATAAGGAAGCACACTACTCACCACATATGAAGGCAAGAGGGTCACAAAAAATACACAAATATGAGCACAATTTACAATATTACAGTCTAAATCTTAACAATGATTAGAGGACTTTAAAGGGATAGTGTGTTCTCGCAGTTTTTACTGTGAAACTGTTTTTGAGATTTTTAGAGTGTTGAGCTGCCATTGGAAGGTTTGGTTTGTGATGAGATATATAAAAGAAGCTGTGCAGTGAAGGCAGGTAAGTTGGTAAATGTTTTGTGTAGTAGTGCAAGTAGCATATCAAATGATAGGAAAAGATTCTCCTGTAGGTAGGATTGGAATATGTAGTAGTGACTGGATGCATGTTGCAAGTTTCGCAGAGAGATCCATGTGGTAATCTAGCAGAGACAGAGAGTGAGTATTTGTGGACCAACATGTTCTTGATATTGGGTGGCCTGATGAAGTATGCACTTGGGACAGTGGGTAGGATTTTGGAAAGGAAGCATATTTCAGGGAAGAAGTTCATACCCATGGGAAAGGATCTGATTAATGGACTTGAGGCCAGGAGAGAACTGGGTGATGAATGTGATACTGTGGTCTGCTTTTGGGGATGCAGACTGAGATTTGTGCAAGAGAGATTTGTTTCTGTACAAGATCAGGGGAGAAATGAGGGCTTGTGTTAGATTCTAGGAATATGCTAGAAAGTGATTCAAGATTGGAACTGATTCATCTGCCATGAATTGCTAAAATTTTCTATTCAGTTTATTTTACTTTGATCAAATGGTACAGAGATTATTATTATCATTGGTCAAATTCTTTCCCCACCATTGCCATCATCACCCCTTTCTACTTGGTTTGTCCCTGGTTTAATTATATGGTAAGTCACACGTACATCCAATGCTCTTGGCAATGTCTTCTAACCATGATTAAGGGTTAGATAACAATTGTATAATTGTGTCAATGAAACTGCCACTAAAGCATAAGATAGAGTAGAGAAAAATAACCCATCACTTACTACAGTTTAAGGCAAGACAGCCAGACCACGTAAAAACATAAGACAATTCTCAATATTTCAGTTAATAACCTTAAAATAAGATTGGACATGAAAAAATAGCCCATCAACTATCACAGATGTAGGCAGAAGGGTCAGACAAATATGCAAAAAACACAAACACAATATTTCAGTCAATAACCTTAATCAAGTAAGAGGAATTACTGTTGTGCATCTGGATGTATACACATCATTTCCCTTGCGGTCTGTCTCACCTCCTCCATGACTAGAGATATTAATTGAAAAGTTGTGAATTGTGTTGCGATTTTTTTGTGTTCAATCTGGCCCTGCTGCCCTAGTCTGTCATGACAGGTTATTTTCCATATCCCATCTTATTTTAAGGTTTAGATCAAAAAATTGTAAAGTGTATTCATGTTTGTATGTTCATTGTGGCTATCCTTCTTTCATCTGTGATAAGTGTAGGTTTATTTTTCATATTTCTTAATGTAATTGCCTATCAATGTTTTCATTACCAACATTTTACAAAAGTTGTAACTCTCTTTCTCTCTTTCTTAACTTATATCTTTAAACGAACAATTCTTGTATATATATATATATATATATATATATATATATATATATATACAGTAATACCCCGCTTTACGTGACCCCGTTATGCGCGGTTTTGCTTTAGCGCGAATTTCAAATTTCGTGTTAAAACGCCTCGTATTACGCAAATTGCTTGCTTAAGAATATGTATGTACGTAATGTAGTCATTGGTGTCTCTTTGGTCATGGGAATCCCCACTTTCTCTGACCATTCTGATCGAAGAATTGGGGATCCCCCATCCTATGACTTTGTTCTTTGGGGATTCCCTCATTTGTATCATTTGTTCCATATGTTTATCTCGGCTGGGATTCGTATTTTAACGTTTGGTGGAGATACATAATTTAACGCTATGTTAGAAATACCGCCTAAGAAGAAAAAAGAGCATAATAGTGTAACTTTGTAATTTAAGACGAAGGTGATAAGAAGAATGGAAAATGGAGGCAAAACAACAATTGTTGGCAGAGATTTTTGTCTGTCAGAATCGACTTTGAGAATGATTTTTAAAAATCGGGAAAAAATAAAACTTTCCAGCGAAAGTTCAAACCTATCAGAGCAACAAAACTTTCTCGTTCGAGATCTTCTATCCTAGAAAGAATGGAGAAGCTGCTAGCAGTCTGGATTGAAGATTTAAATAAGAAGAGCACACCACTGAGTCAAGATCTCTTACGCACAAAAGCAAAATCTTTGTATGAGATGTTAAAGGCAGCAGAAGGTGAAGGGAGTTCCACTACGACTTTTGCTGCCAGCAGAGGCTGGTTTCATCGGTTCAAGCAGCGTTCCAATCTTCACAATATCCAGATAACAGGTGAGACTGCCAGCGTAGACATTCAAGTTGCAGCTGAGTTTCCAGACAAGTTTCAAGATTTCGTTGAACGATAAAAAATTCCTGCTTTTCTCATCTCCAATGTTGATGAGACCGGGCTTTACTGGAAAAATATGCCATCTCGAACATTCATTTCTAAAGAAGAACGTCAAGCCAGCAGTTTCAAAGCTGTGATCGATCTACTAACACTTCTGCTGGGTGGTAATGCCACTGATGATTTCAAACTGAAACCTTTACTGCTTTACCATTTAGAAATACCCCGTGCAATGCGAGGTACAGACAAGACAAGCCTACCAGTCGTGTGGCTGGTCTAACAGAAAGGTGTGGGTTACACGGGAAGTTTTTCAAGATTGGTATTCTAATAGTTTTTGCCTGTCAGTCAAATCTGACTGTGACAGAAATGGACTTGAACTGTAAAGTTATAATACTCTTAGACAATGCCACAGGACATTCAACCTTCACTTGATATGCCAAGAGACTTAAAAGTGTACGTGAAGTTCCTTCCACCAAACACTACGTCAATATTACAACCTATGGGCCAGGGAGCAACAGCAAACTTCAAAGCTTATTACCATCGCCGCACTTTTAGCCAACTAATTCATCCGGGGGAGGAAGACAGTCTATGAGAGAGTGGTGGTAGTCATACAACATCATGAAGGCTATTCACAACATAGATGAGTCTTGGAATGAAGTTAAAAAGAGTTGTATGAATGGGGTGTGGCATAGTCTTTAGCCAGATGTAGTGGAAGCACCTAGAAGAATTGTCCAAATACACAAACAAGTGCTTGAAGACATTGCTGCAATGTTTAGGGGTCTGAACTTGAAGATGTCGCGGTAGAAGATCTTGAAGAACTTGTAACAACTCATGACGAACCTCTCAGCAATGAAGATCTGATCAAGTTACAGAATAATGCCATAAACGATGAGGAAGAACAAGTAGAAGAGAGAGTTTTATCTTCAAGTGGAATACAAAATGGTCTTTCAAAAATTTATTCAGTTTTGGACATATTGCAGAGCATAGATAGTGACAGTGTTGTGATCGTGTGTCAAACAATTAAAAACAGCGTTGGGTGTTATGAACATATTTAACAAGAACGTAAAAGAAATGCTACCCAAAAGACAGTAGATGAATTTTTTCCGTAAAAAAAAATAAAAATAAAAATGTAATACTGCATAAAGTGTTCTTAGAATTAAAGTGATTGATTCAAATGATTTGTATTTTTTTTTGCATTAACTTTTGACTATGTTTAATTGTAAACCCCGATATATGCGAATTTCACTTAACACGTTTTTTTGCGGGACGTATCCCTCGCGTAAAGCGGGGTATTATTGTATATATATTTCGGATCTCGGAAACGGCTATAACGATTTGGATGAAATTTGATATTTAGATAACGTTTTGACTTTTAAGATTACCTAAATAGTTGTCTTCCCTACAAAAAAGTGAGTTTACAAAATACGAACAATTTATTTCACTCGGTATCTCGAAAACTACACTAGCACCATCTCGCAGACAATTCAGGTACCACAAAGCCTACAAATAGATTCTCTATGATTTCAAAGAATATTTGTATACTGGCTGACCCATGGAAATGTAGCACTGCAAGTTTAATTTAAAACATTTAAAAAAGAAGATAATTAAAAATTTATCATTGGTTTTGTCAGAAGTGATACTTTACAGAAACTTCTTTGAAAATAATATTACCGGTACCAGTTATAAAGTAAATGGTTGTTTGTTTGTCATTAAATAGTACCATGCGAGGTATGAGCATTGTTTTATCAGAGTGAATGAATTTAGTATTGATGATGTTCTGTCATTACCATGACGTCACAATCTGATGATGAATTCTTATAGAACGAAACATATTGAAAATAAAGAATAAATGTTCTTGATATCTTGCTTGGTTTTTGAGATATACTATGTCAAAAATCAATTATAGGTATAGTTCCTTGTGTTATTGGTGACGTTTCTTCTGGTCCAGGCCATATTTCAACCTAACAACAACTATTAGGAACAAAATAAAACATTGAAAGTGCATTACCTTCGTATAGACATAATGGTTTTGGTGGATTTTTTTTTTCTAGTCCAGGCCGGATGTAATCCTAACCTCTTGACTTGAGATATCAGAAAAATAAATTATTTATTTTCGATTTGTCTCGACGAGTTTCATACGAATTCATCATCAAACATGGATATGGTGCAATTTATCTTCTGGTCCAGGTCGCATTTCAACCAACTACGTCAACTTTGAAATACAAAATCTCGAGAACTAAGCGAGGTATAAACAAAATATTTTTTACTTTCAATTTTTCTCGTCGAGTTACATAAGAAACCTTCATCAAGGGTTATCGTAGAATCCCTTGAATTACCACAAATCTTGCATAGTTAATTAATCCCCGACTGGCATTAAGATTTCTATTTAACATAATAATAGCATTTTTCTTTGAAAGAAATTTATGAGGCGGTCTCGCAAATGGATCTAGCAATTTGGATTTAATTTGTTTTCAAGTTTTTAACAAGATTTTTTTCTTAAAAAAAGGAGCAATTTTTGTATTTGGTTTCTCAAAAATGGCTCTAAACTCATTACGTAGAAGGTTCAGGTACCAGTAAGTCTGTTGATGTTAGTTAAGCTTCTCTTTGGTTAACTGTGCACCTCAAAACGCCTTGGAAGCCTTCATGCCTTTTACTTTGATCAAACTTTAGTCAAAATCTTGGATATTGAACAGAAATCGAAAGATGCCGAGCAAAGATCAGTAACCCAGGTACTATTGTCTTTGAATGAAACACACCATATTCTGCCAGTAAAAATCTATAGGAACACACACAACAGAGTCTACATAAATAAAAAGAGGAGTATGCAGGGAATGCAATTTTCTGTTTAATATATATACATATATATTTACACACATTTGTGAAGTTGTTTGTTTATTTTTCACCACAATGATTTAACAAAAGGTTCATGCAATTATTGTGCAAGCAGAAGAAATCTATCACAGATTGTATGCACAGTTTTGCAATGATACAAAGCCTCAGGTGGATAGGTGTCATAAATAATTATAAGCCAGGAAAATATCTCTGGTGAAGCCAAAAACATGTTTGTGTGCTCATAAGTTTCTCATGATTGTCTATTGAGATGCTAAAGGTGGTTAAAAAGTACAACCTGATTTGACATCAGTGATACGCAAAATGATCAAGGGAATACTATCCAACTACATCCAAAATGTTTGTATACAAATCAACAGCATGGATTTGGGCAAAGACATTCATGTGAATCTCAGTTGGTGGATTATATGCAAGATGGTTTGAAAGAATTTTACATGGGGGCCAAGTTGATAGTGTATAACTAGATCTTTCTAAGTCATTTGACAAGGTGAGCCAAAAAACTACTGATGTTGATGAAAAAGTGACTTGCTGGGACCGAGAGTCGTGGGTGAGCAGTATTCCTCTGGCCTTATATTTGGGAGAATGTGGATATGAATCCCCATCCGATCATCCAGATTTGTGTTTTCTGTGGTTTCCCCAAGTCACTCCATATAAATATCGGGATGCTTCTTTCAAAACATCATGGCTGAATTCCTTCCCATTTCTTGCCCTCCATCATTTCCTGCCTCTAATGACCTCAATTTTGACAAGGCATAAAGCCAAATGCAAAAAAAAAAAAAAAAAAAAAAAAAAAAAAAAAAAAACTTACTGGGTAAAGAAATTCTTAAAAGGTATAAGGGGCAAAGCATTAGATTAGAGAATGCAGTATCAAAAGAGGTGGAAATGAATGTGAAGTGTTACAAGGTAGTGTATTGGGGCCATTACTATTAATTTGTCTTCTGAATGATTGTGTTGATGATTTACACTTTACAGTCAGAAGTTTGGCTGTTTGCAGATGAAAAAATGTTATATAATAGGATCAAACTAGGAGTTGACTGAAAGTTGCAGGGTTACATGGATAAAATACTTAACTGTTTAGTTCAACATGGAATAAAGATATATGCCAAGAAACATCAGCTTATTTGATACATAGATAAATATTAGGAATAATGCATAGGAAGAAAAGATGACCTAACCATGCATAAGAGAGTTGGAAAATTTTCTTTTGTGGGTAAGATTTTCAGGGATTGGAATAAGGGAAGTGGTGAGTAATCTACCATATTGCTGGAGGAATCCTACTATATAAAAAGCTAACGTGTGGTCTGCGTGCGTCGTCTATAGCTGCTTCTCCTATTGGCTAACGAACGGCCAATCATCAACCACCATATTGCATTCCTTCATTTTGGATTTTGTTTATTTACTACAGTTAGATGCAGAAAGTCGTGTAAGACGAATGGTGTTCGATGTTTATGTTATATTATTTGTATCAGTTATACGCCAAAATTCATGTAAGGAGAAGGGATTCAATATTTACGCTATTTTATCTGTGTCAGTTATAAGCCCTAGGTTAAACCATAACCTAAGATTTTTTCGGCAGACGGTAAGAAACTGTGAAGTGTATTGTAAACTCGGAGAAACATAATGATGTATTGGTCAAATAAATAACAGTTATCCGTTTTCGAAATTATAGTCTACATTTATTTATGCAAAATCCTAACCAAATACTCTGATAATCTAACCAGAGTAACGTATTCATATAACAAACGATATCATTAAAAATGACTAATTGATTTCTCCTTATAAGCTTTTCCAGAATAAATTCTTACTACCATTATATATGATACCATTAGTTTTTGATACATTTGTTAACTATTAAATGAGATTTAATACAAACTTTTGATTAGATTTAAACCATGATTTAAACAGTCAAGGATATGACTATTGTCTCTGACTTACAGTATAAGCGATATGACACTCGAAATGCAACAACGATATTATTGCCGCAAAATAGCAGTGAGCAGAGATATTAGAAATACGGAGAGCAGGGAAAAAAATTAATGCGAGGCAATTATGTGTCACAAAGTTACAATTAGTACGTTCGTTTAAATTTACATATTGCTTTTTATTTATCTACGACAACCAGAAGCAAAAATTCATGTAATGTATGTATGTGTACGTTATATTACCTGTATCAATAATGAGTACTAGGTTAAAACACAGCCTACAATATTTTTTTTTGTCCGGAGATAAGAAACGATGAAGTTTATTAAAAACTCAGAGGAAGTTTACTTCCCGTCATTTAAAGTAAAATAATGTAAATAAATCGGTATTACCGGAGATCGCGATTCTGCCAGGAATTGGTGTGGTAAACTGCAAGAATCCACTAGAAATATTTTCCGTAGTACATTTAACTGTATTATGCCCGTCCAGAATGTATTACAACCTAATTTCTGCTTGAAAATAATGGTAGTCTACAGGCTGTATTACAACGGAATCACTGCTTAAAAACAATATGTCTTGCGATTGACTACAGCATTTGAGAGTTGTAGAAGTTATGATTTTCGAAAGCAATATTAATGGAGGGTTGTGGTTGAGTTGACCAGAAAGCCCACCGACACATTTGATTACAGCGTAATTCACTCTGAAATGAGTTTTACAAACCAATTAAACTGCTTTCATATGCGCCAAGTTACTGAAGGTATTAATAAATGCGGGTGAACGTAGTTCGTACCTATCGTGCTGAAGTGTGCCTGGACTAGGAATAAAACTGATATTAAATGGATAGCAAAAGTTTCTGGATTCCTAATTTATTTTTCATTTTATTGGTTTTATACATCCGCCCTCATTAATTCAGTAGAAGTTACTACTGTATTGCTGTGTAGAACATTATCAAATCAAGGCCACTAGCATTATCTAATAACAATCCCGTATAATTAACCAACTGCAAAATAATAATAATAAAATGAACTGCCAGAATATGGCGTTCAAACCGTCATTTTTGACGGGCTAGAAGCTAGTTTCAAAATAAAGTTTGTAAATGGCTAAAGTAGATGGATGTGTGAATCTACAATCAAAATATATAAAATAATAATTAAAAAAAGGAGATAAATAGATGACTAGGAAAACTGTCACCAGAGCATGCACTCCATTGCATTTAAATTTAATGCAAATGAGTATTATATTATATGTACATCAATTTTCTGTTTTAACAATAAATTTTCGAGGTTGCATAATACTGTGAACTCTTGGGAAAAGTTAGGAAAACTTATTAGTATAAGAGACAAAAGTTTCTGAATCACAGCGCCACGCTTTTGTAAGACAACATTCATTCGTAAACTGCTGCTGTTGCACAACCACATTGGAAGAAATATGTTGGATAACTTTGGATCTATCTTCATGTGACTATAATGTGCTCAGACTCCTTAAAAAAAAAAAAAAAAAAAAAAAAAAAAAAAAAAAAAAAAAAAAAAAAAAAAATTAAGATGGAGAAATTTTCCAGTGACAGAGAGGTACACATCTTGTGCAAGTATCTACATACACATCTAACAAGTTTTAAAGAAGGAGGAATTAGAAAGATGGCAGTGCATTAGAAAATGTGTAGGCAGTGGTGGGGGCTATATAGAAAACTAATATCGTGTTGTTTTCCTATAATTTATACTGTGACTTTTTTCCCAAAAAAGGATGAAGTTTTATTCATATTTGATCAGTCACTATAGCAATAGTGTGAATGAGAATGAATTAAAAAAAAAAAACTAACTTTCAGAAAGGACAAAGTGCAAAAGCTCAACACAAGTTTCTGAAATGTTAATCTAACATTGTATTAAAGGTTGTAGCATGAAGGCTTATAAAAGTTACAATATTTATTTATAACTGTAACTATTCTGATAATCCAATATTTATCATGGTGATTGAATCATGTTATAAGCATGAACATGAGAACAATGAAAGAGACAGTGTAAAATAATGTAACAAGCAGAAGATATAAAAATACTGGCAAGAATTAATGGAAGATGAAACAGTCTTTGAAGCCTAGACCATGAAGCGAAAGTGACAATGCCGATGAACTGAAAATAAATTTAAAAAAGCCTTAAATACCCATAGCAAATTTTATTTTGTGAATGATTTTATCTGCATCAGAGTAGACATTAATGTAATATCATGCAATGCTAACAACAAAAGCTGATTTTTATGGCTAAATAACATTCTTATCCTGGACATTGTTAATCATAAGTAGTCAGCACTTCGATATAATCAGTTCTAATTTAGAAGAAAAAAACGTAAGGACTCATAAAAATACAACCAGTTGTTTTTAAACTTTAGATACTCTTTACAGAGCAATATAAAATTTATTTTATATACGGGGTGATTCACAAAGATATGCATGTTTTTCTTCAAGTAAAACTAAAGAAAAATGTTCATATAAACATAGGTCTGCATGTTCAGTGACGGAGTTACGGCTAATAAAAGATTTTGCCTGAAATTTAGCAACCTCGCTAATATGAAGCCATCACAAAACTGTACGAGGTTACAGTAAAGCATGATTTCCATTTATTTTGTTATTATTGATCTGGTGAATGTAATAAAACAAGTCCCAAATGTGTATCTCAGTAGTTTTCCAAAAATTCCAGAGATTTTACAAAATTTAATTTTCCAAAATTAAATTCTCTACAACTTCTGTTGAAAACCTTGGCAATTGTCTCGAATTAAAAGAAAAAAAAAAATGGGGCCAAGTAGTTAGTAAATTACAAATTTTTCCAAGTTATTTCTTTGCATCTCTGGAATTTCTGGAAAACTACGGCAGAGACACAACTGGGACTTGTTTTATTACATTCACCGGATCAATAACAACAAAATAAATGGAAATCATGCTTTACTGGAAACTCGTACAGTTTTGCGATGGCTTCATATTAGTGAGGTTGCTAAATTTCAGGCAAAATCTTTTATTAGCCATAACTTTGTAACTAAACATTTGCAGAACTATGTTTATATGAACGTTTTTATTTAGTTTTATGTGTAGAATAACATATTAAAATATTTGCATATCTTCGTGAATCACCCTGTAGTTATGTAACCGATGGGTTCTGCAGCTGGAATAAATTGTTTCAATTCTCCTTTGAGAACTTGGTTTAGATGCCGTTGTTTCAGCCGATCTGTTTTCTTCTTCTTCTAGAGCAAACTTTTTCAAAGTGAGGTATGCAAAACTGTTGGGGTTTTGCAACAAGATTTGTGTTATGACAGCAGACTGGCTTTCTCACGCTTGTGACTTGCATGATTGTGCACATGCAATCACTCTATTCATCACTTCCTTGGTAATTTCTTGATTGTAATTATTCTTTCCTTCAGGCTATTGAAATCCAAAATTTTTTCGCTACAGCAAAATTCATGACAACTTACTCATGTGAGAGTGGTTTTCACATATGCTTAAGATAAAATACAGAAATCGAGTGAATGCTGAATCGGAATTGAGATTGAAATTGAGCAAAATCGACTCAGCTTACAACATGAAACTGGCCCATCTGTTATCCCTATATCAGTACTGCTAAATATGTTAAACTAGCAGTTACCCGCGACTTCGTCCGCGTTTAAAAGTGTTGTAATATAATATTTTCTTGAGAGGTCTGGTTGCTCAGTGGTTAGGGCGTCCAACTGGAGATGGAAAAGTCCCCAGCTTGAATTCCAGTATTGGTGAGGATTTTCAAAGGTCCCTAGCTCGACCTTCACCTCTGGCATAGGTTGTTGTGTGATGTGAATTACGCCAGAATGCTCACTTTGTTCTGATTCCGTGTTGAACTGTGGGTCCTCTATGTCCGGTAGGATTACTGGGTTACGTTAAGAGGCTACGAAAGGGACTGATTCCGGAGACGTAAAAAAGTCTTATCACCAGGTCAATACGACCATACAGTTTATTTAAGAGCTATTTTTATTAGTAATAGTAGTAATAAATGTTGCAATAAAATACCAAAATCTATTTATGTTCCACAACTACTTCACTGAATTGATAAAGCAGTAAAAATATTCAGTTTGTAAGGAGTATTTTCAGTTTAATATATCCATATATACAATATTGAGGATTTGTCTCCTAGGTTTTGGCTATTTTCATAGCCCTAGTTTTCTTACATTTCTTTGAAAGATTTGAATTTCGTTTACCCAACATCTCTTAAAATTACTAATTTCATCACGCGAATAAAAATTAATATAGTTTTAATTAATGGAAGCTCAAAACGTCAAAATATTAGCAATACATTGATGGAATCGACTAAATATCAACAACAAAAAAATACTAACATCCAAACAGCAAATAAATACTTAAGTGGCCCAAGGACGTTCATGTCCATTAGTAAAATTACGATACTAAAAATGAATATTTTGATTTGCATTGAGTACCTGAAAAAAATCTTTAAAAAAGAAGAACTTAATTTGCTCTTTGAATATTGATTTTTTTTTAATGATATATTGGTTCCATCAACAGAAATTTACATATTATAGTAGTAAGTATAGTAGTAATTGATTCTTTTATCCATAATAATCAGAGGTATTGCGGTAATGGTTTCTCTATCTCTGGAAACAATTGAATTGCCTATAGACCAGTTTACTATAGTTCATTCGTTTCGATCCATTAATTCTGCGCTAAAATATAAATTTCAATATTAAAGTAGTAATAGATTGTTTCTTCATATTCGGTTTCTTATTCTGCATACAGAATTGAATGATTACCGGCGAATTACTACTCCGCTTTTCCGCCACTCCACTATCTGAATAAAACATTGATAAATTTAAAAAAATTTACTTCGGGCAACGCCGCATGGTTCTGCTAAATCGTCCAATCGTCGGTACAAAGCGATACATGATGTCACTAAAATGGCGCTCATGAAAGAAGCTTAATAACTAATAATGTTTCAGTTCTCATTCTGGCCCAGGCTGCGTTTTAAAATTACCGCTAGAAAATCAAAGCTTCTATCACTCGCACATTAATACATTAACTATATTGTATGTTAGTGACGTCATGAATAGCGAAATAAACTTGACTTATTATTAACGCAGTAAATTAAATACTGAATACGTCTAAAACTACATTCAGCCGCATGAACTATGTCGTCAGCTTCATGACAGTTATTGAGGTAACGTAATTAAAAAATTTATGCTAAAATGCTTTTAACTTACAGTGTACAACGGAAAGTCCACAATTCTCTACGATCGTTAATATTGCAGGTCAAATGTACATCGCGATAAAGTGACTTTTATTGCTCGTGATTTAGTAAGGTGTATAATGAAATTAATTGTGATAGTAATTTATGATATACTAATTAGGAATTTTGATATAGAAAATTCTGTTACCACTCGAAATGTAGGTCCAGAGCATTTAATGTGTTGAGATGTGTTCGTATCGTTTGATTTTGTAGCGGCAGTATTAGCAGAAATGTGGTTTGGTTGAAATGCTGCCTGGACCAGAATGTTTTTTGTTACAGAAGATGGCAGAAGGAATTTAATTGTTATGCTCCGTGCAAATGATGTGTATTGTGTTGTAAACGACTTTCAGTGTAACTTCATGAAACAATAAGTTTCTACATTAGCCCATTGAATACATTCGTTTTAAGTGTAGCGTTCGATAGATATTTGCAGAATATTGAACAGTAAATAAAAAGCAGTACTATTCGTGCAAAAATTCTGAACAAAAAATAAAAAAGGGTTAGTTAAGTTTTAAATTTCGGCAAAAATAAGTTGTAATACACAGACTGTATAGTAACAAAAAAGAAACACGAAATAACTTAAACCGAGATAGAATGGAATCCTTTACATTTTTATAAATATGACATTTGGGGCACGACCATCTTGCACTTTCAGTGAACCGACTTTCGTGCTGGTATACTCATAGCATTTTACTTTTTTTCCAAGCTTTGATTTTTTATATTTATTATAACGCATATATTACGAACGAAATTATGGAGTAATATTTGATATGTCATAGTATTTTATGTACGCAAATGAAAACATCTCTTTGCGAACTTAACAGTACCTACCTTTCTTTTTTTAATTTAAGGTTAAGAACAGATTTATATTTCCTGCTTCAAAACTATTATTTGTCAAGTGTGTCAGTTTTATGGCTTTTAAACTAAACACAAACTTGCATATGTAAGTAGGTTTTTGCTTATATTTGAGAAGTAGTGTTTGCGATTTACTTAAAAAGCAAAGAGTAAATGTGGCACGGCTATCTACGAAGTAGGAAACTCTTTGTTGCTTCCGAATTGATATTAATGGCAATTTCTAAAAGAACTACGCGTTTTTGCGGGATAAAATCTATCCTATTGCACTTCGCACGCAATTAACTGACTTCATGCCAAATTTCATTTAAATATGTTGAGTTATTAAGGCGTGATTGATTGCCGACGTACATCCAAACACACATCCGAACTTTCTCATTTTCTCATTTATAGATATATAGATTACTGGTGTTACCCTCTTTGGTACATGGAATGTGCAAGCACTAGCATACAAAGATGAGCAACTAGATGATATCTTGAATAAGAAAGGTGTTAAGAAAGCACTCATAACAGAAAACAAGTGCAAATTGAAAGGTACAAAGGACACAAATAACTACGTTCAAATCTTCAGTGGAGTTGACAGAAATGTAAGAGCACAAGCAGGAGTCATGGTCATGGTACATAAATCACTTAAGTCAAAGATAGTACACTATACATTCTGGAATGAACGGATAATAGAAATAAGACTAAAAATGCAACATGGTTTCCTTACAGTTGTGGGTGTGTATGCTCCAGAACAGGGTGGAATGCAAGAAACTGACAATCTATACACAAAACTTCAAGAAATCCTAGATAAAAATCAATATACATGATTATTTTCTTTTAATGGGCGACTTCAATGCAAGGGTTGGAAATGCAAGAATAGAGAATAAAATAGGACCACACGGAGAACCAGCAAAAAATAGCAATGGTCAAAAGCTGATCGACACAGTAATCTACAATAAGCCCTACATACAGTATTCAACACACTATTTCCACACAAAGACTGGCACAAATACACTTGGTCTGCTAGAGGCCAAACATCAATCATAGATTACATTATAACGAATGAAAAACTGAGAAAACTGATAGTTGACACGAGTGTGTTTAGATCCTATGAGATTGAATTGGACCACCACCTCTTGGTAAGTACAGCAAGATTTCCACCCTGCTGGCTTAACAGCGAAGTTAAGAAACAAGAAATAATACATAAGTCAAACCAAATGTCCTACAGAGTTCAAATGGCTGTATCAGAGAAGATAAAGTGAAATCGAAAAGAAGTATAAAGTAGAGGAAAATATTGAATTAGAATGGGAAAACCTAACCAAAATTCTGAAAGAAGCGGAAAATGAGAATATAGGAATGAAGAAACGCTGGAATAGAAAATGAGGATTAAGAGCCTGGGATGAAGAAATCAAGAGTGTTATTGAAGATAAGAGAAATGCTTATAAGAGATATTTAGCAACAAAGAAAGCAGAGGATTTTACTGAATATAAGAGGAAAAGGCAAAGAGAACAATGGTACCACTTTATCAACAATCTGGAAAGAGATGTAACAAGACCATCACCCACAACATTCAAAATTATTAAAAAGTTAAACAGAAGTAAGATGTGACTGAGACATTCAAGTAATAAACAAAGAGACATAGCTAAAATATTTTCAACAGTTGTGGACCCAAAATCAAACAGACAATGAACCAGAGGTAATGTCACTACCAGAGCCTAACAGCACAGTTGACATTCACTACAAAGAGTTAGAATCAGTGCTGAAAGCTTGTAAAGGTAACAGAGCTCCAGGAGAGGATGGCATTCATATGGAACTTTTTAAATTCAGCAACAGGACATTTAAAGAATGACTGTTGAACTTTATCAACAGGATCTGGAGAGGAGAATACACACCTCAAAGCTGGCAGTGGTCAATTGTCATCCCAAATCACAAAAAAGGAGATGTCAAGGATTGCAATAATTATAGAGGAATAAGCTTGCTCAATGCTGGTTATAAAATTTACTCAAGCATTATTAAGTCAAAATTGCAAAAATTTTATGAACCACTACTTGGAGAAGAACAAAATGGGTTTCAGAAGGGTATATCATGTGCAGATGGCTATTTCACACTCAAGATGCTGACTGAGAAAAGGAAAGAGTTTAATCTGGAAACACACCTGGCATTTATTGATTTGAAAAAAGGATTCGATACCACTGACAGAAGAAAACTTTGGCTAATTCCGGCGGAAAGTAGCACCCCACCACAGATCATAAAAGCAACTCAAAACATCTACAGCCACAATGTAATCACAATCAGAACTGGACAATAGCTGTCGGAATGGAAACCCATTAATCAAGGAGTGAGACAAGGATGTTGCCTATTGCCACTTTTATTCAGCATATATATATATATAAACAAAATCATTAGTAACTGGCAACAAAAACCCCATGGTAGAATAAAAATAGACAGACAGACCAACCTGGATACATTACTGTTTGCAGATGACCAAGTGAGGTGGTAGTTAGGTTGGCAAGCATGTGGGCGCATGGTTACAATTGTCTCAGTCTTGTTTATTACAATAAATACCAAATACAATACAACTTTACACAACAATATCAACAACTTCAAACATAAGATTTCCACACTATATCATGTAATAAGCTTAATTACCAATCGGTTACTTAAAATTCCCCCAAGATATACTTATATTAAATAACCACAATACTAGTTGGCCTTAATGATCCATGATGGCCCATGAGTCCAAGGATTTACACACTTAAATTTACTTAATGTCTAAACAACAATTTAATAATGGTAGAATATCCGGTGCTATAAGTTCCTAAACAGGATTTCCAACGATCGAGCTTCTCAAGGCACTTATATCAGTTGAGCTCAACCAACACTGGTCTGTTTTAATGTTTCAGCACCACTCAAGGGTACAGACAAACATACATACACTGTTTCCCTCATGTGAAAGAACAGCCATTAGTGACCTAGATTGTCCCACGCAAGCACGAACACCAAACAGAAAATCTCCAATTGCACCGAGGAAGCAGAAAACACAACGAAGCTGAATTGTCTGAATACCACGAACTCTCTAACAGTCTATCCACTCGTGGAACATGAAGGCACAGGTTGCTCCAGAAGGTGCCAAAGCGCACACTTTACGAGGACACCCCAAACTGCCATGTAGTCTGGGCATGTGAGGCGACGACACAGTTTACGGCCACTCAGAACTGCTTGTCAAACCAGGCACCGTCAATAACCCCTCGTCGACGGCCAAGTATCACGTTGCTCCGCCTAACTGCTGCCCGTGCATGGAGCACGTCGCCTTCTTCAACTGCCGCTTCCGACACCGCCACTTCCTCCTCCGACTGTTCACTTCCTAGCCGAGACTGACCGCTTTCCCGCGCCTGGCGATGGAGGTCCAACTGTCGGTATTAGTACTGGTACTGCTAACGCTTCACTCTTCTTACTGCCTCTGGTACTGGTACACTGACGGACCGAGCGGCCCCATTAACTGCCTCCCTGGGCGCCCACTGCCCGTCCGGGCCTTACGCTTCCCGACGACCCAGGGAGGTACGCCGCCTCCGACAGTCAACGGAGCTCCGACACTCTCTGCAGCACTGACGTTAGTCCTTCCTCAGTGGATATCCAACTGGCCTGGTACTGGTAAACTGACGGACGGAGCGGCCCCATTAACTGCCTCCCTGGGCGCCCGCTGCCCGTCCGAGCCTTACGCTTCCCGACGACCCCGGGAGGTACGCCGCCTCCGACAGTCAACGAAGCTCCGACACTCCTTCCTCACTGGATATCGCACTGGCCCTCACTGGTACACTGACGGACGGAGCGGCCCCATTAACGGCCTCCCTGGGCGCCCGCTGCCCGTCCGGGCCTTACGCTTCCCGATGACCCAGGGAGGTACGCCGCCTCCGACAGTCCACGCAGCTCCGACACTCTCTGCAGCACTGACGTTACTTGACTGCTTATCCGACCGGGTATCCAACTGGCCTTGGCCGCGCCGGGTCACTACTTATATACCCCACGCTATCCGGCAGAGGGCACTACTCCACCGCGGCGCTGCCTAGCGGAGCAGCAGGCGTGCGACAGAAGACAATCGCTCGCCAGATGGCAGAAATTCCGCCACAGCGCCCCCTAGCGAAGCGGTGGGCTGACGGCAGATGATAGCCGCAGCGTGAAGATGAGCCGCGCACGGCTCACCAAGTGCTCTTTGCTGAGTCAGAAGATGACCTGCAGAGATCAGTATATAACCTCCATATGTCAGCAAAAGAATACAGCATGGAGATTTCCCTCAATAAAACCAAGGTTATGGCCTTTGTTGGAAAAAAAACACAAAAGGACCAAAATCTCAATAGACAACACACCCATAGAACAAGTAGCAGAATTTAAATACCTAGGTTACAACCTCAGCTACACCCTAGAAACTGATATGCAACAAAAAATCACAAATTTCATGAAAATTACTAGAATAATATATTACACCTTCAGACCATCTCTAGTTCAATGACACACAAGAATCAGGCTATAAAATATCCTGGCTAAACCTACACTACTGTATGGCAGCGAGGCCTGGACACTACAAAAGGTGATGAGTGGAGATTAACGGTGGCTGAGATTCGATTAATGAGGAGAACAGCTGGCTACACATTATAAGACAGAAAGAGATCTGATGATATCCTTAAAGAACTTAAAGTAAAACCAGTTCTTCAGACTGTACAAACCTAAAGATAATCTTATTAAATTGTTTATGTTATACATAAAAAATTATGTATATTCAAACAAAAATTTATATGAAAGGTAAACCGTCGCAGATGCAACAACACATATATCAATAAGATTAACACCATTATATAATATTTAAGGTGAAATGTTAATAACTTAATCCAACTGTGATGGAGCGCACGCTCAGGTGGCAATTAATTTACATACATATTTAACCCCTTTCCCATACCTGCCAATTTTAACTTTTAATTGTTTCAGCGTTTCTGGTAAATTATTCATTATTTCTCTAGGGAAGTTATTCCAATCCCTGACCACCTTAACTATGGGGGGGGGGGGATCTTCCCACACCCTTGTACCTGAATTTGAGTGCCACTTTGTGGTCATGGTGATCTTTTTCTTTCCATTCAATTTCCTAATTCTTACACCAATATCTTCCCATGCCTCATCACCAATTTAAGCATATGGATAAATTGATAAGATGATGAAAACCTGCCCTAGTAGATCGCTGGTCCCAAAGTAATGGCAGCACACAAAATAATCTAGAATTCGTTAAGCACAAGTTACTATTGCTCACTGAAGATTTTGTACCTTGACTGCATGTTGTTTAATTTTTCAATACCAGGCATTATTGACAAATTATAAAACTGTTTAGTCAACAAATCAAAAAACTAATGAAATATATCTTAGATCTTTTTGTATTTCTTCTTGAAAATTACAAAAAGTAAGTGATTTTTAAATCAATTTCACTATACATTTTGTATTGTATATTGTATTGAGAAAATATATTTCAAATCTTGAATTTTTTATGTAGGAATGACAGTGAAAATGTCTTAGTCAGTTATGGGTTTACTAGCCCAACCCTTATTTATTTTCATTGCTTAACAAAAAAAAAAATCAGATCAAAAAATTATTGTGGAACTTTGAAATCTTTGGCAAATTTGAATGCTATGAATGACTTTTTTTCAGAATAAACATTCTATTACAAAATTTCCTGAAAATATTTACTTTTCGAACAAATCATGGAACAAAAGCATTCAAATATTTTCAGAGTCTGTGGTCAATCAGCTTTCATTTGAAACACAAAAAGAGTATCTAAAAACATGTTTTCCTTCAACCCTCAATAAGTTTTTTCACTCCAATGATTTTTCTAAATTTTATATCATAATCATCTTTGGGATAGTAAGAACTAAGTATTGCAGTTACCAATTTTTAAGTCAAAGGTTTCTGAAATTATGAGGTTGTAACATATGGATGGATGGACAGGCAAACAAATGAGTGAGTCTACATGAGTTCTGTCTTTCATTTAGAAGTTATATAACCACAACACCACTTGAAAAGTTTATTGTGATTGTAATGGTCAGAAGATCTTGAGGATATACTTCACAATTATTTGAATTACCCGAGGTGCAATATAAGGTGATGAAAAGCTTGAAGTTTCCTCACACACATAAACCACAAGAACTCAAAAGATCAGAAACTATTTCCATATTAAAGCCTGATAAACCCTTCGTTGAGTGATTATTATTTGCAGTTCTGCAGGTCATCAGGCACATTGTCTTCTATTTCTGACAGTCCTTCCAAGAATGTTCCTCCACTAACTGTCTCCAGTCATCTTCCCTGTAACTAATCAATCCATCTTGTCCATAGGCTTCTTATAGGTCTTCTTCCCTATCCATTGTGCTAACTTTTGCATTCTCCCCTCGTACATTCTCACGACATGCTCCAACCACTGCAATTCTTTCTTCATTGGTGCCTCTTCTAATGCTTCGACCTTTAATTTCTCCATTTTTATATCCAGTTCTATTTTCTTGTAACTTTTTCAATGCCTCTCATAAACCTCATCCCTGCTGCCTGTAATCTGCCTAGAGGTCTCTTTGTCCATGCCTGGGTTTCAGAGCTATAGGTCAATAATAGTTGACAGTACAGTTTATAGTGCAAAATTTTGGCTTCCTTCTGTATATTGCACCTCCAAAGTTTATCCTATAGTATCTTTCCATTAGTAGTTACTTTGATTCCTATGTAAATGAACCACTTTACAAATCCCACACTTCTGCCAACACCAGTGTTTACTGATGCTTTCACTATTTTAGTTTTTACACTCATCTCCAGGTCATGTTTCCCCATTGCAAACACCCACATTCCTAGGTTTCTTGTCAGATTCTGTTCTGTTGCATCCAGTGTCACTACAAAATCTTCATAGGCCATCACTTTAAGCTCTGCTGGATTTCTGTGTCCTTGTACTTCCGTATTTCATCAAAAACTTCATTAAACAAAACAGGTGGCTCTGTTAAGTGTAGTCTATATAATGCAATATAATAAATGAAAACTTCTTAGGTGAAATTCCATTAGAAGAAACTGGCTTCTTAGTTCTTTGCTCAATAATGTAGATAGAGGTTGGTTTCGTGGAACAGCTTAAAACATCCTTCTATTTATAAACCTAAGAGCAGAGTATGAAACAGTTTGGAGTCAAGAATTAATTTCTAAGGTTCTCTATATCTCCTCACCAAAAACTTCGAAATTCTGTTGACAGAATGCTACACAACAGAGAATTCTAGGTAATAATGAGCATCAACAAAAATAGGCAAATGAAACTGAACGATTGGCTTTAATAGCAGCACCTTTCCTCTTCAACTTATACATACCAACAGCAAACATTTTGATACACTTATGACTGGGGAAGAGTTACACAGTACAAAGTTATGGAGATTTTCCAGACAACTTGCACAATGTCTTATTTTTTATATGCCTGACATGTAATTGATTCTTCACGAAACTTCAAATACAAATTATGATGGTAAAGGCATATTTCATCTTCTCCTTTCATTAACTAATGATGTTTTGAAAATCGATGCAGGGTGCATGGAAACAACCACACCTGAATTAGCGACAGTTTCTGTCGCAGTAATTTCAAACGTCAATAATTCATCTAAACAAAAACATTGCGCCATAATCCGGTCTCGTTTTAAAGAAGTATGATGAAAATTATTGTCAGTACGCTTCAACATTCATAGCAGCAGGACATCACGAACTGCGAGAACAAAGTGAACCCACAATTTTCGACTTTCCACATCCAACAGTGTACATAAAGGCAGTTACACAAACCCAATTTCAGTCTCAATCTGCAGGGGCATTCAGCAAGGCAATCATATGGGACTTATCTCCACACATCTCAATTTTAGTTTACATTGTGATCGCATGACTGCTAATTGCAAGCGCTTAACAATGGATCTTTTTCTATCAAAGCAACAAAAAATATGCATCATTTTAACAATAACCTGTCAGGGCCGCATTAAGACAGCGCGGGGCCCGTAGCAAATGTGAAGAAGGTGCCATTGATTTTTGCCGTCCGGGAGAAAACTGTAGAGCTAAAAAAAAAAAAAGGTCGTCCATCTAGCCCAGGGGGCCACCCTAGGAGGCGCGAGGCTCCCTAGGAAGCGCGAGGCCCATAACATTTGGTACCTCCTGCTACATGGTTAATCCGGTACTGTAACCTGTGCTACAGTTTGTACTTGAAGAAAAAGAAGATATTGGGTGAAGAAATGGATTTTATTAAGAAGAATCTCATATGAACATTTTGAGAAGAAGAGAACTAGAAGATTTTAGAAATTTTCTGAGCAGATTCTGAAAGTTTTGCAGAGATACTTCTTTTAGTAACCCCTTTCATATATAAACACCCTAATTAGTGAAAGTATAAGCGCTAGAGAACGATTAGAATGCTTGACAGGTAGACAAAGCCATGAAGATATGACCATGACCACAGCAACAAGAGATTCTCTTTTTAAGGTTAGGATATCAGGGATGGGAATAAGTTACCAAGGGAAATGATGAATAATTTACCAAAAACTTGAAAGAATTTGAAGTTGAAATTTGTAGAGGGCAAATGTTGGTGGGTGCAGGAAAGTGGTAAGATGGGTGCTTAGGGAAATTGCAACCAGAGCGTGCGCTCCATTCCAATTTAATTAACTATTATCCTCTTGTCTGGAGTCTGTGCACGTCGTCCATAACTATTGGTTAGAGAACGGTCACCTACCAGCCATCACTCGCGAATCAACAGCCACCATATTACAATCGTTCCTTCATATTGCTTTTTGCTTACTTAGGATACGACAACTAGATGCAGAAATTCATCTAAGGAGAAGGGTATTCGATTTTTGTGCTATTTTATCTGCATCAGTTATAAGGAATAGGTTAAAACATAACCTAAGTCAGAAACACTTACGTAATCGCGCAATGTATCAGTCAAATAAATAACAGTTATCCGTTTTCGAAATTATAGTCTCCGTCATTTAAGTAAAACGCATTTATTGAAATAAAATCCCAGCCAAATACTCTGATAATCTAACCAGAGTAAGGGAACTAGGTTAAAACATAACCTAAGATTTTTTTTCACAGAAGATAAGAAAAAAATGAAGTTTATTAAAAAGTTTGCACGAAATGTCCAAATCCCTAAATGTATCACTCAACTAAATGGCAGTTATTCTTTTCTGATATTATACTTTCCATCATTTAAAGTAAAATGCATCTATTTAAATAAATCGGGATTACTGGAGATCGCGATTCCGACAGGAATTGGCGTCATAACACTGCCGCGGTCAAACGCAAGACTCCTCTAGAAATACGTTCCGAAGTACAGTTAAGTGTGTTATGCTGGTCCAGGCTGTATTACAACCTAATTTTTGCTTGAAAATATTGGTTTAGGCTGTATTACAACGGAATTATTGCTTGAAAATAATACGTCTTGCGATTGATTACAGCAGTATTATGACGTCACTCATTACTGAATGTTATTTTGGCGGAATCGCGATCACCAGTAGACCTGATCGTTATTCGTTTTTCAGAATAAATTCCTACTACCACCATAGGTGATGCCCGTCGTTATAATAGGGTATAGGGTATAATAGGGTAATAGAAGCTATGATTTTAGAATATTAGTGGAGGTTGTGGTTAATTGACCAGAATCGCAACTGACACATTTTATTACAGCATAATTCACTCTGAAATCAGTCTTACAAACCATTTAAAATTTAATTTAATTTAATTGCAATGGAGCACAGGCTCCGGTGGCAATATCCCTACACACCCATCTTCCCCCTATCCTGCACCCACTTACATTTGCCCTCTACAAATTTTATCTTTAAATTCCTTCAAAGTTTTCGGTAAATTATTCATCATTTCTCTTGGTAACTCATTCCAATCCCTGACACCCTTACCTAAAAAAGAGAATCTTCCCACACCCTTGTGCCTGAAATCGAGTGCCAGCTTGTGGTCATGGTCATCTTTTCCCTTCCATGCACTACTTTCCATACCTATTGCAATATCTTTCCATGCCTCATCACCAGTATGTGCCCTGTACACTCCCAATACCCTCCTCATCCTCCTTCTGTCTTGCAATGAATCCCATTCCAGCTCCTTTATCATATCCGTCACTGATTGCATTCTGCAATAATTTCCAGAAACAAATCTAGCAGCCCTTCTTTTCACCCTCCCCAACTCCTGTATTTGATACGTAAAATGAGGGTCCCATACTACACTACCAT
>JARYHS010013630.1:144370402-144543209 GCA_031002005.1 Vandiemenella viatica
CGGCCACTCCGTCTCAAATATCCGCCAGCGATAATATTCGCTTCCCCGCTACTGTACGCCGAAACGCCTGTTTATACCTTTTCTCAAATTCCTCGATCTGTTGCAACTCGGCTGATGTATCTGTATGGTGCGGTTCTTCCACTAAGCCAGTTGCTGCAACAATTTCCCCTAACGCTATATCTAGCGCTAGGCGTTAAATATCCCCAAAATGGTTCAAAACTCCCCAAATAAAGAAAAAAAAAATCCCAAGTAACATTACGCGCTCCAATAAAATTTATAATAATATGTTTGGATGCAATGTTGTCTGTATTAAGAGTATCTTAAATGAAATATTATTAATTAATGGCAAAGTACTTAAAAATGCATATTTTACTTGCAGCTTAATTAGTGCTTTTAGTACTTTTTGTTTAAGTGGCCGATAGTGGGGACACATTTCAAAGTCCTCAATAATAAGGTTTAGCAGCTTTTAAGGCCACTGATGACTTTATTTTTAAGCAAAAAAAAAAAAATGATGTCTTAGTTATCTTCTTAAAGAGGATCTAAACGTCTATACCTCCTACACTGGGGTAAAAAATAATAGTAACTTTTTAACGCCTTTATTTCTATGAAAATCATTCAGAAAATGATTTTACCTGAATTTTGAATACGATTCGGTTTTGGGTCAGCGAAACACATGACATGAGCAAATTTTTAAGTCTTCAACTCGTTCCTTTAAAGTGTTAAAGTGGGTGACACAAAATTCAAATACCCATACAGCGGATCTTCAGCAGAAGGTCTCCGTTTTTCAGTCTACTCTGAGCCATCGCACAGTTCGGTTCACTTCCGTGTTTACGCGCGAGCAGTGTCGAGTGGTGTTTACCAAGTGATTGGATTTCACTAATCGGTACAGTGTGTGTTAGTGTATTTATCGACTGTCTATTTTAAGTGTTAAAACAATAGTGGTCAACTAACGCGAAAAAGGACGTTAATACACGGTAGCCAACAGCGTAGTGCTCCAGAGACGCAGTCTCGGAACGCTATGGCTGAGGCCTCTGGAACGATTCCGTCGACCAGCCAGGCAGTGGGCGCGGCATTACACACGTACTATACGATGCAAAACCCAACTTTCGATCCTCTCTTCGACATCGAAGATCCTCAGACACCTCCTACATTTCAAGACACCGGAAAAAATCTTGGCATCCAGATGCAGCCTGTACAAGAACCATCATACGCCGAACGACTCCCACATATGGCAACGGAAGAGATGCAGTACGACCAGGTCGGAGATCTAACAGAGCAACAGCAGCCTCGCCAGACTCAAAAAGTGGCATCGCGATCCCGCCCAAGATCACGCTCACCTCAGAAGATTAACCAGTCATCACCAGTGAGTAAACGCGCGAAGCAAAAAGACCAGTGTCAAATAACCTAGAACTTACTGCAAAAGTCCCGCAACCTATCAATGTAAATGATTCATTAGTTAATGAAAAGATATCCCCGAACGTGACAAACCTAACCCCTATGTCAACATCGCAGCCATACCTGGACCCATCCAGTAACTATGACAAATCTGACTACCCCTCAAATCAAAGTAGCCAAGACAATAGATATTCACTTACTGACAATGGCCCTTACTATGTGATGGTCGAAAGCACTAACAGCAACATAGGCAGACTCCATCCTATGTCTGTTGGAAAAATACTTTTCTGCCAGAACAACCACCTAAGATCAGAAATCAGTAACATAACTTCAGCAGGGCGCAACAGAATTAGAATTGAAGCTAAATCTAGTGCCTCCGCAAACTCCTTGGTGGAACTAAAATCACTTAAAGACAACAACTTAGAGGCGTACATCCCGTACTACATGACGAGGAAGCAGGGAGTGATTCGAAACATTGACACCTCACTGTCCACAGACGAAATAATTAGTGAAATAGTTTCTCCCTTCCCCGTACTGAAAGTCAGAAGATTCACAAAAAAAGTCCCATCGGATAGTGGCACTCAGTACCGCCCCCTACCTGTATGTGTGTTAACCTTCCAGTCCCAAGTATTACCGCAATACGTTTACTTATATGGCATGCGTTGCGAAGTCCAACCCTATGTGCCACCTGTATTACAGTGTTACCGTTGTCTTAGATATAATCACAGTCAATCACAGTGCAAAAGCCAACCTCGTTGCAGCAGATGTGCAGGCCCCCATAATCTCAAAGATTGTACATCAGAAAACCAGCTAAGTTGCATTTACTGTCAAGGACACCACTTGTCCACCGACCGTTCTTGCCCGGAATATAGACAGCGAGCTGAAAGGAAACAAACTTTGGTAGCCAATAGTCCCCAATACTGGCCACAATTAACATACCCGCGTTCATACGCGAACATAGCAGCATCCAGCCCTCAACTTGTACAAATGGGTCAGCAACCACCGGAGCAAATTCCTATTCCTATAGCTGCCAAACAAGTCGTTCCGCAAACCTTGCCTCCAAGCCCCATCGTAGCCTATGATGGTAGCAGCTCTCAAGCACGTGAAGTCGGAAGCCGCTATGATTTCCGCCAAACAGCTCCACGCAGCCGCCTAAAAGGAAACTCGACCCAATCAAATGTAGCAGGAAATAGAATAACAATTCCCAGACATTTATTTTGGAGAAGTGATGGTCCTTTAAGCCCAATAATAAACAACCACCATGAAACTACAATTCAACCAACACCTTTAGAGTCAACCTATGGCAAAGAGAGCACAGAAACTATCCCACCCTCCAATAAATCCTCCCCACTGGTTGAAAAGCTCTTGATCTTCATTATCTCTATACTAGAAGAAACCAAAACCAGTGGCATAATAGACCCGACACTCATTGGCACTAAACTACAGTAACTATTAACTACATCGGAGCTTAAATCCTCCAACAATTGGAAAACATCTTATGTGACATTAAAATCGCACTCAAATAAAAATACCGCAATTGAATTCCTGGTCGCTATTGCCAAATAGAGAAAACTTCACTACAGAACCTAAGTTGGCGACATCTTGTAATTGGTTTGAACTAAACCTCTCCCAGGAAATCTATGGCCCAAGGACGACAGATTACAATGCTACAATGGAACGCCCGTTCACTAAAATCTAATAAGGAAAGTCTTGAACAGGCATTAAGAGCGCACGACGTAGATATTGCCACAGTCGCCGAAACATGGCTGAAACCAACTGACAGCATGAGTATTAAAAGCTACAGCATCATTCGTTGTGATCGTGATGACGGATATGGAGGAACTGCTATCTTCGTCAGAGAGGGAATGACGTACAACACAGTGCAACTTGACACCACAGGACTACCGATTGAAGCCTGCGCCATCTCCTTAAGAGTTAACAATACCTGGCTGACAATAGCGACGATATATCGACCGCCCAACACGGCTCTCACAAAACCTCAATTATTAAGGCTATTACAAAAACTACCCAGCCCATATATTATCACCGGAGATCTGAATGCGCACAACAGTGCTTGGGGGAGCGGAAAAACAAATCATCTTGGCCGATTAATAATAGAGATAACAGAAGAAGAAAATCTAGTTATACTTAATGACGGCACAGCTACAAGAATCTGTAACCCGACGGAACGTAAATCAGTAGTGGACATTGCATTGGCCTCCTCGAGTATTGCAGCATTGCTCGATCACAGAGTGATCCACGAGCCTCTGGGATCAGATCACTACCCGATTTTGATCACCATGAGACTAAATCAACCCAGCAAAAAACCTCAGGCAACATCAGGCTACAAATGGAATATCAGGAACGCAAATTGGAACGTATACACTGATACTGCTGCGACACAGTTAAACAACCTAAACGATGGTGGAGTGACAGAGGAAAACTATAACAGCCTGATCCGGGTTATAAACCATGCGGCCAAACAAGGCATACCCCAAAAGAAACAAAAGAAATGAACACTACCAGGAACCAGCCACCATGGTGGAACGAGGAATGCGAGAAGGCTATTCAAGAGAGGAGAGACGCGCTCCGAAAATATCGTAGATGCAGCAACATGGAAAATTTCATAGAGTTAAACAAGCACAAGCTCGTACAAAAAGAACATTGAAACAGATGAAGAAAGAAGGTTGGAAAAATTTCTGCGCATCAATCAATAGAAACACCCCAATTACCACCATATGGACAAAAGTCAAAAACTATAAACGATCAACTGAACAGTGCACCCGAACGTCGAACATAAGCACGGAAATGCTCGAGCAAATACTAACAACATTAGCACCTCCTTCTGCCAACCCAATCTGCAACTCCCCACCTGAAGATGAAGCTAGCGACCACCATGTCAAGACCTTTTAACATGGAAGAATTTGAAAAAGCGTCCAAGAATTCCAATAACACGGCACCAGGAATAGACAACGTCCACTACAGAATGATCGGACACTTACCATCACGAGGGAAAAAGATGCTCCTAAAAGTTCTAAACAATGTCTGGAATAAAAGACAACAGATTGCAGGATTAAAAATTTCGAGAATCATCCCGATCCTGAAGCCGGGTAAAAACCCGTCAATAGCCACATCCTACAGGCCCATAGCACTATTGCCATGCCATATAAACAACTGGAGAGGATGGTGAAGAATAGGATCGAATGGTTTGCCGAACACAATGACCTTCTGCCAGACCACCAGTGGGCGTACAGACGCGGTAGAGGCAGCAATGACCTACTAGTAAGACTTGTCACAGACATCCAATCCAGCCTAAGTAGAAACCGATATCTCATAGCCCTCTATACTGACATCAATAGCGCCTATGACAATGTCAACCTCGAGCTACTGGCGGGGAAGATGCAGAACATGGGCTTCTCCGCAACCTTTACTTACAACCTAATATCAATGCTGCAGGACAGAATACTGATAATTAAACACAAAGGAGTTACAATAGGACCGAGACACACGAGCCAGGGTCTGCCGCAAGGATCGATTCTATCACCGATCCTCTTCAATATATACACGTATGACCTGGCCAAAATACTACCCAGGGGAGTGTACATACTACAATATGCAGATGACATATGCATATACGCAGAAGGCGAAACGCTGACGGAATGCATAAAATTGCTTAGTACAGCGATGGAAAGATTAAACAAATGGTTGCAAGATAATGGGATGCAGATTGCACCAGAAAAATCAGCAGTAGTAATATACACGAGACACCGATTACAACAAATGGAATCTGTACGACTTGGGCCATACCTATTTCCAAACAAAAAGGTAATAAAATACTTGGGCATGCAATAGACGCCAAACTTAGCTGGGGTCCACATATAACATACATGATAGACAAATGTGATAAGGCTATCAATCTGCTGCGTGCAACAAGTGGCTGCTGGTGGGGAGCTGACCCGAAAATACTCTTACTCCTCTACAGAGCTTTGGTGCGTCCGATAATTGACTATGGGTGCCTCTGTTATAGCTCTGCAGCTGAAACTCTGCTCAACAAAATAGATAAGGTTCAATACAAAGCACTGCGCATATGTTTCGGCGCAATGCGTTCTACACCCACAAACGCACTCTTGGTAGAAGCCATGGAACCTCCACTGAACATCCGACGATACTACCTATGTGGGAAATTCATCTCAAAGATTATGCAGTTCCGAAACAATCCCTTAATAGATGCATTAGAGACACTGGCGCACAGAACCACTTTGGACAGTTACTGGCGTAGGAAAAAAAATACCACTGCTCGCTACAACATACATCGACTTAGTTCAATACCAACCTATAATCATTTCCTCAAGCAGAATGCCTTGCTTTGAAGGCTCATACAAATCAACGATAATCAAAATGGAGATGAACTTGGACATACCATTCACAGAAAATACAGAACGGAACACAAGCCTGTTATTGGAAACTCTTGCGCAATACGAAAATAGTGTACACATTTACACCGATGGTTCAAAGATCGGCAGCACAGTAGGCTGTGCCTTCGTGGATATGCACGCACGAGTCGAATCGATGTATAAACTCCACAGCGAAGCGACGATATATACCGCCGAAATGGTTGCCATACTCAAGGGATTAGAATATGCCAAGAGCACCAGCTCCAATACAGTGATCATACTATCTGACTCTCGAAGTGTCCTCGAATCTCTACACCATCTTAATAATAATGCGTGGAGATGCCCCTTAACGTACCAAACCCTGGAAAGTGTCAGGGAACTAGAAGAAATAGGAAAACGGACCATCTTTATCTGGATAAAAGGGCACACGGGAATTTACGGCAACGAAAGAGCGGATCAGTTGGCTAAGTCGGCAGCCTCCGACGGTACAACATATCCATATATCAAGACGACTGATCTCCTGTCCATCCTGCGCGCCAAGGGAAAACAACTGTGGGAAACATCGTGGGAAGAAACAATAAAAACAAAAGGAAAACATTACGGCACCATACATCCAACAATACCTAAATCGCAGTGGCATCAAACGAATTACGTACCAAGAAAAACAATTGTCACCATTAGCAGACTAAAATTCAATCATGGCTTCTTCCCAAAACACTTACACCGCATTAATTCACTGAACACCCCAACCTGCACATGCGATGGAAGCAGCATATGCGAACCCAACCACCTCCTCTTTGCCTGCAAGGAAAAATGGCGGGAGAGCACACAGCTCATTCAAGAACTTGTGGGATTAGGAATACAATTACCAATAAACGTTACCCACCTCCTGGCTCTGGAAGATGTTACCATCTATAAAATAATAACGAGGTTCCTGGAAGAGAACAACATCAAGATTTAGTGTTATTGTTTTGATCTTGTAATTCTGTAATCACATTGTATATATTATATTTTATATTATATCATACTATATTATAACCACGTTGTGTACAGAGTGAATGCGATTGCGTTGTTATATTGTATATTGTATTGTGGTCTAGATGCGGTATGACTGTGGAGTGACGCTCTGTGTTGAAATGTGTCACATTTTTGTGTAAACATTATACTCTAATTGTATTGTTGTGATGTGTGTGAGATTGCATTGTTGAATTTCATATTATACTATGTTGCGGTATGGCTGCGGTATGTCTGTGCAGTGGTACCGAGTGTTGAAACATGAATGCCGTATCTTTGTGTGGTCAAATTATGTTTAATGGTATTGAATTGCTTATATATACTATAGATGTAATTGTGTCTTTATATTGTGTATGATACCATATCACAGTTTGGCGTTGGCTTTGGATGTGTTATCAATGGTGAAAATAAGTGTATTCCTATTTCAGTCTTATGCTGCTATTGATCACTGATGCAAGTATTATAATGGTATGAGGCTGGCTGTAAGGAGAATATCCAAATGCCATTAAAAAAAAAAAAAAAAAAAAAAAAAAAAAAAAAAAAAAAAAAAAAAAGAGGTCTCCGTTGCCAGTCGGACAGTGAACTCTAGAGATTGTGAAACCTGGATAGCAGCTGCCAACTAACATCGCATCTCTTTTGGCTGTACAGAACTGTTCACGGGTTGAAGTACGCTTCATACCTATTTACCATCGCCGACGACGCCACACTCTGGGCTAAACGCTTATTCTATAAAGCAATCAGCCAGTGATAGAAATGGTAGTGGGTTTAGTTTTTATCCTGAATGTTGCTGAAACGGAACTTATAAACAGTCCACAAGCTATTTTATCTTTGTCGTTTATTTTATTTGATGTTACAATTGTATTTTTTAGTTAAAGTGCTATTGAGTTTTCTTATGTGTAATTACAGGTCAGAAGTACTAAGATAGGTTAATTGGACCTGCCTTACAGCTAGTGTTTGGATGTTTCTGATCGACTGGAATTTCATAGCACCATTTAGATATTTTCTAATTTAGGTATTATCAGCAATTTACAGTTTGGTGATGTCATCGTCTGCAATTGTTTTAATTACATTTTTTATGTTTTAAAATTTGATTGGATTCCAGACTACAGATAATTTTTTGTGCAGCCTTTCGGATGGAGTTAGTTAGAAGTGATCGCATACCAGTCGGTTTAGCCTATCTGCAACGATTTTTTCATTGAAATCACTCAGGAGAAGGTCTGTACGATGCCATTTTTCCGTTTCAAAAGTGTACGACTGTCAAAGATAGCAAAACGTAAGAAGCATACAGCATAATGAAACATTTGATAATGCATACTTTCATTCCTTAGAATGCTATGCGTTTAATTATTAGCTGTTCATGGTATTCTACACAGAAAAATAGGGAATCCAGTTCCTCGCCTGGGAGATTATTAATCGCTGGATCTGGTGATCGTTAGATTCTCAACTGGAAAGCTAAACAAGTGAGTCACGAGGCAGAGTTCAACAGACGGAAGATGAGATATGACTTCCACGGACTTTAAATTTAAATTAATTCAATTGCGATGGAATAAACTCCTCCTTGGCAATTTCCCTACACCTACATTGACCTTAAGAATTTGCCTTACGTGTTTCTGGCTTAGCACCCCCCTCCTGTCTTGTCTGACTTCCAATCTTGCTTCTTAATTATATCAGTTATTGACTGTGTTCTGTGGTAATTTCCACAGACAAATATAGATTCCCTACTTTGCACCTCCCTCCAACTCCTGTATTTGATACTCAAAATGAGGGTCCCATAAAACACCACCATCTTCAAAAAACGATGTGACGAAGGCTTTTTAGACAATTTTCTCATTTCACTTGTGCCTCTCCTCATCGCCCTCTCCAGAAAGTGAAGATTTGGAAACCTCTCTCATCACCTTCTCAGTGTGTCCTGCCCAAATGAGTTTTGTATCAGATGTTATGTAATGGTATTTACACTGAAGGTCTTTAATGAACAATTCCTCCCCTACTCTACAATCATAAAGAACACGTTTTTTATCTCTGAACCAAATAAGCTAACTTTTGAGAAACACGAGTTGAAGGAGGGTCCGCTTATTTTAATACACGACTTATTGTGAACATTGCAACAGCCAAGAGGATATTCTAAATCACTCCAAAATCGGAGGATGTGTAAAACATTGGAACCATAATAAGTGATTAAGACTGCTGGGAGACGGAGTGCACGTAGGCCCAGCAGCGCCGTCTTTTGTGTGACCGGACAGTTGAATGTTACGTTACGCTCAGTCGGTGTAGAGAGCCGTCAGAAGAAGTGGAACGCCAAAGCACACAATATCATCATGTGAGTGACAAACGGGTTTGTCATACCGTGGCACTACAGCTCGTGCAGTGACGCGTGTGTGGAACCAGTGGATACACGAAGGTCGCAGGTAAAGACTAGCGTGCACTGAACCACACAATGTTACAACAACGTGTGATTACCGTAATCGATAGAACAGCTTCGTCCACACTGTTGGTTCTATGTTGGAGCACTGCAACAGAAGTGGACATGTCCACGTCGACGGTTCGACGCCATCTGATGAAGGTTGGACTGTTGGCATGCAGGCCGTTGCATCTATTGACCAGAAAACACCAACGCCTCAGACTGCAATGGGCACGCGAACGCTGTCACTGGCGTGTTGAGTGCCACTACCATGGTGAATGCAATCGGACAGACTAAACTGTTGAGTGGCATCGAGTAAAAACGCCAAGTATCATGGTTTGGGATGCAAATGGTAATAACTTTGGATCCCCTATGTATTGAGGGCAATCTGAACGGAAACCGCTACATCAGGAATCAGGAAAGCTTTAGAGTCCGCGACACTTCCTCCTCCTGCAGGCAGCTCTAGGTGCCATATTTCAGCAAGACAACGCCCGGCCACATGTCACGAGGAATGTGCAAGCCTTCTTCTAAGAACGGCGGGTACCACTGTTTCCCTGACCTGCACATTCGCGTGATATGTCTACTATCGAACATGTCGGATATATGGTCGGTCGGCAGCTTGTTCGTTCTGGTCCTCCTGTCGATGATTTGTGGACGCCCCTATAAACCTCGAGGCGGTGTGTTTCCAGTAGCATATCCAGGGGCTCTTTGATTCCATGCCTCGACGTCTAGAGGCTCTGACTGCAACACATGGTTATTTCACGCCGTACAGAATTCTCACAGTCAAAGTTCGTGAACAGTTCTGTAATTCTAGTAATTTCTGTATTGTGAAGTCCCTAATGTGAACACGAATTCATAGTTTTCACATTTTTCCTTGTTGGTGTTGCAATGTTCACGAACAGTAGTGTACAAGATGTGTGCTGCACTACTTGACGAGGCAGAGACGTGCGATTTATTGGTTGGCAGAGTGTGCCGGTGTGGCGGCGGGGAGACTGGTCCCCTAGGCGTCGCCCACTATTTTGATCGCTCAGTCGCCTAGCCGACGCGTCCGCGGCGGCACGGCAGGCTCGAGTGAGTAGCGCACCCAGCTCAAGGCCGCAGGGCGCCGAGAACTAACGACTATCACGAGGACTCAATGCTGTGTGTTTCTAACGTTTGAAAGGGAAAGTGTAGGAGAAGAAAAGATTTGATTTCGTAGAAAATTTATTTTGCACAGTTCTTTGCGTGATAGTTCTCTCTTTTAGTGGTACAGGCCTATTGGTCTATTCTGCTAGCTACGATTCTCTGGTTACATCCAAAAGTTTTTCTATCGATGTTTTGTTTTTTTATTTATACTAACAGATGTTTGTGCCCTGCGCCGTAGTAGAATCTACGATCCTGGCAACGTTTCAACCAATATTGGGCGAATGATTGAGAAGCCACTTCTCTGTAAAGTGGACATTGCCTCAAAATAGCGAAAACCTGTTGTTGCTGCCACCGAAAACTGTTTCAACGCATTAATAGTCGCCAATTCGAGAATATCGGAGCTAAATATCCTCCTGTATTCATCACAACTGATGAAAATCGGGATTCATTAATTTCCGTCCTAGCAGGAAACTAGTACACCTAGAAGAAATATCGCGAAGTTTTTGCTAACTAATGATATTCTAATATAGCTGCCATAAATGCTATATGGCAGCGTTTCTCAGTCTTCATCAACCCGAGGACCAGTAAAATGTCAGAAATTATTCTACGGACCACTAATTTACATGGACACAATTTTTTACCTATGTGTAAATTATCGCCACGTACTGTGTTCCCTTGAGAACTACACATTTAACATGGTCCTCATAAAAGATCGTTAAATTAATACTCAAATGCCGATGTCTCTGATGCCGACTGGAAAATTATTAAGTGAGTACACTGTTCTAGCAACAACGCAGTCATACCCTGATGCCCCGCAAATACCACATTAGTGCTGCTTGTTGAAATACTCACGGCTTTCAGAAAATTTAGCTTATACTTCTTATATTCGTGGATTTTCTACTACTTTATTTATTGGTTTGATATATTTAATTCGGTTAGAGTAAAATTTTTAATATTCTGTCTGCAGACTTGTGTCCCTTCTTCGCGAACCTTGGTGGTCCGCGAACCAGGATGAGGGTTATACAGAAAACATCTCCATAGCCTCTGAAGATTATCACCAAACAAAGAATCAGTTGTTAAATAAATAAATTTAAAAGATTGAAATATATATTCATGTCTCAGAACCTAAGCCAGTGGAGTTAGTGCTCATTTATTCGCACGGCCATCAGAAATGAATGCAAATAAGGAAGACGACACGCCTGATGTAATGCGCCTTGTATGTCGAATATCCAATCTTTCCCGAATATCAATCAGCTATATTTTGACCCATTCTGCGAGAAGATTTTTCTCTCTGGGAACTTTATTTTCCATCTTATTCTTGAAAGAACGTTTTGGTTGGAATGATGTGATTTACCGAAAGCAGGTGTTTCAAATTCTGTAATCATTTTTACGAAGAAAGAAAGCGCTGTATTGACAAATTGACAGTTAGAAATCATTACTGGATTTATTTACATGTACCACAAACTAACAACAGTCAGTTTCTAATTTTTACACTTTACTCACGCAGCAATAAGGAAATCAGAAAATAATTAAATCATCGTTGTTCTGGTAACATGTATAAATCACATCGATGTTAACTTGAATTTGTTATGATTTTCTGTAAAATTGATTGGTTAATATTTACTTTCTTGTTGTATCGCAACTTACCAATGCTTTGTTACAGGAAAGTGTGCAGTGGTTTATTATTATTATTAACACAAAGGAATTGTTTACTGGGTCTGACCCAGACACACCGTGTATCTTTCTTGGCGTCTCAGAAAACAGATTTCAGAAAAAACATTCTTTTGTAAGTATATCGTGTGTTGACCTTTCTGATTCATCGTCAATAAGACTTCAGTATCATCTTCAAGAAAGGTAAACGGTTGACACACGCTGGAACATTTCGAGCTTGGTTAAATTACTGTGCAGGTACTTAAAATGTTTATTATCATTTCGAATGTAGGTAATGTAACGGTAACGTCACGAACATGTTATAGGTTCTAGTAAACATACGAAATGATACAACTAATTTATTAGGCTCCATTGTGGCACAACGGGTTGTGAGATTTCGTCAGTTGACGATGATTAAAGAATTAAATTTGTTGGTCGACAGTAGTCGGAAATACTTTAGTGGGCATAAATATCCAGAAAGTTCTGAGTAATTGTGCTATTATTTAGACAGTGGGGAAAGAGGACAATTCTTAGAAAACGTTTAAAAATTTGTTGTTTCAAATGAAATCAGTACATTCTACAAATCACTGGTCATCGTATAAATCATTTATTTGTATTTCACATCTGGTTATTGACATTAAAAAACAAAAAATTTATTCAAATCATGTCAAAATCATACTGTTACCGCTACTTCTACGTTTCAAAGCAGGAATGAATGATAAAATTTTCGCAGTTCATATATACGAGTAATATATATATGTATATATATACACTGTCTCTAGGGAGATTGACAGCATTAAGGTTTTATACAAACAACTTAGACATTTCTTTTCTTATTCCCAGGTTTGCTGCTTAGTAGACACGTGACACTGGAGATCCAATGCGTAAGTTGTTTAGTTATGCGTGTCAATACCGGGGCTTAGAGTGTTTGCAGGTTACCAGCAAGACGTTGATGAGGCCAGCTCTAGAGTGATAAAGATCTCATCAAACTGGTTAGGGAGTGAATTCATCCTTAACCTTTCAATCACATAACTACACAGTATCTTAAACTACATAAAACGATTTATGATTTAAGAGTTATTTCATCGTTTAATATATATATATATATATATTAATTGTTGGGTGATTTCACATGTAGCTCCACTCTTTCGGACTTGGTACTGGTACGTCACATAGAGGAAATATTGCATTGGTATTTAGTTTTCCCTCTTCACCATGTAAGTAAAAATACATTAGTAACTTAATACTAACCACGTAATTTGTTACAAAAAGCATCATAAGTCTATACGGCAAAGTTTCCACAACCTTAAATGCCAGCAAAGTTTGTTTCTTTAAACATCTTTGACTGTCTCCATCGAGTAGTGTGATTCAGATTTTCTTTGATAATCATATTCAAATTTTACATGGCTCCATAAATAAAATTCCCGTAAAAATTCAATATATTATTCCCCTTCAGGAGGAACAAAGACAGAGCTGTATCACTATTATCGATGCAAACAGCAATAATAATATTAATGTGACATTACAGCTTCCAATTTGACATTACATTATCTGCAGGACGTAATTGTTTCTGTATCACAGAATTCGTATTTAAGTTTCGTACCATTATTCGTATTTATTTAAAATCAACATGAATAAGGATTTTAGTGCCTAGTCTATCCATGGATTTCAACGTTTTGAAACTTGCTTCAGTAGCTGATCACGTTTTTTTAATTCCTTTTTGTACTGTTCACGTTGGGTGTCATCGGTACTGTACCTCTTCGGTTGTAAGAACAATTTACCTTTGATGAAATCTCTACGCACTGATTTCCATGTTTCGCATACCGTTATTTTGATTTACATTAATGAATTAATTTTTGTGCCACTTGCTCTGGATAGAAAAGATTAAACATCGTTTAATCCTGAGAGGATTGGAGTTGTTGCCATTTTCAATAACTCATAAATTTAAAGTTACCTAACAAAATGAATTTATTTCAATTCTCAAAAAGGATTCAAGAGGTTTCTAGCTCTTTGGTTGATTTACCGGGGTGAAATTTGATGGCCTAGTGACATGCGATGTTTACCTTAAAGTTGCATGCTGCGAACGTCTCTTTACTGAGGTGGTGGCTCCATCACTGCGTGGCCTGCTTGCGAAGTCGGCTACCTCCAGTGATGATACCTCGCCAGAACAGATACCCACCGTGGTGATTGAAGTTAACACTCGTGGTCCTATAAGCCGAGGCTATAAATACTATTGTTACACTTTAAACATCTCTGAGTGGTAAGTACTTGTTCTCAGGCCTTGCAGAACAAGATGCCTCCTTTTGACCGATTTAGTTTGAGGTTCGCCGTAAGTGCTACGCTCTCACTGTCGACGAAAACTTTGGTTGCAGCTTTTCTTCTTGTGTCGTGGAACTTGGCCAATCCACACGCGTAACGGAGAAAAAAAGCACATATTATTACGCTCAGAAAATAGTCCTTGTATGCTATTCGTTGAGAGCTTCTCCTGCTCTCTGTATCAGTGGCGTAGCTAGGTCAACAAGGGCCCCGGTGCAAAAAATTTATTTTGGGCCCTCAGGCCAGATGGGAGACCTTTTTTTTTTTTTTTTTTGCTTTGTGTTGCTGGTAAGGTCCCCTGACCAGTGAGAGGGGCCCTTAGTGAGGGGCTTCCTGTGTCTCAGGGGCCCCCTTAGACGGCTGTAGAGCTAAAAAAAAAAGGTCGCCAGTTTGCCATGAAGGCTCGTGGGCCTCTGAACTGCACTTGGGGACCCCCAGAGGTATGCTTGAGGGCCCCCTGAGCGTAGGGGCCCCGGTGCACTGCACCGCCTAGCCCCATAGTAGCTACGCCCTTGCTCTGTATACACATTGTTTTTCAAATCTTGCCCATTTGTCTACTCAGAAATTTTTCGAGAAGTTTCGACTTACTCGCTCTTTCTCTCTCAGACACTAACGTTGTTGATAATGTTTTCAGACTCTAGCTGCCTTCCACACCCTTCCAAATGTGCCACACTTCTTTGATCTGGCCCGACACCCAATGCAATTAATCGACCTTGTACTTTTGAATGCAAGCCACCGGCAGCCAAAGTTACCGTCCTGAGGTTCACTTAAAATAACTCTTAAATTTGTTTACGATACAAATTGTAATGAAATTTATATTGTATCATTAACTGATTAATTGCATGCTTTGTGTACCCCAAGGCAAAAGTGACTAACTCTACTGACTTGCTAAATTTTCTTAAGAGAACGAGAATATGAAATAAACGTAGAGCTTCATAGAATAATAATAATTACTGGAATGACCTATGGGAAGAGGTTTTTACCGACTAGACTGTCAGCCTGTGGTGTACGCACGGGGGGAAGTGGGCCTAAAGGTTATCCGAACCAGGGAGTGTCTAAGCGTACGTCACATTAACAAAGCGAAGTGGACGTCAGTTTTAAGGCCTGTAAACGTTGCGGCATGAGCCATAACCAATAGACCGGTAACCTGACCAGTCTGCTTGAAAGTAAAGCTAGCTACAGTCACAATACGAAAATATAAAAACCGGCTGATTTTTTAGGTGTAATTCTCCTTACACATATCTCAGCATTTCCAGTGAGATGGTTTAGCTAGATGAGCGTCCATAATCCAGAATCTTTTTTTGTTGCGGTTTTACGGCCAGTTGATGGTGGATCATTAGAGATGGTAGACGATCAGGAGGAGTAAAAGGATTTTGGTCATGACGTTTTGAAATTCGAGTTTTTTCTCACAGCCATATCTCGAGCGGTCTGGTGGGTCAGTGAATAAGGCGTCTGACTGGAGACCGGAAGTCCACCATTCGAATCCCTGTCTCGACGGTATTTCCATAGACTCTTAACCCGACCTTCACCTCTCACCAGGTTATTACGACCACACGGAATTATTATTATTATTGTAGCTATATCTCTATCTTGTAGGGAAAAGTATCCAGTTCTACGAGGCCTTAGCGTTCAGATGGTAACAGAAGCAAAACAGGTATCAAATAAAACTTGATGCTGCTAATAACTATGTACACTAAGTAAGTGAGACATAAAGTATTGTAACGCTCTGGCTTCGCATTCAGGAGACACAGGTTCGAAGTCCCGTCCGGCCATCCAGATCACTCCAGGCGAGGGCCGAGCTCCTTCCCGTCTCTAATGATCTCTACGTCAATGAGACGTATAACCATCAAAAAAGAACATAAGAAATTCCAGATAAGTTATTTTCTCTCTTTTTACACGTCCATTATTTACGCAATATTTTATCATATAATTGTTTAAAGAGAAAAGACAACCAGAAATAGCCAGAGCCCTTAGCCTGCAATTTGGTGTAGTGTTTTATCAAGGACAGGAATGGTACATCTGGCGTCGGTTCTAATCTCGGCGCTGATATATTACTCATCCAGGTGAATTAATTATTACTACCGTGACCCTACTTTCCACCGCAGAAACAAAACTACGTTGACGTCATAAGAGCCGGGGAGGAATAGGCAGTAAGGAATGGGAAATGACTCCATCATGACCTTCTGAGGTGATTTCGGAAAACCATAGAAGACCGATAACTGGCTGGCCAGACTGGGATTTGAACCTGCGTATTCCTGAATGAAAGGCTTAAATATTAATGCTCTTACACAGGGCTTGGTCATATAACTAGAGGCTGACACATACGTTCTTACCACAAGTTAGAATATCCTGGGTTTAGACAAAAGAAGAGCCTCCGTACTCGGGATTGGAAAGCGAAAAAAGGGGAGGGGGGGAGATGCCTTATGAGAAATTTACTTGCATGACGTGTGCTTCTACTACAGCGGGAACAAATTGCAAGGTTGGTAACCGTTCGACTTTCTGAATCATAGTTGGTGTATATGTGATGAGCGGTCTGGTGGCTCAGTGGTTAAGGCTTCTGACTTGAGACCGAAAGGTTCCATGTTCGAATCCTTGTTTCGGCAGGAATTTTCAATGGCCCCTAACCCAAACTTCACCTCTGCAACAGATTGCTGTGTAATGTGAATTACGACAAAACCCTTTCGTGGTTCAGTTTTTTTTTTTCTTTTACTTATGGCTTTACGCCTCGTCGACGTCGAGGCCACTGGAGGCGAGATGGGACTGGGGACAAAGAATGTGAAGGAATTAGGCCATGCCATTTTGAAGGAAGCATCCCGGCATTTGCCTGGAGTGATTTGGGAAACCATGGAAAACCCAAATCTGGACGCCCGGACGAAGATTCGAACCGGTGTCCTCCCGAATGCGAGGACAGAGCGTTATTTGTGGTTCGGATTCTGCGCTAAACTGTAGGTCCCTATATTCGGTACGATTTTGAGGTTAGGTGGGCTGCGCAGCCATCAAGAAAACCTGTCACCAAGTCATTACGACAAAACGAATTTAATTTTGCACTTGACGTTCTAAGAAAATTGACTTTCTCTGCATGCAGTCTGTGTGATATATAAACTGGCATACCACCGAATGTTATTTACGAAACACAATGTTTCTTTTCGGCTCTGCAGTTACGCAGATCAACAGAGACTGAATGTTAAGCGTAGAAGCGTAGATCGCTATAATGTGAACAACAGCGCAGTTGAAACGTTGTATTTGGTAAATAGCATTTTGTGATATACGCTTTTGGTCCTGTAGAGCGGCCACTGACCCGGTGAGCCCTATTCCTGCGGCGGGCAGGTCGCTGCGTACACAAATATCTACAGGCAGGGAGCGCGGCGACTGGGCGGTCTCTGTAGTGGGACATGGTGCGAGGCGTGATCACATACATATGGAGGCTCATCTGCACGCTGCTCGGGCTGCAGGTGAGCAGTGGTCACCTAAGCCATAAACCAGAAATAGTTATAAGGTGTTTTAAAATCTGACATCTCGGCGCTAAAAGATGCGTGTTACAAAGTTTTATCGTAATTCTGGGCACTAACTTTAAGAAACTACAGTTCCGTTCTAATTTTTTTCACCAAAACACCTATTAAGTACAATAAACACAAGCCTGATCCTCAATCGTATGTAATTGATCAATCTACAACATAAACACGCCAGTCAGATATCAGCTGACAACACGTTGCTAGTAAATCCCACGAGTTTCACGACATCGTTCTCATCTTTTAATTTTCTACCTAAGAATGGGCATATGATTCAGGAATCAGCGCATCCTTCATAGTACCTCAACCTGCAAGCCTACCTAATGCAGGGCATTGTTTACATACTATAAACGTATAATTGAAACATATCAGTTGTTAGGTATTATGATGATTGTTGTCAGACGAAATAGTAATAACCAGTGAACCCGTGTGAAACTTTCATTCATTCGACCTTCTCCTCTCTCCTCAAAAACAAATTATTAAGTCTTTTGTTGGGTTGCTTAATTTCAACACTCAGGGAAGTATATTGTCAAAACAGCAAAGATAGTTTATTAATGTGAACGTATTTACAATTTGCTGTGCCTCTTTGTGTACCAATATTTAGTGCCATAATGTAATCATCTTGAATCTTTTGACTGTCATTTTCTGCGATTGATGAAAAATATTGTTACATTTAGTGATTCTTGAAAATACTACTCAGAGTTGTTCATGAATACAGCACGTAGAAAGTATATTTCAGCTCTTAGAAACGTTTGTCTCTGAGATCTATCGTAATCATTTTAAAGGCTACTTTCGGTAGGAAGTTCAGATAGATTTTTCTTTGAACTTTAAATGAATACAAACAGTGTGTTTTCGGCTAACGCTAACCGCTGAAGCTGCCACTACCAAAAGTCTGTCGCACGTGGCAAGTTGCGTCTCGCCCTTATAGGCGCTGCCCCGGCCGCTTACGGTTAACTTAAACTTCAAACAAAAAGTGTGTGTTAATGTAAACTGAATGTTTCATGTCAGAAGTAGGTAAAAATTCAAACCACTCACACATAGTAAAAACACAAGATACAAAAGGGGAACAAAAAACCGGAAGGAACTAGAAATTGGACTACCAATTTTAATACTTCCAATAGCAGTTAGTGGCATGATCACGAAGCATATGGTAAGTTATTACAAAATTTCTGCGCGGTTAGAAGATATTTTCTTTGATCCCGCGTAGATGTATGAAGAACTCCTCTGATAGAATCTTTTTTTTTTGGGGGGGGGGATGAGTAATGGGAGGCAACAGAGATGATTAAAGGTGGGAGCGGATAGAGGGCAAAGAACTGGAATGGTGGCATTCTGAATGAACCATCCAAAACCGAAATCTGGATGGCCAGACGGGACTCGAACCCGCGTCCTCCCCCATGGGATGCCAGAGCATTACCACTCACCCACCACGCTCTGTAGAGGGAGAAGAGTCCCTTTACTGTCACACGGCCTAGTGCAAGTTTAGAACGTTTTAGTCGGTGCAGATTACAGGAGCGTGTCACAATCCAAACTTTGCATCAGCAACTACAATGTTATACAACCATCTGTCTTCGAGGTGTCGAAAATGAAGAAGAGCATAATCTGTACATGATCTTCAGATGACGGTAATCAAAAGCTCAGAAAATTTCACAATCTCCAACGAGGTGCTGGAAGGCTTCTAACTGAGGATAAAAAAAAAATTAGAGCAACCGTTAATTGAAAGTAATTTCTAAATAATGCATGAAACGACAAGAAGAAGCCATTAACAAATTCTGTGTCGAAAAAATCAACTAAAATAGTCAAACAGCATAATTGGCAAATCCAATTTTAGTGATAACGGTCAAAAACACGTGAAGGAGAAGCTGAAGAGTTGTTAACATAGACCGTAATTTATTCTGTAACTTTTTTATGATGTAATTGTAAATAAATTTACAAAGTCGGAAGAAACTACTATTTGGTTGTACAGTGTGATGATCATGAAATTTCGCCAGCGTAGACGTATGCGATAAGTCTTTGGCCAAAGTTGAGAACTTTTCAGAGCCTCTCACAAACGCTAGACTGCTTATCACGTTTATAACAATGCAGCGAAAATTCAACTGCGTTAACGCATGGAACTAGCAAGATCAGACCTCGAGCTAGTTAGTTCTATTTGATGCCGACAAATATCATGAATCGATTTCATAATATTTGACGCTTTGTAAGTGGTAATTGGTTTCTGCAACTTGTAATTATGTTGAGTAGAGTGCAACCATTGAACTGGGTAAGTCTGCCTATCGGAACACGAAATTAGTCGTCATCAGTAATGAGCGAACATGGATACTGTATTCTGACTACCTTCAAATACTTTCCCCGTCGGCGTTTGATTTTTAAATATAAAAGAATGAGATTTAAAAAATCAGAGCCCAATTAGTCACTAGTAATGACACAGACGGCTATTAGAGGTATGGTTCTTCGACCACTTTGTATTCAACGTATTTTCAGAGTACAATATTCTCCGTGTTAGCATACGTTAAGATTTCATTATAAATTGTTTCGTCGACATACAAAATGAGTATAGAATCAAACAACAGTTGTCATCTCTTTCACCACTTGATAGATCTTAGAAGTGACGGCCAAGACTGAAACACCAACAGCACTATGCTTTAATGAAAGAGCCACTGTGTATACATACGACGTGATGCATTAGGCTTAATTGCCTATTTAAATGCTTTTCAACTACATCAAGGGATATTTTCCGTATTTTGAAGTGAAAACTTCTATAGGCGCGTTGAGTTCGCGACTTCCCGTCACCGACATACTATGGCGTGTTACGCATATGATATAAGCGTTCGACACTTTTTTGATGGGTAAAATATTATGACTTCGCGTCACCAACATGCTGTAAAAGCAGTATATCTGTAGCTATAAGTTGGACAGCAGTAAAACTATAGATTATACTCGTGTCTAATATATAATAATGATTTTTTTTGTTTGCTTTTTTTTGCCATTGCTCTTCGTACAAATAATTTTTATCCGATTTTGATGGAACTTAGCACAAGTATACGTTAAAACAAATTGAAATACATTTTGCGTTTGATTTACAGAAAACTAAACTCTCTCCTCCTCCCCCCCCCCCCCCCCAACCTTAATTTCTGTCAACGTTGTTATTTCCCACTTTGATAGTACTTAGCACACTTAGCACTTAGCACTTAGCACTTCAAAACAACGCGGTCTGGGAACTCACCGGTTAAGGCGCTTATTTCCGAGAGTTTCTTTCTATTGGCGCGGTTAAAATACCGTTGTGACCAAGAAGTTTTAATTGTGTTTGAATATATAAGAGCTACGCCGGGACGTTAGAGTGGGTCTGATTCCACGTTAAAATGTAGGTCCCTCATGAAAGTAATTGGCGTTCCTGCTTCTGACACAATAGCTTGGTACATCTCCTTCGGAAGAATTCGATCAACCTTTGGGTTGTGGACTAAGTTATATTTTTAATTTTGAAGTGAAACCTTCTTTAGGCGTGTTGGGCGACTTTTGGAAGGGTAAAATCTTAAGTGTTCGCGTCACCTACATGCAGTCTGGTGGCTACGTGGTTAAGGTACCGGTTCGAACCCTGTCTCGGCAGAGATTTTCATAGACCCCTTAACACGACCTTCACCTCTGACACAGCTTCCATGGATCGGGTTTCACGTTAAAATGTAGGTCTCCTATACGTGGTAACACTACCGGGTTAGGTTAAGGCGGCTAAGACAGGGGCGGAATGCGCAGCCAATAAAACCAGTCACCAGACCATTACGACCACAAGTAATATTTTTTTTTTCGTAGTGTCACCCCGCGCGTGCTGTGATTCGTAACCTGCTGTTGTTCACGGCAGGCAGAGTGATATGGTGTTTGGCAACCCATGTAAACAAGGAGTCGTACGGTGATTCCCAACCCGGATAAGGTAAACACGGGATCATAGTTCTGTTCGCCTGTCTATTCTTCATCACACCAAGTAATTTATCAGTTTTCACCGTCTCTTCTCCAATTGTACATGTGTCGAGCAAACGATGAACAGAAACGTGGAAAAGTGTCATTATTTTAAAACAAAAAATTTACATTAATGGTAACGTATTGTGGATGTGTGTAAGTCACATAAAAGATTGTTGATTGTAGATTTTTAAAAAAGGTTTGTGAGAAGAAAGTAGGGTAGCATTTAACTCTCATTTTATCACTATAGACTTGCGATATACAACGCAATCAGAACCATTTTTCCTTTATGTTCGTTGAGGGGGTGCTCATTTCATTTAGGACAGTAGTGGTACAAAAAATAAAAAAATAAAAAAATGGGAAGTGTCGGCCGTGAATATTTGAGCAAGGATACTAAGGTGGGAGAATGGTCCAAATAGTTTTTCGATTTACAGTATTTTGCGATGTTCCTGAAACATTTTCTATGTTGGTAAATGAGACACCTCCCAACGTCCCTGAGTGTGTGGAATCCACCAACTACTTATTACAATGTTATGCCCCTTTCTTCCTGAAATGTGGGCTTCATGTGAACTGCAATCTCCCCGCTCATCCATTGGTCTTGAAACGTTCCATGCACATTGCAATTCGCAATTTTATCACGTCCACCCGAAAATTTGACTAGTAATAGATCTACTGCGAGTCACCGATATCGACTTTTAGGACGTAGGTTGCGAAACACCGAATGGTTTAATCGGCGGTAATGGCCCTAGGGTTGCGAATCGCCGAACACCGGTAACCCGTAGCCTTATTTTCGGTTCCATATTTATCGCGATATATGCTGTACCACGATTAAAACTAATATTATTAACAATTCTATTAGTATTATCAATATATAAAAATCACAGTAAAGATATACTCATAAAAACACAGTGAAGAAATATACCTAATAACAAAATAAACCACCTGCTGTTAAAACGTGTGCAACGTAAAAAGCAAATAAAATGTCATAAAAAAATCACCCACTCTTTTTTACTTAATGATTTCCGAGCAGCATACGTTTCGAGAGACTCAATCTTAGCCCTTATTTTCAACCGACTGATGTCACATTGCGTAATAGTTTCGGTGGTGGAAAACAAATGCTGAACCTAGGCCGTGAAGTCATCCTCATTTAGCAGATGACTATCTCGGTGACCACGTTTGTGGCAGATGTTGTCAGCTAACAGAATTATGTAATACACTATATTTCTTTCTGTAAATTCGCGTGATTTTTGCGAAATAAGAAATCATTTTAACTTCATTATATAGTTTTTAATCTCTCAGAACTTGGCGAGGTGCTATAACAGGATTCATTGTTAGGCACATCGAGACGTAATTATCGTCAGAAATGTTTCATGTAATTCAGTTTGTTTTTTATGTTACACCTTGGTAAAATTTATGTGAGTAGTATTTATTCACAGTCATTCAACATATTTTGAAAATTATTTTAATATTCCTATAATCTTTGGTTTGACGTCACACCAGTCTCAGTTCTGGGAGAGTGTGGTCGCTCAGCAATTGCTTGTTAAGTAGATTCCGAAGTGCATATACGGAATTAATGTTTGTGACTAGTAAGAGACCACGGCTATATCATCTGACGCCACAGTGTCCTTACAATAGCTACTACTAGAATTTTAATTAATCAATATTCACAAATGGTGAGCATGATAATTATGAAGCTAAATTAATAGCTGAAATTATTGTAGGTAAGTTGATAACTTTTACGAACAAACTGCCATGTCTGTTTGTGTTCTGCGAGAATCTTTGTAATCGTCAAATAAATTAACCTCAAGTCTCAATATATATTAAAACTTTAAATAATGATAACAACTGAGCGTTGTAGAACAATTTCAATTGGGTCGGAGACTTCATTACAGCAATACCTTATTAATCCAACCCCATACTTTCTCTATCAGCTTGGCATCTATGTTTATCATAATTATAGTGAACTTAATTATTAATTTAAGTACCATACGTCTTAAATATTTAGTGTACAAGGTCTCCAGTATGCTGTCGACAGTATATTGAGCACTGGCTCTGATGTAATCTCTGTAAAATATGTCCATCTGCAGCTGCCACAAGTCCGGCATATCACCTTTGCCGTTCCTTTGTACGGCAGTATATTTTTGTGCAGGAGGATATGAACACAGTAGACTGGCAATATTAAACCCTGAACCTACAGACCCTGCACACAGCTCTTATGTTTCATTTCGTGATGTCAATCCAGCCATACAGAATTCGATTTTCCATTGTTCCGAAAACACTATAGACGAATGCAGGGATGGTTTCTTCAAAAGGCCATGGCCGAATTCTTTCCTGATCCTGGTACGAAACTTTCCCACCCCTAATGACTTTGATATCGACGAAGCGTAAAACTGTAGCAAAATAAAATAAAATAAAACCAGAAGCAGGAATTGATTACCTTAAATGATTTTTAAAAGAGGGCCATTGATACGTCTTTATCAAATAAGGAAGGTTTTAATACGTGCAGGAAAGCTGAATCAGTAATTCGCACTAACGCCGGTAGTAATGAAGTATTTTCCTATCGCCAATGTGTAACGTATTTAATTATACGCCTCCTTCTTTCAAGAGTCTCACTAATATCTCTCCTTGCAATTAAAAACAGTAATTACTGTAACCGATGTTGAAACGGAAATTAACCAGACGTAGTGTTTCCTTTCCTTCGTTATGTTAAGGCTTATTCAGACACCGTGTCTTACGTATCTTCTTTGGGTTCACAGTAGGCCAAAATGGACCTACGTAGTTAATGGATGCTCCCTAATAATGTCGGTTGTGTATCCTTCACATACGTTTACCAAGTCGATTACAGTGCCTGACCAGGTGTAAATATACAGACAAAATCATAACGATGCATTCCTAACCAGTTACTACTAATACCGGTACCTGATATCGTATTTAGAAAGTGAAATTGTAGGGTCGTTATTTAAAAATCGTATTAAGTCATTCAGTACATTATCCTTGTTCGTACTTGTCCTCCATCAGGATGTTTGGCATATAGTTGTGAATTTAACTATGGACTGTACGAATACTTCACTTTTAGGTTTCCATACCAAACGGAAACAAAACCCCATTGTTGACATTCCGCTATATGTCCATGCGTCAGTGTGTCACAGGCCTCTAGCACTTAAATGAAATTAGTTGGATACTTTATATTTGCACAAAACCTAATATAGTATTTTTTGTAAGATTATTTTGGGGAGAGGGATCATAGATATAAAGGGAGACTTAAGACACTTAGAGCTCATTTCATTTTAATTTAATTGCGATGGAGCGCATATCCGGTGGAAACTAAGTAGAGAACTAAGGTTTGTTTTCAAATTGTTCGACTTGAAAATAAAAATATGAGCGGCTGCCAGAGTGGTCAATTTTGAACCATATTTGTGTCTATCTCAAAAACGGTATTACCTAAGAACTTTAAATTTATTCCCAATATCGACCACATCCGTGCTAAAAGACTCGTTCGATACTTTCTCATCTCTATCAACAATCTTTTCCTTTATCATTTTTGGATCAACTAATTGCGTTTCAAAGTTTTGACAGTTTGTTCACACCGTCATTGAAACTTTTTTGAATAAGTCGATACGTTATAACAACAGGAAACCTGAAATGTTTTGTTTTTGGTAAGAATCTGTGGAAAATTCAAGGTTAACCGCAAATAATTTCAAGGGAACTAAAAAGTTCTGATGATAGTTTAGATATTCATTTCACCAATATTTTAAATTTACTTGAAGTATGGTAATTAATACTGTGAAGAGTAAAAAGTAAATTCCAAGGTAAAAAGAAGCAGATTACCGACGATTGCAACTTAAAAGAGACTCATGTCCGTAAATTAACGAATCCTTCGAGGCCCGTGAGAAGTCATTACATCGTGACGCTAATGTGTGAGCTAAACTGTGGCTGCACTACCACAAACTCGTGTTAAACCCCGACAGCTCAGTACGAGACTGCCTAGTGTGCCGGGAACACTCGGTGTGAGCACAGGTCTTGAGTGCAACGGTTCTGACTGCGTGTTTTGTGTATTTGGTGCGCAGTATTCGATCGTGTAGAAGTAGAATGGCACAGATAACACATTAGGTCGTACAATCAGCACATTAGAAACTGGTCACAACGACACCATGTGGATCAGCAGTTGAATATCGCCCGCAGAGTAAATTCACATCTTTGGATAAGATTACAGGAGGGAGGAAACATTCAGAGGCATCACAGGCAAGCTTGACCACATGCTACAACCCAGCGTCAGGAACTTTATCTTGCCTTAATTGTCCAAACACGTTCAACGAGCACTTCACGTGCAGTGGTTAAGAGACCTAGTAGAAGCTTCTGGGTTACACATAACCCTGAGACAGTGTATCGTCTGCTTCAAGAGGTTGTTCTGTATGATCCGCCAGATGCATTCCCCTTAAAGCGCATACACACTAGACCAGTGAGGGGCAAACTTTTTTAAGGGGAGGACCACATAAAATAAAAAATTATCTAGGCGGGCCGATTTTTTTTTTTTTTTTTTTTTTTTTTTTGTAAGTGATAAACTTTATTTTATATCACACACAACATATATTATTTGCTACAATGGTAAAATAAAACTTAGAAAAAAGTTACAAAAATTGAGAGTAGGAAGGTGCATGTGACATGAAACTGTGACTGAGCTTCTAAAAGTTGTTGATAATCTGGTAGAAACTGGGATGAGCTGATTCGCAGTAGTGAAGCTAAATGGTGATCAGTCAATCGGTTTCCAACGCTGTTTCTGCGAAGCTTCAAAGTAGAAAACACCTGTTCACAGATGTAGGAAGATGTAAACATCGCAATTATCTTCTGAGCGTGAGATTTCAGGTTTGGTGAAACTTGATTTTGACAGAGCCTTGTAGAACTCAATTTTAGAAACGTTGAGAAATAGTTGCTTCAATCAGTATTACATTGTAACTCAATCAGTTCGAGCTGCAATTCTGGTTTGACTGATTCACAATCCAGATTAAATGGCATGCTAAAAATTTCCAGGTCATGTTCGATAACTTTGAAGTCTTGGAATCTTCGTTAAAATTCTTCATGAAGACATTTCAAGCTTTTCTCATAGCTCCTAAGTTTGTCTTTCCTAACTGCAATAGTTTTTAGTTTTGGGAAATGAGTAAAGTCTTTCTTGACTAGTTGTTTGGAGAATAGATTCAATCGCATTTTGAAACCCTTGATATGACTCCAACTATCATGGATTAATTGATTTCTTCCCTGGAGTTTAAGGTTCAATTTATTGATGTGACTGAGAAGATCTGTAAAAAATGCAAAGTCCGAAAGCCATACAATATCTTTCAAATGTTCACACTCGTCCATTCCTTTTTCTTCCATGAAAGAGATTATTTCGTCTTTTATAGCCCAAACTCGTTCGAAAACCCGTCCTGTACTTTAGTATAGTAAAGTATATCAGAATATTCAGATTGCAATGAGTCAAGAAACTCTCGAAATTGTCTATGATTGAGTGCTCGAGAACGAATGCTATTAACAAGCTTAACAACAGCATCAAGCACATGTTTCATGTCTAGAGCAGATTTACACAGAGCTTCTTGATGTATGACACAATGAAAAAACACAACTTCGTTCCCAGGAAATGATTCGTTAAATATGCCTACAAAACCAGATTCCGTCCCTATCATATTCGGTGCTCCATGAGTAGTAATGTTACAAATATTGATCAAAGGTACTTTCAAAGACGTGATAGTTTTCTTGAAATTTTTGAAAAATGTCTGATCCTTTTGTCGTTCCCTTTAATGAACGCATGCAAGCTAATTCTTCAGTAACACAAAAGTTGTCATCAATACCTCTTATAAATATCAGTAACTGAGCTGTGTCAGTTATGTCCGTACTTTCATCCAACGCAAAAGAACAGAATTTAAACTCCCTTATCTTTGACTCTAGTTGTGAGACAAACTGATTATCAATTCTAGAAGAAATTGTTGTTCCAGACAAACTTACTGTCTCAAAATCCTTTGTTTTGTCAGGACAGAAGATGTCACATACTTGGAGTATACAAGTTTTAACAAATTCGCCGTCAGACAATGCTTTGTTACTTTTTGCAATATTGCATGCTACAACGTAACTAGCAGGTGTAGCTAGCTTTTGAGAACAGCTTTGTTTCTTAAAAATATTTTGCTGAACTGACAGTTTTTTACGTAGGCTTTTTGCTTCCGATCTTCTTCGATCATAGTTTCATAAGTGGCGTTGTTATGTTTTGTCATATAGTGTCGTGAGAGGTTGAATTCTTTGAATACGGCTATAGCTTCATTGCAAATGAGGCACACAGGTTTATCCTTAATAGGCGTGAAAAAGTATTTCCAAGTCCACTCAGCATTAAAAACACGACATTCTGAATCAACTTTAAGCTTTTTATTTGCCATTGTAACGATCAAATTTGTCAAAAAACACTACCAACAAAGAAAAACTATAGAAACACAAGCCAGACACACGGTGCGTCCGCAGAGGTGACTTGACACTGACTACATGACTGTCGGAACTGCACTGACCTTGAGAATAGACGAAACGACAATGGTAGCGCCCGAGTCGTTCCGAACTTAGCCGAGCAACACGCTCATTGTACTCCATATCGCCATGCTACCGATCTACAGACATATACTACGTCACTACGCAAACTCAGTTAATATTAGATGCGATAATACCGTACTTAAAACGCAATAAGAAGGAAACATTCTATTCTAGCCACCCAGAAAATACATTTTGTCCTATGTGTAATGGTAGGGGTTATTCGAAACCATGTCGCGGGCCGGACTGACTAGCCCGAAGGGCCGGACTTGGCCCGCGGGCCGTACTTTCCCCATCACTGCACTAGACCAACGAACGACAGCCAGTGTGTTGGGGCCAATGTTGGTCGCCAAGGCACTGGTGTTCGGTCTCTTGTCCTCATCAAACCAAGGGGTTGGCGCCAAGGGATTGGGCCATACGGAGTCGCAGTTGGCTCTGAAACCTCGACCAAGTTGCTAGAGTTGCAATAAGTTACTTTTAATTACAATTTAATCTGCCGATATTGTGCGGGAAGAAGAGTATTCCATTGTCGCATGTGCAGCCTTTATTTTACCACAAAAAGCTGATCAGAAAAAGAAAAGAAAAAAAAGCGACACTAGTGGGTGACCTCTCTTTTCAAAAGTAGGAAGGCGTGCGGTGTAGACTGCTTTTTTTATTATTATTATTATTTTATTTTTGTAAAAAAAACTGCGAATTTATCCTGCATGAAGCCCATCCTGCTAAAAGCAAACCATATTGATTCGTACACTTCATCAGCACCACTGGCAGTTTAGGATTTGATTTCTTCTCTTTGTCTTTCACGGCGAAAAGATGTCAACAAAGATTCCATTTTCTTCTTCACACCTTGCACATTAACTTCTAAAAGCTTACTTATATCCCTCCAAGCGTCTAATCTCTTCTCTTCAATTTGTTTTTGTATTCACAGTTCGTAGGGTCCCATAAACATTCTCGTTCACGATAAAAAATTGATCATTTTTAATGCGGTCTCATTACTCCACTCCATACTCAACACAAGTTCACACGTTTGTACACACACGTTAGACAAGGCGAACAATGAAATAGTGAGCAAACGTTGTTTCGGCGTCCACAACAGGAGGGCGTCCCAAGGCCATCCCAGCTCCAACTCTTTGATGTTACCGCCAGTAGCCCGAACAGCAACCAAGGCCAACGAATTCGTTAGCTGCGATTTGCCTCCCATACACACTAAGCAAATCTCTCCCAACGAGGCGGTGGGTCGCCGTTTGTTGGCCGTGATTTGCCCAGGGGTACGCGCCTTTAGGAGCACGTACCCTACTGCAAGTATTTCCTAGGGATACTGTAACGGATGTTGTTTAGGGGGATGACATCCTTCAACAGCATGTGCGGCTTTTCGTAATATGGTTCATCTAATAGATGATAATGTCCGATGACATCAGACATATCTATTCTAGAGTTACCAGTTTACTCCCCCGACTTAAATCCAATTGATCATGAATGAGACGCGTTAGGCCAAAGGATTACAACCCTATCACCGCCAGCAAGGACCATTGCTGATCTCCAATGAGCGCTGGTCCAAATATACGGAACCATTGTGCATCCTGTACTACCATGCGAGGCCATCGCACGCATTGACGCTCTGTATACCAATGGCGGTGGAAAACCACACAGGATCAGAGCCACTCACTGTTTTCCTGTATACTTTGTGTCAGTAGCACTGTGTCAGGAGTCAAATTGACTCTAGGGTACCTTTTAGTGCACACATTATCACTGTGTCCTATGTTTTTCCGTGGATCTCGAAAGTCCGTTAACGTATGGTTATGATTGTACTTGGGGGTAACAATACAAGAAAACATATAGTCAATCAACTCATTTCTCGTTGGTACGACGAAGCCAGCCTGCTATCTATAGATCGAGTTTCGAAGCTGAACAACGTATGTAGATGAAGATGGGCTATAAAACAATAGTATGTCACGAGCTGCACAGATTATTGGAATGTTGTGTAACATCCATGTGCCAAGTGATTTAAAAGAAAGAGTACGGTTCGAATCCCCGTCCGGGCATCCAGATTTGGGTTTTCCATGGTTTCCCAAATCACTCCAGGCAAATGCCGGGATGCTTCCTTCAAAAAGCCATGGCCGAATTCATTCCCATTCCTTGCTCCCCATCTTTTCCCGTCTCTAAAGGTCTCGCTGTTAAGAGACGTTAAACAGTTAAAAAAAAAGAAAAAGAAAGAGTATTTTGAACAAGGACTGACGCATTTTTTTTACTTTTATTCCTGATATATTTCTCACATCACAGTATTCAGGTTGCAGGCCTGCAATAATATGACCAGCTATCAAATGTAGCTGTAGGTATCCTTCGTGGCGTTTGAGCTTATTTTCTACCGTCCACACTATTGCTAAAAACAGGGAAAACCACGCGGATGCACAGCTATAGACTGTTAGATTAACTATTTAAAAATTATTTTTGCAATGTATTTGTTCGTGGTTGGCAGACGTATGAACAAGTGTTTGGTGTTTCAGGGCGGGTTACAGTATCAGGCCCAGGCATCACCTGAACTCCAGCCGGCAAACCACCCCAGGTAATCAAACTCAGCTACTAGCATTTAGTCATTAACGGCCAGCATACAATCATTTCTTTCATTATTCAACTATTTTTCTTAGCAAAAGAAAATACGTTTCTGTCTCTGTTGTCGTTTAGCAATGTAAACAACATGTTGGCTACCATAAAAAGCTTAAAAATATAAAATTGTTTTTCTTGGATAACTAAGTGGAAGTTGGTGGAAAAATCTCACATAAAGTAGGCCCACGAGGGGGGTTTACATTTTAAGACATGTAGAATTCGTTCAATTTCTTAATTGAAGGTAAGTACTGCAGAGGAAGACTAAGGTTGGAATATATAAGCAGATAATTGAAGACGTAGGTTGAAAGGACTGAAGAGATTATCTCATGGTAGGAAGAGATGGAGATGTACATGAAACTAACTAGTCGAGATACTAATACAAAAAAAAAAAAAAAAAAAATCTATTGGAAGTAGCTGATATTACATCAACGATGTGTTAAGAAAACATAAACTATAATGAATTTTGGATAATTTTACAGTGATGTAATTTAGGATATTTAATTATGATGGCATTTAGTATGGCAGTAATAAGTTAACCAGCGGGTAGTGCTTCTCTGGTTCATAGCTTGTTTCCTAAAACCAAATGAAATAACATATGTGTTGTCAACTTGTTCCCACTGTACTGTATTATTGGTAGTTAGCGGATTTAAGTAATTATTATTTATGAACTCAGATAATTATTTAAACATTTGGCAATTTATTACTTCCTACGCAGTATTATCTTGTTGCTTGTTTACTTTCTTGCGACTTCTTAACAAAATAAACATTTCTCGCAAGACAAATCAAATGTTTCTGGTGTTTTATCTATGGGTCTCACCAAAATACTACAGGCAATAAAATCTTGATTTAATCTTGTAAATGTCTGCTTTTATCAGTTAAAAGGTATCAGAGATAAAGCATTAGTTTATCCTACCTTGCGAGCTTTGAAAGTTTCAAAGTAAGAAACATTTCTCATACATTCCATCGTTACTACTTCTAACATCATGTTCGTGACATTCTGTCCTAACCGCGCTTAAATGTGCGATTCGTGCTAGATAAACTTCAACACTGCGACCTTTTAAATATTTCAAACTTCAGTGAGATACTTCATAACGTTAGCCATTCCTTCATAACGTTAGCCATTCCTTCCAGTCTACGGGAAGAGTAACATGATTTTCGCCTCTTAGAACGCTATCATGTAAACTGTGTAAATGCTTTCGTTCCCACAAATAATTTTGCATCTTCAAGAACACTGTGTCTCTTTAAATTATACATTAGAAGCCCAGTCAATATCTGCTTTGTTAAAGATCAAATAGAACGGCTTCATAAAATATACACATTCCAGATACAAATTTATATAAGTGGAATGTATCAATGTGCGTAAGAGACATGCTTGGACTTTGTAACAGCAACAGTATCGGATATTGTGATTCGATTGAGATGCAGCTTTGACCAAACTGATAACTGGAATTCCGTATCACAGCATCCAGCCCACTCTGTTCTGGGGAGAGTGCAAGTGAATCCACATTTTTCATTAATTCCAGAAAGGGCTGTTGCGAATTTGACGAATCGGGTAGACATCTTTCTTATCGAAAGAATATGATTACCAGAGGAGTTAATAAGCCCCAACACACCTTTTTCTGAGTAGAGTGCTGGTAAATCAACGTTTAGCTGAATTTCGGAAATTGCTGTTGACAATTTCATGTCTTTCATGGAACGAATAAAACTAGTGTAGGGTTAAATCACCCCAATTCACCCCTTTCTGGTATGCTGCCGATAATCTAGATTTTTTGCTTATGGCTTTTCACCTTGCCAACGTCGAGGTCATTAGAGGCGGAAAGAACTTGTGGCGAGGAACGGGAAGGAATTAAACCATTGCATTTAAAAGGAACAATCGTGGCATTCGCCTTGAATGATAGGGAAGGCTGGACGGGGATTCGAACCCACGTCCTCCCGAATAAGAGGCCAGAACATCATCTACCAAACTTGGTCCTTTAATTCTAGGTTTGCTTTAATTCCGGAAATTCCTAGTGGGAATTTTAAGAAACTTACTATACACATTTCTAATAGGAAGACTAAAAGCAGTGTGGTAGTAAATCAGCCACAACTAGACCGGAAAAGGCCGGGTAATATGCTAGTATGCCATGTACTTAGTGCCAAACGTCATGTGAGATACCTCCTTGTATCGTGTGGGACCCACGTTTGCCCGGTGATGTGCAGCAACATAAGTGGTAGATATATTCAGCCACAAGCGTTCATTATTACGAAAACGTTACCGGTGCAGTATATTGTGCACGAACTCATCTTCCATCATGTACCAGATTTGATTCGCTGTAATTGTCAAGGATGTTCCTGAAATCAGTCGGGAACGATTTTAGCCCGGTGGCATTGTCCTGCTAACGGCCTTCGCTGTTTGGAAACAGAAGTCACGAATGGCTGTAAACGGTCTCCCAGTACCTGACCATAACCACTTCCAGTCAATGGGCGCTTCAGTTTGACCAGGGATCCAAGAACATTAATCCGTTTCTTCCACAGTGTAACCGCCATCTGAATATTTGCATCTTCCTGTCCCATGACTTTGGGGAAACCACTGTCTGTATTTCTTTAAGCATTTTAGTTCCCTTCAAACTATATATGAATTCTTTAAATTTAGCAGAATGAATTCTTCGGGTAAAGTACAGGTCATCTTCGTACTTCAGGCCAAATCGGATCAGACAATCACCTTTGAACCATTACTGCATTTATATGATATGTAAGTACTAGGTGCTAATCTGTCTTTAGATATGATTTAAATTTTGCAGAGCGACTCCTTAGAATAGAATACATTTCAAGCTCCTGTTTCAGCCTTATTGAATCAAGATAACACTACCTTTTATTACCTTACTCTATTTACAGAATAGCGAGGACGGTTCTATACGTCTTTGGTACTTTTATTAATGCTTCTAACTTTCTTCAAACTCAAAATAATTTTTTCAGTTTCTGCATACTGATCCTGTATGGATTTCAGCAAACTCAGTTCACGCGATTCTTCTCCTTTTTTAAATTATGAGCACTATCTTCTGGACTTCAAGATAACGGTTTTAGGAATTCTTTCTTTATCTATTCTACCAATTAATCATCTGCCAACAATGAAATTAATTTTTAACTCCTTTCTAATTTTCTATACCGCTATCGTCATAATTTTCTTTGAGAATTGTTTTATTTGCATGCCTTTTTTGTTTTATTCCCTTTCATTTAATACAGCTTCTAATTCAACCAAAATTTATTTTGTTCATCATGTATGCTGAATATACTCTACACACAACTATATCTTTTTTCTGTTCTTTGGGGCTTTTCAAGCTTAGGCAATTTATTAAAAATCGTTTTTCTACCTTCCTTAATCATCTGTTTTTTTTTTTTTTTTTTTCCTAAACGCTGTACTTCTGTCAACGTCGATGTCTACCGAGCTTAAACAGCATTGAGGACAAGGAAAGGGAAGGACTTCTGAGGTGGACTTTTGAATGAATCATCCCGGCATTTGTCTGGAGTGATTTCTTTCCTCGTCTTCTTTAAGTCATTGGTGATCTGATAAACAGTGGTCACATCTTCTTCGAAAAGAGTATTTATCCCTCTAGAACTGTGTACATGGTACATGATGCTACCTCCAAAGCAGAAGTAGCGATTACCATTGCTGTCATGACTTCAAATATTAATAAACTTTATTTTAAGCCATGGACTACTTGTTACGATACATGATGAGCTCGTATCTACCTTCCAGGAACCTGGCGTTGTTCACTAGTAGTTATTTCAACTATTTCTGGGGGTTAGATTTTCTTCTCCCAGTTCTTTATAGTGTAATACCATGTAACGTATGCTGATGACAGTAATTTTTCTTTGGAGTGTGAGAGCGAGTGAGTGTGGTAGCGGCTGCTGAAGGCCGAAATAGCCCGCAGCGGGCGGGAGGGGCGGGGCGGGGCTGCTGAGCCCAGCCTGGGCAGGCCTCGTGTTATTTAGGACGGGCCTGGTTTGCGACACGACGGCGTTCCGAGACTCATTTCGGTCGGGGGCTCAGATTCCGCCAGCCAGCTGACCCGCGAAATTCCACCGGCAACAAAACAAGTCTCCTGGGTCGACAAACGAAATACTTCAGTGTGCCTAATCATTACAGCCGACTAGGTTCACTAGTACTATCGTTAAAAATTATGTCATGAGTCGATCGTTTCAAAACAATACCCTCCAAGTGCGGAAGCATTTAATAATAATAATAATAAAAAATTTGGAGAAAAAAATTGTTCCACAAACCGAAAGTTGGTTTGATCCTGCCGAACGAGGCATACTAAGCCTTTATGTCAGAGGCAGAACGCCAGTTCCATTCCTCTCGGACCTACAACTTAATGTACACTTCGAGCAATGGAACGTTCCTAGCGTAGCCCATGTGATCAAACACAACTCTTAAAAATTCCTGGATCCGCAGGGATTTGAACCCGTGACCGGACCACAAACTTCAGAATGCAACCACCTTAACCACACGGTGACCATACCGCTCTATTGATTACGAGTCGGTGTCAATATTCTGTGCAGTCTACTAGTTGAAAACAACTTTCGTAGCAAGTCCTTGAAACAGCTGGCTTCAGTGTGACACCTTGTTCCTTCACCCTGCATCAGTCATTGGTAAGCAATAGAATGTTTGACCTGAAAACAGAGTTTACACTCAAGTAAGGGTATGTTTAGTGTGAAAGAAATCTGTTTACTGGACGCTTTATTTTTTTATTTTTTTTTCTGCTTGGGCTTTACGCTTCGTCGACAGCGTGGTCATTAGAGGTGGGATGGGATTTGGGCAAGGAACGGGAAGGAATTCGGCCGTGGCCTTTTTGAAGGAAGCATCCCGGCATTCGCCTGGAGTGATTTGGGGAAACCATGGAAAACCCAAATCTGGATGCCCGGACAGGGATTCGAACCCGCGTCCTCCCGAATGCGAGGCCAGAACGTTAAGCGTTCACCCACCACGCTCAGTATTTATTTCTGGAAGTAACTTGGAGTCAATAAGCGGGATGAAGAAATCGGACATTTTCCGAAATGAACAAACTGGCAGAATGAGCTGCATGCGTTGTCTGAGCATTGTTTCATGGGGAAAAAAAATCTTATCATGCAGCTTGCAGCGCCTTGATATGCCTATATCAGCTGCTATTCCGTCTCTGGAAACGAGTGAGCACATGTGGAATCCATCTTCGAAAAACCTTAAGAAGGTGCACCTCTTGCACACAGATCTATCACTAAAACGCATTACAACTCTGACATTTTAAATGCTAATTTTCTGTCTACCGGTAGAATTAGGTTCTCCAGTTCCCTCTGCCACAAGCTCTTAAGTAGGTTTACTGTAGACTGTCAAGTGACATTTTGGGATTGTTCCTTCCCTCCTGATACCTTACCATAGGATAGACTTTCTTTCCCTTACAGAACTTTCATTTCAACATTTTTCAGTTTTTATGGCCGAGTTCCTGGTGATACCTCAAATTCCTTTTCAAATGCATAAAAACAAATAAAATTCTCTTCTCCAGAATGAACAACATGGAATACTCAAGTCTGTAGCAGCAGCTCCTCGAATCACACTCGTAAAATCACTCATTAGGGATCGTGCACAAACTACGTGGCTCGGTCCAGGGGGGGGGGGGGGGAGGGGAGAGGTTAGCTGGAAGGCTACGCTGGGCTACGTGGGGGGTGGGGGGGTTCCGAGCCAGGACACGTAGTTTGCCTTTCATAACATTTTTCACAGTTAAAATGAGGAACTGAACTCACAACAGCATGTGAATATTTATTCCCCTCAGTTAATTATCTCCGTATGTAATTTACAATAGTCTGACAAGAGAAAACAGTACAAAATGTCTTCTGGAATCAAAAGGGAAAAAAGCTATGTGCTACGTGGGGGGAGGGGGGGGGGGGTAGAGGCAAAAGCCACGTAGGGCTATGTGGAGGGAACGGGGGTTGACAGGAGGCCAAATTGGAACTACGTGGTTTATGCACGCTCCCTTATCGTACGTGACAAATCGGTCTGCCGTAAGCCTACCATGTAACTACTGTCCAATAACCAAAATTGGTGATACAGTTTCTTGCACGTAGGTGAGCGCAGGATGTAGTTGCCTCCTGATGTACTCAAAATCTCAAGTCTAGTGCACCTACATTATCGTTTATGATAGGGAGGAGAATCTTACGTCCAATGAAGATGGTGGGGAAGCTATTTCCTAGCATCCGCCCAAACAAAACGTGGCAGACGTTTTTAAGGTAAAGCCCATACTTCAGCTTTCTCACTTGTACAAACCGAGTATATCATTCTGTGAGTGGAACTGTGATGCTAAGAAGTCAATTTTCGTCATTCCTGAAAACAGCTATTAACTGGTTGCTGGAATAATGTGATAACATATACACTGATCAGCCAGAATATTATGACCGCATACCTAATTGCCGGCATGTCCGCCTTTGGCACGGATAACAGCGGCAGCGCGTCTTGGCATGGAAGCAATGAGGCCTTGGTAGGTCGCAGGAGGGAGTTGGCACTACATCTACACACACAAGTCACATAATTTCCGTAAATTACGGGAGGGGGGCGATTTGCTCTTGAGGCCACGTTCAATCATATCCCAGATGTGTTCGATCGGGTTCAGATCTGGCGAGTTGGGGGATCTACACATCAATTGAAACTCGCAGCTGTGTTCTTCGAACCACTTCATCACACTCCTGGCCTTATGACATGGCGCATTATCTTGTTGAAAAAAGCTGCTGCCGTTGGGAAACATGGTCGCCATGAAGGGGTGTACGTGGTCTGCAACCAGTGTACGATACCTATTGGCCCTCACGATGCCTTACACGAACTCCACTGCATCCAGAGATGCCCTCGTGAATGTTCCCCAGAGTATAATCAAGCCGCCACCAGCTTTCCTCCATCCCGCAGTACAGTTGTTAAGAAGTTTTTCCCTTAAAAACGACGGATTCGCACCCTTCCACCGTCATGATGAACAAGGTATCGGGATTCATCAGACCATGTAACACTCTGCCACTTCGCCAACGTCCAGTTTCGTGCAGTTTCCGAGCCTTCGTGCTATCACAATCTGTCCTCGGTCAAACTCAGATAGATCGCGCACCTTCCACTTTCTAAACACGGATGGCACGATCCCTGATACTACATGCACCGTGCATGTGTCTGAGTATCAATCATTCCTCGTCAGGTGCCTGTACGAGCTTATATCAGTAGTAGGTAGGCAGTCATAATGATCTGGCTGATCAGTGTAGATCTCCGCTTTGTAACTTGTTGCTTTCTAGATGAGCGCCTTGTATTACTGTAGCAAAACGTCAGATTTTAAATTTTATTTTCCTGAAGGCAGAAGTCATATCTAACGCTACTTAAGAAAATACAATTAATAGTAGAGAACAAGAGACCGACTGTAATTTGCCCCTAAGTCTGTCTTTCTAGGCTAGACTAAGATCCCTAATCTAATAAGCACAATACGATAAGTCATTAGAACCATATACGTAAGGCTGATGAACTTAGTACCAATTCATGATACACAGCTACAAAGACTGTCACTAGTAAAGAAATATTCATATTACCTCATTTGAATTTTAGCGCACATATCGTAATTGGGAAAAAAAATCCGTTTTGGAGGAACTGTCCTGGTATTCGTCTGGAGTGATTTCGGGAAACCAGGTAAAACCGAAATCTGTAAGTTTCGATGGAGTTTCGAACCTGTGTCTTTCCGAATTCGAAGCCAAAGCGTTACCGCCCACTCACCACACTGGGTTTCCGGAATTTAATTAAAACACTTAGCAACAAGTGTTTTAGCATCAAACTTTTGTTACGTCCGCTTCACAACAGTCAAATTACAATTGCGAAACATTTCCGATGGTTTTAATTTATAATCTGTATCAGCATCTGCAGAATACCCAACCCGTTGGCTCAGTTAATTGGACCGTCATGGTTTGCGGAGTCGTGATGGTGAAAGCATCAGGACTTCGGCGGCAGCGTGGGATAGGTGGTGATGCAGAATTCCTAATCAACAAATTGTGGACTAAAAAACTTTATTAAATTCCAAACCTGTTCACAATGGCAGTGCGTATGTGGTTCTCCGAAAACACTCCATACGATTATAGAGATGGTTCCTTCAAAAGGGCATGGCCAAATTCTTTTCTGTTTCTCTCCCACATCTAATGAAATCTAAAAGTTACAATTATAAATCCGCGTAAATCTTACTACATGTCCATAAATACGACGTAGCTGGACTTTGGTGTTTTTCTGAGTTTCCCAAAGCATTAATTGCACATTCGAGGATAGGATAAAAGAGTTGTCTTTAACGTTCAATTCTCGGATGAAGAACTGAGTTGTAAATTTATCTTAGTTTCTTCACTGACTTTTATGTTATAATAACAGAGTTTTTATTTCTGTTGCAGCAAATACCTAACTAAAAGGACCCCAGAACAAATTCTCAAGATGGAAGTAACTCCCACAGGAAACATCGTCTCCCAAGAGCATTCCTCCAGCAAGGAAGCGTCTTCTTCCCAGGTAGAACATTCACGTTAAAACCTTCAACACTTTTTAATCTTCAGTCAGAAGTAAATTTTACACAAAAATCTAATCTAGGCTGGTAGGCATACAGTTTTTTATCATTGAACTAATTTACAGACCGAGAATAATTTCTAACCCTTATTCGTGATCTCTGAATGATAACAGTTAGTTTTCATTCGGGGAAAGCAGTTTAATATCTTCAAAATATTAATGCTTGAAAACACTTATAATAAAAACTTCTAAATAATTTAGTGCAACAATTTTGAAACAATTCAGGGTTATTATCACCATCTTTTTTCATTTATACTGGATTTGGAATGTTCCAGACAAATTTCAGTTGAAATAAGGAAAATAAATCTCAGCGCACCAAGAATTAAAAATATGTGAAACCTTTAATAACATTTTCCTGAAAAACTTAACGAACACCAGAGCTTTTCTTCAACTATAGAAACAATTATAATACAAATAAAATGGTGAACACAATATTTCTTTGTATTGAGTAACTCCAGTCAATAAACCAGTGACACGGTGCACAGAACCTCTATTTTTCTGTTATTTGCAAAAACTCTTGCTGTTCATCTGCTTACAGTTGAATATATGGAAAAGGACTTAACTTCAACAACAGATGTGGTCAATTTTTTCGACTGATGACTTTATTTCTGATACGCAGTACGAATTGCTTATAAAACATTTATACCACGAAACGGAGTTTTATGTATTCTGCCATTTGATGCAAGTTTAGGCTTACTATTTTTAGCTTGGATGACTGTCCTAAATGGTAACTGGTTTGGGAGATAACTATTACTATTACTGTTACTCCGCAATTCACTAAAAGTGTGTGGTGGAGGGTGCATTGCATCTATCTGGGAAGGTAATGGTTTGGAAGGGATATAACGACGGTTTGAAGGTTGGGGATTTATCAACAGTATGTGCAACGGAAAATAACCGCATTAATTTCGTTAGAAAAACTGAAAATGGTATGATGAGTATCCACCCGGTAAAGGATTCCGAAATAAACCACGACCCTCATGTCTGGGAGAGGGATAGGTCATATTATAACAGCAATGAGCGAAAAGAAGAGAAGGGAAGGAAGTTTAGAACTCAAACATGGAATGTGAGAACACTTTTACAAACTGGAATGTTGTATAACTTTAAGGAAGAAATGGGAAGAAACTTAAATTCACGCAATGCGTTTCACAGAAATGAGGTGGCAAAATAGTGAAGAGTTTTCTAGTGAGAAATTCCGAGTATTTCACTCCTGAGGGAAAAGGAAAAGATGTATTGGTGCTGTGTTTTGGTAACGGGTGAAAGATAAAATGATATTGGTGTTTTTCGAAATGATAATAGTCGTATAGTTAAAATAATGAAAATGTGGAAGAAAAGTACTGCAAAACGGAAGATGTAATGAGGAAAAAAGAGAGAGGAGGGAGATGGGAGCATGTGTAATCATGATGTGAGATTGGAATGTTGTAATAAGAGGAAAAGTATGAACAACTATGGGTCGATACGGATCGGGAAAGAGTGAGGAATTCTGTGAAAGGAATTTAGTAATTATTTAAAAATATACTATTCGAAGAAAATCAAGTGCAAAGACTCGTTTTAATATGTCTTATTGATTCCAACAGACATTTGATTGACTACATTTAGGAACTGCTTAAAAATGAAAGCTAATTACCAGAAGCTGAAGTCAACTCAAACCGTGTCACACTAAGAGGATATGAGAAGATGTCGAAAATCTTTGGGGAAGAGAAATTTGATGTGGAGAAGCTTAAAAACAAAGAAGGATAATTTTTTTTTAAAAAAAATATGAATGTAAATCATCGGTGAGCGGCAATAACTAGTAGATTAATCTGAAAATTTGTTAACAGAAAGCAGTGTATGAAACAATACGATTTAGTGGCTGGAACAATATTAAATATCCGTGATTTACAAGGAAACTGTTTAAGAAGATGGGAGAAAGTAGAAATTGGTATAATATAAACACGGAAGAACGCCAATGAAGTCACAGGAATGTGAATAACTAACTTAGAAGAGAAAATGACAAGCAAAATCAGAGAGGAAGCAGTAAAAATTTTAAGAAATAGCCTACAGTGAAATGAAAGAAAGATATGAATTGATGTACTGCGAAAGTAAATAATTTTCAGTCCTGAGGAAAGAAGTAGAGATAGCGATTATCGAACTGTAGATTGGAATAGCAGCAGGGAATGATGTAATTAAAAAAAAAAAAGATTAAAAGTTTGTATGAATGAAATACATAAATCCAGTACATATGAGAAAGGTTAATCTACAAAAAAAATTCAGAGACGCAATAATGGTGCCAATACATAAGAAAAATAAAACCAATAAATGTTATCACTATAGAACAATTTCAAATAACATCTCATCCAGCGAAAATTCTTTTTAGAGTATAAAATCGATGGATACAATTAAAAGTCAATACAGAGATGGAAGAAGAGAGTTTGGTTTCATAAAGCGAAGGAAAGGTACAATCGGATAGTTGCGTAGTTACAATTGAGATTTTAATTATGTTAGCTTTTATATTCTCATTTACACGAAAACATGAGCATATCAACTGATAACTATATCGTCAAAACTATTCCGCACTATCCTCTATTACCTACTATCTTCTTTCTTTCCTCATCCATCATTTCCAAAATACGTTTATTTCGTGCTTCATTGATCCATTTAATTTTCAGCAACTTTCTATGACACCGCATTTCAAATGCTTTAATTTTCCTTCTTTCTGGTATTTCCTAAAGTCCATGCATAAAGTGCTGTGCTCCACAAATGCTGTACTAAATTTCCTTCTCAGTCCTAAATCAACCGAAAGGTTTCTTTTTTCAAGATTACTCTTTTCGCTTGTGCTATTCTGCTTTTAACCTCATTCAAACTATGGCCACTTACTTCAGACGTAATAGAATCCACTTACATCTCCTAATACATCTGATCATATTTTTATATTTAACCTACTGTTATTGATATCATTTCTGACATACTTCATGAATTTGTCTGGCTTTGGTTTATATTTAGTCGAAATTCCTTACTTAGTATTTTTTCGTTCCATTCAGCAACTTTTCAATATCCCGTCTGTTCTGCTAACAGGACAATGTCATTAGCAAATCGCAGCATATTGATTATTCTTATTTAATACTATGCAACATTCAAATTTTTCTTTTACTTCTTTTAATGCTTCCTCTACATACAAGCTGAATATTAATGGGGATAGACTACAACCTTGTCTCACACCCTTTTTAACTGATGAATGTCTCTCATGGTTCTCTACTTTTATCATAACCACTTGATTCTTGCATAGATTACACATTATTCTTCCTTCTCGAAATTTTAGATTCGACTTTTTTAAAATCTTGTCCATCCTACACTATGAAAAACTTTTAATAAGTTAACACCATAAAAGTTACCTTGTTTTTCTTGACCTGACCTTTCAGCATTAATATAAAATTATTTCTCGTGTTCCCCAGTTTTTCCCTAAATCCGAACTGATCTTCTCCAGCATTTCTTCTACTATTCTTTCTATTCCTCTAGCATTATCTTAGTCAGTAATTTCGAAGCATGTGATATGAGAATTATAATGCGATAATTATCACATTAGTCATCTCATACCTTCTTAGGGAATCTCAAAATAATACTTTTACTAAAACCAGTGGACTCTCTCGTGATTTGTAACTTTTTGAATCATTTTTGGATCCTTTTATCTTCTAGAGATTTTAGAATCTCAACAATTCCAGCTCCTAAATTATCAATGTTAAAATGGTTTTCTCTTTCCAGCAAACCATTATTCAGATCATACACCACACCTTCTCTGTATATCACTTCTTCATTTCTCCAAAATTCTGTTTGAACCCTCTATAGGTCGTCCTACTTTACCTACGACCATATCCTTCGTCTTCTTATAATTTTATAACCACTTTTCTGTCTCGCATTTCCTGTTTAGTTGATTTCTAAAATATTTTTATTGATTACTTCCTCATGAACCTATATGTGGCTTCCCATCTGATTAATCAAGTCGAAAATGTCCTGTAATGCAATGTTTATGGCCAGCTACATTCGTAATGCATAATGTCTCTGTAACAGCTTTAAACAACGCATTCAGTTCTTCTTCTGTAGTCTTTGTAAATTTTTCTCTCATGTAAGGGGTTCGTTTAGTTTTGACTGTATTACTTGTTTGTTCTCTTGAATTTCAACCTGCACCTCGTTGCTATCAGATTGTGGTTAGAATCTATAACAGGTCCAGAGAACGGATTGCGATAATAATATGGCTGAAATCTGAATTGAATTACGTGCGAAGGAAGCTAAATTTAAGTTTCAGTTCTGTAGAAAAATGCTGGGGACACATTTTCTAAAAGAAATATTAAAATCTGTATTTTAAGAACAGATTCAATTAATCTAACAAAAATATTATTAAATTTACACTGTTAATAACACAGACATATTTCTAATATATGTGACGGCTGAGTGCAGATAAAACTCGTTTTTCACTTTGAAGATTGTACACCGTGAGTATTAAGTAAAGCAAATTGTGATTTGTGAGGTGCCCATATTACTTGTTAATTAATAATGTACTCTAGTGAAAAGTGAATTATATTATTGGATGAAAAATAAATTTTGAGATACAAAATTTCCTAAGAGATGTAGAAGAAGTTTAAGTAACCACTGGTCCCGATGTAATATATCCAACTTAAGTTCACCCAACTAAAAATATTTTTGTAACTGACTCATTTGCGTTAGTAGAAACCTCGTAACAATTCTTCGCAGTGCTATTACGCACGTTCCCGTGTCCTTGAGAGATTTAAAGCTAAGTACAGTACAAATATCTAACCGACACATTCTAATCGCTATCTTATCTTACAAATGCAGTAGTATTATTACGTTTCCTGTACTAGTATGGGAACGTCGCTGTTGGTTTTCTAGTTTTGAAATGGTTAATTCTGTGTATTGAATGTCTGAGTTGAAAAGCTAACATTATCAGATGAGAGGCAGTATTAATCCTGTAAGTTATGTTTTGTAATATTTCAGGTTAATCACCTTTGCCATTGCTTTTGAAATCAAGAATCACTGTTCATTTAACAAGCAGTGTAAAGAAATGAGACCGCCTCAGCTAGTGTCACATTCTATTTTGAGTTCGAAAGCAGGGTTCTATTGGTCATGACATTCATTCGCTCATCTGTCTTCTCAAAGACTACAGAAACCTTGGAACAGTCGTTAAAACACGCTCACATTTCACAGCGACATCAAACATTACTTTTTTAAACCCCTATTTCCAAGCTATTTAACTACTAAAAATACTTTCTTGAGCATTTGTACAACGACTGAAGTGTCTGCTAGCTCGAAATCAAAGTACCTAGAGCAGGGATCACGAACCTTTATTGCTCTACATGCCATTTTTTAAAAATAAATGTTGAATGAAATTATTACGTTCCATCAAACAATCCTGACTTAGTAATTAATGGGAAAAGAAATAAAAAGAAACTACTGCTCCTGTTGTTGCAAATTACGAGATGCCAAATAACTTATACAGGGTATTAGGTTCATACTGTGTTACTTTTAGCAGCATGTAACCTGAAGTGAAGTCTTCTGACAAACGGTTTGGAAGCGAATCTTTAATATTACGTATTCTGGTTCACTTTTTTGACAAAGAGATTTGTAATTTGTTTCATATTGCCGTTTTACAGATGCTGTTCTACATATCACTGTTCTAGAACATAAAGCATACACCGCTTTCTCACCTTTATTAATCATGCCATATTTCTCAGTATGCCAAAGTTGAAATTCTTATTACCCCTACTTCACACTTCCGAATTCCTTCCCGCTCCTTGTCCCCAATCCCATCCCGCCTTTAATGACCTCGACGACGACAAGGCCTAAATATATAAGTAAAAAAAAGTTTGTTTTTTTTTAACCAAAAGTAGCCATGTTGAATAGTTGTACATATAACTCAAACAAACTTAAAGAAGATGGGAAATACGAAACTAAAGGTATACTTAATAACTTTTCAGTGAATATTCGTCAGATTAGCTTAAATTTCGATAGGGTTTAATACATATATTTTTAGTCATGAGAGAGTTTTTTCCAAGTAATATGTGGTTGATTTTCTCAATTTGCAACATAAAATTGGATAGCAATACGGCTTCATTCTGCGAATTATACAATCCAACTTTATGTGACGCCTCTGAATATTTAAAAAAAAATCTATCTCATCAAAGTCAAATATCTCACCGTAACCGCATGTTTCTGGACAATGTTCATAAAATATACAAAGTTTTTTTTAAAAAAAAAAAGAAGAAGAAAAAAAAAACCTTTGTTCGTGAAGTGGGTAATCGTTCTCTTGTCGGAAACTTCATTCCTCAAAATACGAGAACAATGCCAGTCGTGCGGTGAATTCACAGTATACATGGCGAAGTAACGTCTCATTAAAATTCGACTAGTAGTTTTTTCAAGGATTCCGTTCATCACACATCCAGACAGACAGAGATACAGTTAGATAAATAAAAATTTAAAAACAGGTGATTCTTTCCGTGTAGATATTAACAGTACTCCCAACCCATTAAAAAAATATTTCAAGTGGGTAGACTTTTTTTCTACTACGAGATATCTTTAAATTATTTTTGCAGCAAAAAGTTTTTCCAATGGAATACAAGTGTTTGGACAATGTTGCATATAAAAATTGTTTCAAGCTGGGAAGAAAATCGTAAATGTATTTTATTTTTAATCTTACAGAAATTGTGTTATTTATTTATTTTTGTTTTGTGCTTTTCACTTCTGTAAAATATTTATTAGTTTGTGTTATTGATTTATGTGATGGTTTCAGCCAGCTAACTAACTGCTTGCAGAAAACATACAAGAATGACGATGTAGATAAATAACTCTTAAGGTCACACAGTGAACCAAGCTTTGGGAGAGGAACGATTTACGAGGCAACCGAAGATTACATACTGAATCTGAGACTTGATACTCATTAACTGGTAATTTTGAGTATATTTGACCAAATCCTTTTACAATCATTCTCAAAAACAGAACAGCAAAGAACCTGGACAAAAATATTTGTTTGTATATAAACGCGAGGTGCGGAATGATGCATATGGCATCTCTGATTCAAGTTTCGACGGGTTAAAAATATACCGCTTTTACTGTTACTGATATGTCTTCCAATGACTAGATCTAAACAAAATTAATTATTTGGCAGATGTGACTACATTGTATGATTCTTTCGAATGTCTAACTGCTTTCATTCGTTTTTACAGCAGTGTAAGAAGTCGTTCGATGCGTTCTCAGGAAGAACTCACGCAGAGAGTTTAATGGATTTCCGTTCCTCATCCCGCGGACCTTGTACACTAAAGGCTCTCTGCTTTTCTCCCATCTCCAAGCTTCCGTGTGAAATTAGTTTACATTCTTCCTCTTCTTCTCTTGTCAAGGTAATTTTTTCGCCAATGTGATGGCTTTGTCACTAGCTAATTGAAGGTCGTATTGCGATACATTCATTCCCAGTGTTGGGCATGACAACAATATTTCGTCCATGGTTGTTCAGACCCTGGTGATAGACCCTCTTTCCTCTTGATTCAGTTAGTATAATGTCGGACTCTCTTCTCCCAGGCTGAAATTCTATCACTGCTTGGTGTTCCTTCAGGTAGCGTTCAGGTCAGAAGCTCGATAAGGGCTTCAGTCTCGCTGGCTCTGGTTCATTGTCATATAGAGGGTGCGGATGTCTTCTTCCACTCTGAGCCTTACCGTGTTGGTAGCATCTTCCCGGCGCATGTCTCCAGGGGCGATGCCAGCCAATATTTCCACCTTTGCCACAGGCATCGGTCTCAGGAATTCTGTGATTCTCCAAATAAAAAGAAAAGCAACACCTAAAAACACAGAAGAATTTGTTGAAGAGATGTGTGGTTAACGTCACAAACAAGACGATAGACACTGAGAAGAACTCAGTTCTCGCCAAACGTCTCAATTTTGCTAAAACGCCAGCAAGGTTACCTGTGGATGAAGTCATGGCTGCGGGGGAATGTTCAGTTTCTTCTCTTTCATCAGGTGACGCTTATGAGATTTGCAATGAATCGGCAAGGATATTATCAGTTTCAAAACCACCACCGCTGAACATCACTCGAGGGGAACGAAACGTTTTGCGCCAAATAAGACAGAGAGAAGACCTTGTGGTGTTATCCGCTGACAAAGGAAATTCTTCAGTCTTAATGTATGCGGAAGAATACCACGAAAAGGTAGAGGAGTTATTGCAAGACAGAACGTATGGAAAGCTACTAATAAACCCTCTTCAGAAGATTCGACGTAACATTGCAACTAAAATACGGGAAGCAAGCTCAATCGAACCGAAACTCAAAAGAAAATTAACTACGTCTAATCACCTGACGTCACGATTGAACTGCCTGCCCAAGATATGCAAAGATGGGGTGGCGCTACAACCTATTATCAGCGGGTTTTAGTCTCCGACACATCCACTGGCATGATCTGGCGGATAAGCTAAAGAATATGACGAACTTCGATTTTACAATTCGGAATTCTTCCGATTTTATAAACATGATCAAGGACAGACATCTGGAACACAACGACTTACTAGTAAGCTTCGACGTCACGTCATTATTCACAAACGTGCCAATCTACGAAGCCATCAGCATGATCAGGGAACGACTAGCAAGTCTGAGTCTGCCGCAAGAATGGACGTCACTAACTGAATTCTGCCTTGAGACTACCTTCTTTCAATACGAGAATATTTTGTACAAACAGAATGAGGGAGCAGTGATGGGTTGCCCACTGTCTCCAATTGTGGCCGATGTGTTTATGGAGCCGTTTGAGGCTGACGTTGTCAGCAATTTCAATCTGAAACCTTCTTTATAACAGCAATACGTGGACAACACATTTGTTATCTGGCCTAATGGACGAGAATCCCTCCACGCATTTTTCCAAATTTTAAATAGTGCCCACGATAAAATTAAGTCCACCATAGAGGTTTATGTGGACAAACAACTTCCTTTTATGGATGTGATCGTGAAGCGGAAGGAAGATGATTCTCTGGTCCACCGAGTTTATCGTAAGCCCACGCATACGAATCACTGTTTACATGCAGCCTCTCACCCCCATACAGTAGTGAAACACGGTATTTTAAAAACTTTAACCGTCCGTGCTTCCACTTTTAGAGACGAAGCGAGCATAGTCACTGAAAGAGAAATTTTGAAGGAGACGTTTCTTGCAAACGGCTACAGCCTTGACATTATCAATAAGGCTTGAACCTCAAGCACTACCCTGTACTCCAGCACCGGCAGAAGAAGCCAGAAGACAAACAGACGAACTCATGGCAGTGTTACCCTACGACCCTGAGGTAGCGGATAAAATTGGGCACCTTTTAAAAAAGAAAAATATACATATCACGTAGAAAGATTTCTGCTCGTAAAGGTTAAAGACAGGAGGAAGAAACTGCAGACAGAAGGCGTATAACAAATGCCCTGTAGCTGTGCCAGGTATATATAGGCGAGACTGTCAAGAAAAGGCTGAGTGAACACACAAAACATTTTGAAAATAACGGCGTCAGAAAATCAGCTGTAACACAACACTCCGCTGACAGTGGGCATGCTATTTTATTCAGTGACACTAGTGTACTGGTTCAAAAAAGCAGATGGTGTCCCAGGCGAGTCAGAGAAGCATTTGAAATCAATAAAAGACCAGATAATATGAACGCGGACAGAGGCTTACAACTTGACCAAATATGGTCATGCTTGATTAGGAAAACGCGGGACGCAGGCTCCCATCGGACCAGACACGCTGGCGGTGGGAGCTTCAGTGACGTCATTCCAAATGGTTAGCGCGCTCTTCGGGAGCTCCAGCCATGACAGTCCTCTAAATGAAGCCACATATTGATAACTGAAACGTTGGGTTTCAATAAATTCCACCTGTGCAACCAAGATAACATCCTGTGAAAGTCGACATGATCTGTGGAGCCACTGTCCTGGTGTGACTTTATTTTTGCCACACAGGACAAGCGTACTCTGCAGAATAGACTAATGCTAAGGCAGAGGTGCGGTTGACACTTGTGTTAGCTCCCCAGCTTGATCCGGTCAGCTTGCTTAAGATAATATTTTCATCTTGACGTCGCGGCAATGTTTTTTAAAAGTGACATCTCTGTCGAGAGTAACGCCGAGGTGTTATGGATTATCACTGTGTTACAAAATTGTTCCATTCCAGGTCCCATTAAGCTTTTCGCTTAGCCGATTTATTGCGCAAGTGAAATGCGCAGCCTTCAGTTTTCTTTGGGTTTTGCTTAAAATCATTAGTAAGTTCAAGGAGACTGAAGAGTTGTCGTAACTCTGCCGTTGTGGATTTCAAAAGTTTCATGTTGATCAGCTAGGGCAAGATCATCAGCGCAATTAAAAGTTATTTATACCGAGAAGTAGTCGTTGACGATAGAAATTTCAGTGTTGTAATATCCGTGAACGCTGTGATGCAACTCAGTCTTTACCAGCCCAACATCTGGTATCGCCTTGACCTTTAGTGACATCACACTTTCGAAGACTGGATCAAATTCTTCCACTAATGAATGTTACTCTAAATCGATCACTTTTGTATCACATCAGCCCTCTGTTGGTATTAGGGGAACACTTCCTTCTAAAACGTTATTCTCACCGACGTCATTCTCTGCCGTGACTCTGCCGACGGTCCTCTCAGCGACCAGAACCTCGTTACAACAATCTATCCGCTGAGTCACCCAACGCACGCCAACCAGCCTCGAAACATTGAAAATCCTGACAATTTTCACTGATGCAGTCGAAGGGTTCTGCGGCCATAATAGATAGTAGAGATGAAACGGATAGCTGTTTGGCCGGATACCGGTTATCCGGTCATACTAGCCGAATATCCGGCTGAACGTTGTTTTTTGAGGTTCTGACGGGAAGATTGAATCATTTCATTATTCTCTTTGTGGATAGCCAGTATCACGACCAAGAAAAAAACATGATTGCTAGCAAAATTGACTTTTATGTAAAGTCATCTCGAATTGATTGGAAGCGTGACCCATATATTTTTTGGTCAATTAATATGACACAGTACCCTAATTTGACAAAATTTGCCAGTATTTTTCCAGTTCCTTTCAGTAGTGTATATAGCGAAAGACTTTTCTTAGAATCTGACCATGTTTACGAGGACAAGCAAAACTGACTATTAACTCCTATTTTTGAGAAATTGGTGTTCATTTAGTACAAGAATTAATTTTTTATGTTAAACACAATAATAAACGGTATTTTTATTTGAAGACAGTGTTTTTATCTGTGTTTAGACTTATTATATACTTGGCATTTATGAAATTTTCTTAATTTATTGAGAATTCGATACCCGCCGGATATTGACCTACTATACGGTATCCGGCCGGATAGTAAATATTGGCCGGATACCGGATAGTTGCCTGATATCCGTTTCATCTCTAATAGATAGTTTCTATGTCATTTGATCCCGCGTCCTGGTATGAAAAGCTGACGTTTCGGCCGACATGATTCGGTCTTCTTCTGTAACATAACTGCGCAATGATGTCTCCCAGTGTAGCAGTGTTTGGTTTGTGGTTGGTGTTGCAGCAGGTGCGCCAGGTGGGCGGGCGCCAGGTGCTGGAGAAGACGATGAGCGAGGAGCAGAGCGAGAGCTCGCGCGTGGTGGAGGCGAGCAGCTCGTCACGACGCGTCGAGAGCTCCAGCGTCATCCAGTCGTCGGTGTCCAGCGTCACACAGTCCGTGTCCTCTCACAAGGTCGTCTCCTCGTCCTCCACAGACATCGAGGCCAGCCAGGTAAAGAGGATCGGCTTCTAGGCGGCCAACCACCTCAGACACAACATACTCAGCCTCTTAGTCTCGACAGCCAACTATGGCTTCCTGGGAAAGAATATAGTTTTCACCTAAATATGAACTGGATAAACGTACTGTTCAATAATAATTTTTTGGTAATGTTGGATTTTCAAATCGACCACACGAAAGGGCAACCGGATAGCTGCGAAAGCTTATCGCCGTAGTTCAGTCGTATTTTTCCGATACTAAAACACAGAATAAACAAATACACGACACAAACATATCAAATATCGTACTTTTGAGTAATTTTTTCTAGCTGATATACTCATTTGAAGTATATCGTACTGAATTATTTGAAGCTTGTTCTTCCTAATCTCTGCTTTTGTTTTTGTTTATGATGTTTTTGAAGATTTTTTGTTCCTTGGATGGTTCATTTTTTGTGATACCTAAAGACACCTTTTAAAAGACAAAACCCTGTTACTTATCTCTATGTGATTTTTTGTGACTGTTTTTGTCCATTGATTATTTTAATAACCAATGACTTATAGAGAAAAGAGTTGCAAGATACAATAAAAATTTATTTGCACAGAACTGGAGCTCTTTCATACGTCATTTTGCGGATGCTATATTTTGATTGCCGTTTTGACTCCCTACATGCAAATTGATTGTGTTTGTTGTAGTTAGAAAAGTTTTTCTTCCGTAGTGAAATTTATGCTTCCTCAGGAATATATGAAATTATTTACGATTATGGAAAGTTAAAGAATATTTTTGTTTACTTTTAGGTTAATATTTCATCCTAATTATTGAAATAATTTAAGTAATAAATATATGGGACTGTTGATACTGTTTTATATTATTTGGTCATCCCAATTTTAGATTTTGAAAGTTTAATATGTCTGTACCAGTACGTTTGAAAGAAATAAATTACAGGTGTGGTTATGTGATTGTATCTGCATGTAATCAAATGATTGAAAAGACAATAAAATTTGGACTGAAACTTGATCGCCTGTTCGTTTTCTCTTCCATAAGGCAGCTTCACAATGTTTTGGAGGGTTCAGAAATAAATCTTGGTGAAGTAAGTTTCTAATTATTATTGTTAAAATTCCTCGTTTCCCAAGTCCGTCAATCTTCACTTCTATCCAATACTTCCTTGAGTTTTCAAAAATTAAAAAATGCTTTAACCATGAAATACAAAGATTAAGTACATTTGTCTGAATATGCGATCAAATGACTCTTCAATAAAATAATTAATTACTCAACTTGTTTATCAGTAACAAGTGCACAAGATTTTAACCATTAAAAGAGAGTAAAGTTTTTTCTGCTCAGTTCTGAATTTTAAGGTCGCAACTCTCTTCTCTAAAAAAATTACTAAAACTGAAGCTAACAAAATATGTAAATTAATTGTTTACCTTTAATAAAACTTTCGTATTTGTTAAACGTTACAATCTAAACAATTCAGTATTTGAGTATGTTGATGCGTGATTTGTTTTCCAAGATCTTCCGAAACATTTTGAAGCTCCTTAACATAGAAACAGCAACCTTTTCTTCCTAGCATTTTCTTATCCTCCTGGAGTATTAGCTAAAATGTAGATAACAAAATAACCATGTTCCCTGTTTTTAGAGCTAGTGTGTTTCATTAAGCAGTAGTAGTTTTGAATAAAGTCAATTTACACTGTCGCACTTAAAATTATGGCGTTACTTTACTACTACATTTCATTTATTACGCTAACACTAATTGCATCTATTACTTTAAAAATTATGTGGGCTTGCTGTCTGTTAATAAATGTTAAAATTCTTAATAGATGAAACCATTTTTGTAAACAAATCTGTATTCGTTTTCTTTCTCGAATTCCTTGTCGCCAAAACATTTGACGAAGACAAACTAAATACAGTTTCAATCCTAGTTCTGAAAGTTTCAACAAAAAAAGATCCTTTATATAATACTATATAGTATCTGCGAAATGATAACTCCCTTCAAAATAAATAGACATTCTAAAATTTTACAGTGCGAACCCTACGGGTAACATACAAGTCCAGTTTGTAAATCAGTCAGATCGGGTCAAGGGGTAAAGGCTTTTTCTTTTCATCCCCTAGCAGAAATCTAGGGGCGGGTCCCTGTAGAGTGTGAGCTCTTTTCAGCCAAAGGTTGTTTAATTTATTTTAAATTTCTTACAAAATTCCATTTGTGTATGGGTATTTAATTAATCTGTTTGTTATCTTATGGGGTTTGGAAACATTTTTGTGATTAACTGCATAAGCAATTGTACTATTAACGTAAGGTTATCTTCTTTTGTGACATTTTGTTGTGCCGCTTCTGGCCTGGTATTGAGGGCATTAAATTGGGTATCCCACATAACTGACCTGACGTCCTGGAGGTGCAGTTTTTATCTCGTTGGGAGGCTCCAAGTGTTGGCAGGCGCGGTTTTGCGCGCCATGTTAGCGACTCGCCAGATAGCTTGGATTCCTGTTCAACTCCGGTTTGTTTGTTCTCTTCATATTGAACCTCTTTTTTTCTTTGGCAGGTGTGGTCGACATCTGCTGTCTTTCTGCGAGGCATCACCCTTAACACGCCGCATGTAGACCGGCGCAATTGAACAGACTGGATCTTGTCTACCTCTCATGCAGTCTGTATCCTTATATTCATCCCCGGAATGTAAGCATCGCTCCTTGTTCTTCTGGAAGATGCAAAATATTCAACATTTTAGCATCTAAAACACTGACGTGTGTTTGCTGGTTCCTTAACACTGGTGTGGGTCGGACTTTATACATTCTAATACCATCATTCTCAATATAAATTCTTCATATTCTCACAGTTTACCAAAATGATAAAACACAGACCCTGTTCGTATTTTAGCCACATCGGTTAACGCAAAAATCACCTTCGACCCTTTCCGGATATATTATTGCAGTCTCTGTTGGCGCAAAACCTCTGTCTTTATTACTTTTAAGATACTTCAAGTGCGACCGAAATTCTTCAAATTTTACAGAGCAAAACCTTAGGATAAAATGCAATTATGCTTATATTTCAGCCAGTTCTGTTCAAACGCCCATGACCTTTGATCTGTGCGATAATCATTGTCTGTGAAAATCTGTATCTTTAATAATTTTAAGTCCGTTCATACTCAACAAAAATACTTCAATATTTTGCAGAGGGAAATCTTACAGCCACGTACAGCCAAATCACATCAAGTCGTCAAAACCTTTGACAACTTTCAGAATATAGTTAGTGGACTTTGTCCACTCAAAATCTCCGTCATTATTACTTCTGTGTACGTTCAAATCCAACAGATTAGCTTCAAATTTTGCATAGTGACGCCTAAAGGTGAAACACAATTTAAGTTCGTATTTCAGCCTGATCCGGTCAACCAATCATAACCGTTGATCGTATAAGACAGGAACTGTTCTAGACCCGCAAACATGGCGGGGTTTGCACCAAATTGACTTATACTCAAACGGGTCGTGCGCATATGATCTGGGTTGTTATAAGCTCATGCCAAAACTTTGTTTACATCTAATTTTGTGGTATTTGTTCTTTACTTCAACATAATTTAGATCGGCATAAAAATATATTTAGCTTCAAAAAATTAACCCACTTATATCTGTAGCATAGTTGAAGAGGACTGTCATCTTACAAATATTACAACTATAATAGTTCAAATCGCAGACTAATCAAAAGAAAAGAGGTTTGTATTTTTAATTTTTGCAAGAAGTTTAAGCCGTTTCTTCTGCCACAGTTGGTGCAGTTAGAAATTGAATAGCAATTTTTCCGTAATTACTTAGACCTAAAGTGTGAAGATATAACTGTTAAGTAACTGTACGTAATTTTTTGATTTATCGGCTAATTTATTCAATAGTCAAACAAGGACCTCTTTAAAGTTTATTTCCTTGTTATGGACAGTTAAGACCCATTCAGCTGCACTTGTCTCTTTAGCCGTAATATGTTTCCAGGCGAATTAATTTCGTACAAAAATACGTGTAATTTTATAAGGCACAGTTGTACATTCAAGTACTGGTGTAGTGTTTGAAAAATACGTTACGCTGATAGCACCAAACTGTATTCTTCTGAATTACAACCGAAAATATTGTATTATAAAAATGGGTGGAGAAATAGCATTTCGTTCATCTCATGATCAAGTTTTAGCCAAGATTCACGGCCGCCAATGCCAATTTCGATAACCTTTTTTTTATGGCTCTACAAGTTGTCGACGTTGAGGTCATTAGAGGCGGGAATGGAATTGGGGCGAGGAACGGTAAGGAATTCGGCCATTGCCTTTCCAGGTATTCGCCTGGAGTGATTTCTGGAAACTGTGTCAAACAAAAATCTGGATACCTGAATGGGGATTCGAACCTGCGTCCTCTCAAATGCTAAGCCAGGTGCTATCGCTCACCCACTACATTCGGTCAGTTTCCAATCGCTTTTTACTCTAGTCAGGTAATATCAAATAGAGATAATATCAGGATAAAGTGACAATGAAGTAGTTCCTAATTGTTATTAACAGAATTAACAAATAATTGGAATTATTTTTCTTGGGATTAGAAGTGAATTTCTGTACAGGGAAAACCTCTGAATAGTGGCTTGTAGATGCGTACGAGTTTTTATACGATCTCTATCAGAAATGATTGTGGCTACATTTAAATGCGTCTTGCACAAATATAAAATGACGAAAAATGAAAACAAGCACAAATGAAAATAAGCACAAGAAGAAATTCCCTATTGCTCTACATAATCTAAAGACACCTATCAAATTCGACGTATCGTGTGAAATAACTTCTTCTTTAACGAGAAGATCACAAATGATGAAATCTTTTTTTCCAATTTGAGGCGGTAACTAGGCTACAAGAAATAATAAGTTAGTACCATTGTTCAGTAAGAAATAAATAAATTGAACATAAACACTGGAAAATCATATGGTAGCAAAAGTTACGACATTAAAACTTGATTATTGTGATTCTTGTGTGAAAAACAGATATTTGTCTGTTCTTCAAAATATTATGGTCCAGAACACATGCAGTCAGGATCGCTTGTTGCTAATTATCTTCTCTGGATGGAGACAAACTCAGAACACATTGATCGCTATAACTCCTGATGATGTAGCCCAAAATATCAGGTGGAAACTTGTGAAAAATACACATCTCACTTCAGTTACAACTTACAAGTAAATAAGCTTTTCAGTGCCTGGACTATTACATATGCCATACATATATAAACACACAGAGAAATGTATGCCTCAACAGCTTATATTTTCAATACACTTTTTAGGTTACTAATATATTTCCACACATGTTTAAATCTTCAATAAACTTATTCCTTCATTCTTGATTTATAACAGTTTGTGATAGTCCACTACTACGTAAACTCAAGAAAAGTACTTACCTACAATCAGCGTAACATTTGTGAGTTAACACGGAAAAATTTACAAATAAATTATATGGATATTTTTTATAGTTATAGCGCTAAGTATTAACTACTGAATAACTTAACATATTATTCACAAATACCAGCGTACTCTCTTTACTTCTTTCGATTTATGTTTGTATGCTGTTTTTTATCGTAACAGTCAGATAAAAAGAAAAATGGAGTGCCAGAAAAGTTACAGCTCTAGATTACAATTTCGAAATTGTCTCTCACAGTATCCGCCGTTTTACCAGATTCACACATAGAAAGGCGCCTAGGTTCAATTGAGCCCTTCTTGGGAAGCAAAAGCTCTGATAAATGTCAAGTCTTATAATGTTATACAGACGTAGGGAAATGCTGAATTAGTCACGCATTTCTGCATCATCATGGAATATTTTTTTGCTTTTAGAACGAGAAATACAGACTATTTTACCTTTCATTTCCATTCATTACTGTAATAAGAGAAGGTGAGAATACGTTCAGAAGCGAGTCTCGTATCTCTATATCTGGCGGAGGGGATAGAGGTATTCAAACAGATAACATCCGTCCATCACAGCACACCGTTTTTATCTGCCAAAAAAACAGGAACTAAAAAATTAACAGCAGTAGTAGTTGTCATCATATTACTGTAGCTGGCAATACTGTATATCCGCAATGAAACACGAATTTCTTCCAGGTTTCTGAAAAATAATGCAAACTTTTACCTTAAGCAAGTGTCTCTACATTTAATTGGTTCGGAATTTGTAATTGCCGTCGTACTCCCTGGGATCAACTCCAAGCACACTAACATTCTCGTCCATCTGTCCAGCTTGAACACCAAGAAAAAGAGTTAAGTTCACCGTATCTCATTGTTGACATGAACAGCGAGTATAAATAGACGGTTTGCTTGAAGAGACAATGGCGCAGTTGGTACTCCTTGGCACAGTGGTCTGGCTTGCGTCCAGCCGACATTCGAACGCCCACACCACACAGTAATGAAGGCGCTGGAATTTTACTTACGAGAAGTATTTAATCTTTCTCGTCTTGATGTATAAAACATAGTTTTGTATTGTTTAGGGAATACCATAAGACTGTGGATGCTGAGACCAGAATTAGGAGTAGTATGTGGTCGGGAATTAACACTCGATTGAAAACAGACGACGGAAAGTTTTAATATATATTTTAAGTAAGAAAAGCATATTAAGGGGCTAAAATAATATATCGAAAAAGGTGGTGAACATTTAGAAAAAAAATAACAATGCACATAATTAAAATACAGGTGTGTCGGAAAAAAATTCCATCGAGAAATTGTAGCAATAATAACAAATTTGGAAGAGCTTGGCACAAAGTTGCTGTTACAGGAGGCAAACATTATCAGAAACATTAGACTGTTTCTACTATGATATATGAAATTCATTTTTAAAGGAAATAAACATAGTTGATCTCTATATATCATGCTACTGACGCGATACATCATTAAAATCCCTTACAAAATGGGTGCATCATGATTAAGAATGAGTCTACCATCTAGGAACAACAAAACTTTCAACAAATAAAGACGCATCTAAATTTAAAAATTAAAGATAAGAAAGGGAGCGTGAGGTTTTTTGACGAAGACCCCCATCTACTAATCGACCTCGCAACTATTTGAGACCTTTTTTTTTTTTTTGTTAGTCTCATGGTTCCAAGGGAGGTTTTTGAACCAAACCCCCCCCCCTAAAGTCGACTTTAGCGTTATTTTTTTTTTTTTTAGCTCTACCATACTACAAGAATTTCAAAATTTTACACGTGAGATTTCCCTTGACCCTCCCCCCCTCCCTATATCATCTGATGTCGTTAATGGACGCCACCTAAGGCCAGGGAATTATATCCCAGTTCTCGCACTGCCGTTTTATTTAAGCTCCTTCTGTACCTTCATTTATATTGAACTATATTATCTCCATCACAATTGATTATTACTTCTGTCACCTGAAACCTCACCTAGCTATCCTTAGTCTATATAAAAAAACATATCCTATACGTTTTATACCGCTGTTGTTGTTGGGTTTTTTTCTGTAAATTTAAAATTGCTCAGCGATTTATTTACGAATCTTTGCACTCATATCATTCACCCATTTCCTCACCAGTAGACACATATAATACTTCAGTCGTCACCAGTTATGAATATCCTACTCAAGTCTCTAAACTACGAATATACACTTAATTTCTCCTCAAGGACCTCATCTTGCTGATTCATTCTCCCATTACGGTTATCAGCAGCCTCTCATTTATTCTCTGAACTAATGAGCTGTAGTAGTCATTGCCAACAAGTAAAAGTACGCTTTACCATCTCCTCTATCTCTGTGGTACACTCCTTTAACCTCAAGTAAACCCTCACTGTCGTCGTTAATTTTACTACTACAGTTCACCAGTAGAATTCTAAAAATTGGTTTTTGCATATTATTAACATTACCCTTCGTCCAACATATACATATCCAAATTATGCAATTTACGTTATTGCAATTTTTTTCTTTTTTGTGAACTACAGTATTACTACATGTATTGTTTAGAAGCCATGAAACATAAATAAAATCTGGGTATCGGAATTCTTAACATTTAAGTCCATTATTACTTATTGAAGCTGCATATTACTGTAATATTATATTTAATAGATTAGAATTACTCGAAAACGTAACGAGAATTTAACAACTGTTGTCTAAATAGGAACAATGGAATGACAAAAGTATAGCTAAACTGATGTGACTTTTGTACGAAGAAAATGAGAAAGTAGAAATTAATAAAAATTTTAAAATATTACTGTAGTTACAGATATTGGGAATATACTGCTTATGGAACGAAACGCATATCCTCCTGGCTTAGCTTTTTCGAACATGGAATTATTAGAATCCTGCCACAGAATTAAAAAAACGCAGTGTTTGTTGGAAGATACAGTTACACTGGTTGACACATAGTTGATGTATTCCTTTAATTACTTAATTCTAAGTTAGAGATGGCTTCAAATACTACTGCAAAATTCGGATGAAAATGAAAAAGATTTTTAAAAAAATGAGATGTTAAATTTAATAGAAATATAAAGTAATGTTTGCAAATAGGAGTAGATAGCAGTTGGAAATAATGATTCTATCAGAACTAAATTTCAGCAGTACTACCAGATTAACTGAAGATATAAAGGGGATGTTGCAGATGATTAAGATTCGGTAAGTAATATTCATTTTTCTTTCATAACACTCTCCAGTCTCTGTATTAAAAAGTATTGTCTTATTCGGAAGAAACATAAGCTTAACGAGTTAAACCAGTTTATTGTTTAGGATATAACACAAAATGTATCAAGAGAAATAACAGAGCATCAAGGAAACTAACAACTGATTCCTCACGTAGTAAAATTTGTAGTCCATACTGGACGGTGAACTGTAATTCTGTAATTCATTTATTGGTTGGAGCCATAGTTTTGGTCCACCTGAGCTCAGTGTAACTACTTTCGACGTGATTTCTGAGATATAATTTGTGATAACGATTCGTGAAGTAATAATTACCCGATTTTAGTGACATTTTATGTTTAAGTAGATGCTTATGGAAACGTCAAGAATGCTTTTAATATGCAGTTATGCTATAAGTCCCTTTGCCAATAAAATTTTATGTAATAACACGACGGTTTGTAGAATTTCGTAAAATTTCATGTTGTAGTGCTGATATCAGATAATGATAACAGAGGTAGACCGAAAACAGTTTCTCATCTTTTAATTTAACCTGTATGTTTCACCTCATTTTCATTCAGGTGTTTAATTCATCTAGTGCAAGATGTATTAAAAATAAAAGTTATTTAGGGTAGCGGGAGATATATCAAATATTACGAGATGAACAAGTATAAAAGGTACACCATGGCACAAATATTACATGACTTTATTCAATCTGTAAATCAAAAATTTACAAAATTCTGCTTTAATAAAATGTGAGTACAGCTAGGAGAATATCTATCTTCAAATGATTGCAAGCTATACACGAATACAAAAAAAAAATAAAAAAAAAAATAAAAAAAAAATCCACTGAAATAGAATAAAACAGATCCAGAAGGAGCGGACGAAACTTTGCACAGATAATAATAGCAGTGGAATGAATTGCTGATTACAATACCAAGCTAAACTAGTCGTTTAAACAGGCACTTTACAAGTACCTTTGACACCCTCTTGCCTCCCCCTAACATGGTTACATGATTACATGGTTACACGAGGTGATACAGTCTGGCGTGTAATCAAAGAGACGTGTATTGTGTATAACTGGGTCGCTGTATCGTTGAGGCATGTTACCTAATGTTGATGCTTACACCAAAAGCATTCTTAAAAAAAAGATAAACGAGTATGGAATTTTTGGATGGGAGATTCCGAAAGCTTGTTCAGCCTTCAATGAACTGAGTTCGATTTGCCAAGCATTCCGCCTCTGTGGGAAGTCAATTGAATTTGGAATCCGAATCACGGAGCGTCATTTATACTGAAATAATCAAAGCAAATCGGGTAATAATTTCTGGATTCGAATGGAATTAAATACCTCCCCAAATGGGCTACTTGATGGACGTATATTACCCAGAGCTTCATCCGATCGTCGCGTTGTTCAAATTACCAGGATTGTAGCCTCCCATATGCAGAAGGCAGCGGGAAACCACTGCATTAAAAACCCAAAGGGTATCCCGAGGACATGTAATCCTCCTGGGTAAAATATTCCGGAGGTAAAATAGTCCCCCAATCGGATCTCTGGGTGGGGACTGCTCAGGTAGGAGTCATCAGAATGAATAGAACCATTCTACGAGTCGGAGCGTGGAATGTTAGAAGTCTGAATAGGGTAGGTAGGTTAGAAAGCTTAAAAAGAGATATGGAACAACTAAAGTTAGATGTTGTTGGGATTAGTGAGATTAAATGAAAGGACGAACTAGATTTCTGGTCTGGGGAACACAGGATAATTAGCACACAAGCAGTCAATGGAATCACTGGTGTAGGATTTGTAATGAATAAGAGAGTACGGAAACGGGTGAGTTATTATGAACAGTTTAGTGACAGGATTATTTTGATGAGGTTAGAAATTTAGCCCACCCCAGCCACGTTAGTACAAGTGTATATGCTCACGTCAAGGGAAGATGACGAAGAAATAGAGAAAATATACGCCGAAACTGAAGAATTAATCCAATATGTGAAGGGGGAGGAAAATCTAATTATCATGGGTGATTGGAATGCGATAGTGGGAGAAGGAAATGAGGGAAATACTGTAGGAAGTCTTGGTCTGGGAGAAAGAAATGAGCGAGGAAGCAGGTTGTTAGAATTTTGTGAAAGATATAAGCTAGTCGTAGCAAACACACTGTTTAAGAATCATCTAACAAGGATATACATCTGGAAACGTCCTGGGGATTCAGGCAGATATCAGCTAGATTATATCATGGTCAAACAGAGATTCTGGAATCAAGTTCCAGACTGTAAAGCGTATCAAGGAGCAGACATAGACTCTGACCATAATTTGATAATAATGAAGTGGCGGATGAAATTCAAGCGAATAAGGAAACAGTATAAGCAGAACAGATTGGGCGAGAATAATCTGAAACAATCTAGCACGAGAGAAAAATTTGCAGAAATGATAGAATTAGGTCTAAGTAGTAACTCTGAAAGGATCTCAACCGAGGACGAATGGAATACATTAAGGGCCGAAATAATGAAAGCTGGTAAAGAAACATTATGCTTTAGGGAACAAGCTGCCCGAAAACCTTGGATCGGAGAAGAAATTTTGTAACTGATGGATCAGAGGAGAAGGTACAAAAATGCTCAGGATGGAGAAGGAAGAGAGCAATACAGGCAATTTAGAAAGCAAATAAACAGGAAGTGCAAAAGAAAAATGGGTAGAAGATAAGTGCGAAGAATTAGAAAAGGAAATGGTCGTAGGTAAAGTAGATGTTACATATAGGAAGATCAAGCAGAATCTGGGATAAATTAAAAAAAGAGGTATGAACATTAAAGCTGCCGATAGGAAACCTCTTTTAAGCTCAGACGATAGAACTAACCGATGGAGGGAATACATTGATAAACTGTATGATGGGGATGACTTGAACAATAGCGTAATGGAAAAGGAAGGCGATGTCGACATTGATGACTTAAGAGATCAAGCTTTCAGGACAGAATTTAATAGAGCTCTGAATGACTTGAAAGCAAATAAAGCAGTTGTAAATGATGAGATACATGCAGAACTTCTAAAATCACTAGGAAAAGAAGTAATCGACAGATTATTCAAGCTGATATCAAAAAATTATGAAACAGGAGAAATTTCAACTGATTTGAATAAAAATATCATCTTCACACTTCCAAAGAAAGCACATGCCGACAAATGTGAGAATTATCGCACCATTAGTCTAACATCACATGCTTCAAAATTACTGACCAGAATAATATACCGAATAATGAAAAGGGTAATAGAAGAGGTAGTAGGTGAAGATCAGTTTGGGTTTAGGAAAAATCGTGGTACAAGGGAAGCAATTCTGGCTTTAAGTTTAATACTTGAAGGGTGGATCAAGAAAAACAAAAATACTTTTATGGCGTTTGTTGATTTTGAAAAAGCTTATGATAATGTTAGGTGGGACAAGATGTTCAAAATTTTAAATAAGACAGGTCTAAAGTATTGAGATAGAAGAATACTTTATAAACTATATAAGAAACAAGTGGCTATAATAAAAGTAGAGAATCGGGATAGACATGCATCACTTAAACAGGGTGTGAGACAAGGTTGTAGTCTATCTCCGTTAATATTCAACTTGTATGTAGAAGAAGCAATATAGAAAGTAAAAAAAAAAAAATTCCATGTGGCATAAGTGTCCAGGGAGAAAAAATCAGTATGCTACGATTTGCTGATGACATTGTCTTGTTAGCAGAGAGTGCTGAGGGTATTGAGAAGTTACTGAATGGCATAAACAGAATACTGAAGGAAGATTTTGGACTGAATATAAATCAAAGCAAGACAAAAGTTGATGAAATGTAGCAGAAGTGATACCAATACTAGCAGATTAAATATAAAAATAGGATCGGATGCAATAGGAGAAGTGAGTGAGTTCTGTTACTTGGGAAGCAAAATTACAACCGATGGCCGAAGCAGAAATGATGTTAAAAGCAGAATAGCACTAGCAAAAAGAGCCTTCATGAAAAAGAGAAATCTTTTAGTTTCAAATATTAATCTAGGAATTAGAAATAACTTTTTTAAACTCTATGTGTGGAGCACAGCACTTTATGGTAGCGAAACATGGACTTTAGGAATATCGGAATGAAAGAAAATTGAAGCATTTGAAATGTGGTGCTACAGAAGAATGCTGAAAATTAAGTGGAATGACAAAGTAAGAAATGAACGAGTTTTGGAAATGATGGGTGAGGAAAGAAGTTTGTGGAAGAAGCTTACAGAAAGTAGAGACAGGCTGGGACGTCATATTTTGAGACGTGTTGGATTAGTTAATTTGCTGGTGGAGGGAACAGTCGAAGGTAAGAACTGTAGAGGAAGACAGAGATTAGAATTTATGAAGCAGATATCTGAGGACGTGGGTTGTAAGGGATACGCAGAGATGAAGAGATTAGCACCAGATAGGAAGGGATGGAGGATTGCACCAAACCAGTCGAAAGATTGACGACAGAAAAAATAGAAGCGTCCCATACAATCCTGGCAGCTCAATGCGTCTATTGTAGCTGAAATTAAAACATTCTCTCACAAGGAGCTGTGTGCCAACGTTCATTCATTTTGGATGTTTCATTCTGGGTGAACTAATTCTGATAAACATGCACGAAAGTGGATAGAAAATTGTCACACGTTTGTGAACTAATGTTTCATTCCAAATGGAAAAGAATCCGACTTGATGTTGGCAGCAGCAAATAAAAATTACAATTCAACATAAATTCTAAGTGAATATCTCTAAAGAAAAAATGCCTTTCTTTGACTGAAATAATGCGACTTAGTTCACCTTTCTATCTCTTTCTTTAACAAGCGTTGTCGTAGCTAGTATGCGTGAAAGATAGTAAGTTGGCGGTATGCACCCGCAAATAACCACAAGCTTACACACGTTAATTACGTCAGTTATTCAGTTGCCTGCATTACAAATATTATTCTTTGCACTCTTCACGCTACTGTAGTATCGGCTTTTTCAGGATGTTGTGTGTTGGGTTTAGGCTAGCGTCTCGATGACTATGAAGCCTCCGGGGAGGAAAGTTGTGTATTTTTGTCCGTGTAATTTATGAGGCGGGCGCAGATTGCCCTTGGTGATTGCAGAAAATCACCTAAACACGCAATCAGGACGGCCGGTACTCCCCTTTTACACGGTGCGAGTTGACTGGAACGAGTGTACTGGCTTGCTGCGCACGCAACACTGAATAGTCCACTCTCCTCGTGTAAACAGGTACAAGACAGAGGATAGTGGACTCGGTTCACGTCCAACTTTTGGCGGTCAACTGTCGTTCCAGTCAACTTGCATCGTGTAAACGCGGCAGCCCACTGAGCCACACTGGAGCGTGTCTGCTTTACAAATTAAAAAACCACAATGGTAAATATAGTTCCGTACGCCAAATTGCTGCAGATGTTTTGATGTATATGTTCTAATGAATGTAAATATGCCGTTGCACTTCTTCGTGAAGCACCAAGGTCGAATACTGTAGTCAAAATGGAGGCTTCCTCTTTAACCCACACCTAAAAAAGGACACTTCTTGGTTCTTCTTTCGAAGAATACTGAGTGACAGCAATGTTTCTGAACTCCCAACGCTGATGATGTTACTTCCTACTGTGTGGTGGAGTACGTCTCGTCGACGTTTAGGTCATTAGATGCGGGATGGGGACAAGAACGGGAAGGAATTCGGTCATGTCGTTTTGAAGGAAGCATTCCTGCATTTGGCTGGGAGTGATTTGAGGAAACCATGGAAAACCCAAATCCGGATGCCTGGACGGTGATTCGAACCGCCGTCCTCCCGAATGCGAGGCCAGAGCGTTAACCGCTCACCCACCACGATTGGTGTCTCGTCTCATACTGTAGCTCCGAGTGCGCAGAATTGCTCTGACTTTAACCTTAGCCTTCTCCTTCATAATTAGCGACTTAATGAATCGATGAAAACCCTAATTTGTTCCCACAGAACCAATTTACCTTACACTTCGGTGACTGTGTACTGAGGCGATTTGACAAAATTGCTTCTTCGAGGTACTGCCTCTCTAAGTGAAAAAACTGTTGCCTACAAACCGTTGGTTGCAGTGAATAGTAACAAGCCAGCAAAGAGCCGTAGCGATTTAACCCCCCCCCCCTAAAGGCCATGGTTGAATCCCTCCCCGTTCCTTGCCCCTAGTCCTTTCCCTCCTTCGACGCCGAGGTCATTAGAGGCCTCGGCGTCGAAGAGCCAGAAGCAAAAAAAAAAAAAAAAAAAAAAAAAAAAAAAAAAAAGAGCGATTTATCGTATATTGTCAACTGTCCAACATTACTGGAACCAGACGGGTGGAAACTATATCTATGATCAAGCTCTAGGTGTAGCAATTTTGGTATCACGTATTACGTACGAATTGATGCATTCTTCCTGGAAAAAATATTCTGTGGGTAAAATAGTCTACTAATTGGATTTCTGGGAGGGGACTGCAGAGCAAGGGGTAATATAAACTGGTTGAAACATTCGATATAGAATGTTAGAAGTATGAATAGGACAGGCAGATTAGTGAACTCAAAGGAGGGAGATTGACGGCTTCAGTTAGATGTCGCTGGGATTTATCAAATTAAATGGAACTACTGGACTTATGGCGTGTGAAATATTAGATTAATTTGCACAAAAAGCTATCAACGAGGTTACTGGTTTGGTAGTTATAATGAAAATAGCAGTAGTAGTGTGTTGTTATGAAAGTAAAAATCAAGCCTACACCAACTGCTTATTCCATCTCCGCAAGAAGTCGCTGCCAAAATGAGAAACTGAAGACTTGATTCAGCATGTGGAGAGAGAATAATCTTATAATCATGGCCGACTGAAATGCTGTAGTAGGAAAAACAAAATAAGGTATTACTAGAGGGAAGTATATCTACTATAAAGAAATGATCAATGAAATAGACTGTTAGATTTTTCTGATCATTTTATCGACTGGTTTAGTCGCTCACTCCACTGGCCTTATCTTTTGACCTCCATATTGGCATTACCATTACTTTTTTTACGATGCAGTTATATCCTCCAACTGTATTCTGTACTAATAAATTAAATAAAACCTTATATATCAAAATATGACGCAAGCATCACGTGCTATATTTGTAATAATATAACATTATCTTCTTTCTTTATCTTTTCCAAAACGTGCTGATTACAAACTTTGCTGTGCACTTAATTTTCAACATCCACCATGAAACACCAGGTTCCAGATACTTCAAATTTACTTCTCTCTTGCATTAAAAAAGTCTCTATAAAAAGTTGAGCTACGTACACACACTTCTGTCAACTTATTTCTGTATTCGATGTCAGCGTCTGATCATAAAATGCTTTTTTTCTTTGAACAGCAATCATCTTGATAGTCACATTCTATGTTTGATGCCATCCCTGTTTTTACCATCGTTGTAATTTTACTCCACAAATAACACACTTTTTTTTATTATTATTACTTCAATTACATCTATTTCCGTTTTACAATTAGTAACTTGTCCAATTTCTTGTCCGAACATCCTGTTCTTGCCATTTTTATCGTCTAAATGGCATTTACCCGCTGCTTAGCACACAAGGGGTTTGGCGTGTATAAAAATACCCTTTTTTGTTTTAGTGCCAAATATTACCTTGAAGAAGCAAACAATTTAAATTTTGTTTAAATATTTTCCTTTCCTTTTGTTATTACTTTAGATTCGGTTTTCATTCTATAGTTTGAAAGTTTTTTGTTATGCTTATATTTTAACGCAATGTAATAGACTACTTTAAAAATAAGAAAATAAAATTAGATGAAACATTATCACAGACGGTCCAATAAGGACATATCGAGAATTAGTTGACCTTTGGTCAGAAATTTTTAAAACACTTTCCTCGACATTAAAAGTGAATATTACGGCTAAGAGAAATGTGTCTTAGACATAAAACAAAATGAAAGTTACTGCCTGCGGTAGTGTTGGCAGTAGCAAATGGTAATTTCTAAAAATATCTCAGCCGCCAATGATAACACTTGCAATAAAGAATCATGGAGGAAGGAAATATATGGAGGAGAAGTGACGTTAAATCGGTGAAGCAGGCTCGCGCATGCGCAGTGGCGGCAGTGGCGATATTGCGCTTCCAAACAATTTCGATGTTCACATTGTGTTAGATGTAGTGATTATTTCATTTTGTAATGTGTATAAGTGTTTTATAATGCCATCTTGTGTTGCGTACGGTTGCACAAATAGGCCAGACAGGAAAGAACCTGGAATATCATTTCATAAGTAAGTTGAATTCTAATTATCGTTGTTGAAGTGAGCTGTAGAAGTTGCAAACTTCGCTGCCTGTCTATAAATATTTAGTCATAGCTCTCAATGGGATGACTTTGTTCTCAAATTTTTGTTGGTGTAGTGTAGAAAATCAGCATACCTTGCTATTTTGCACATAATAGACTAGCATTACTTTTTAACGAGTGTTGAAAATGAGAATTAAGGGTGTGTGTTTTACATCGCGATTCAGTGAATTTAGTATTGCGCTTTCTTTCGTCACGCTGTAGTTTATACTGTATGATGAAATGAAATTTGTTATATTATGCTATGCAATCTAGAAATCTTGATGAAGCAAACGATGTTGTTACTGCAAATACAGTTTGCGATTCAAATACGCGTGTGTGGGTATGTCTACATAGTTTGATTCTGTAGCGACAATTTAATGGAGATTGTGGTTAGGTCTAAATGCAGTCTGTACCAGAATGGTTTTGTTGTTCCATGAGGGACAAAGAATTTATCTATTACTGTTAGTAATTTCATGAGAACCAAGTTAGTGACAAAACGTATATCGCGATGGAAACTACTTCCAGCCATTTCCAACTAAGTTTACGGTGTATGTTAACAAAATAACTATTTTTATTCTGGTCTAGGCCGCATTTCAACCTAACCACAAGTGGTAGTAAAAAAAACTGAAATATCCATTCTGCATGTAATTCATTGTAGCTATGGCAGAATTAATTTTTGGTCCAGGCCGCATATCAACCCAGTCGCAGTATATCCCGAAAACTAAGCAAGATATCGAAAAATTTTATTCTTTATTTGCGATTTGTCTCGTCGTGTTACATAAGAATCGATTATTAAATTTGACTTTTGCGAAATTTTTCTTCTCCATTTCAACTCAAAGACAACTCACTTTTGATACAGTATATCTCTAGAACTAGGTGAGATATCGAAAATTTTTATTATTTATTTTTCATTTGTCTCGTCTTTTTAAATAAGAATCCATCATCAAATTTGACTTTGACCAATTTTTTTCTGAATTTCAACCAAAACCATTTCACATTTGGAACAGAATATCTCGAAAACTAAGCAGAATATCAAAAAATTTATTTTTCATTTTTTATTTGTCATATCGAGTTACATAATAATCCATCACCAGATTGCGGCGTCACGTTTATCCTAGAGTCCCCTTTAGGTTTTTGTACATATTCCCCATGTCTGTATGGAAGCGGCCATGCCCCCTCCACTCCGGCCATGCCCCCCCCCCCCACTCCTCCTCCGCCCTGCTTCACTTCAATGCGTGGTGAAGGTCTCTTGCGTCGCCTCCATATATTTCCTTCCTCCATGTAAAGAATCTGAAATCACTGGCAAATTTTCGTAAGGCGATGTGTGTCCATTCCTATGCCGTGGGTAGGAACATGCATTTCATGCTTAACGACTTCTGTGCATGTACTCAAAAAATCCCTTCATCGTGTCTCAGAATTGAAGTGGTTAGTTTGAAATGCGGCCTGGATCAAAAAAAAAAAAAAAACATGTCGCCAAAGCCATATGTAAATATAGGCTGGACATGCACAACGTTTGGTTTTTTTTTCCGGGAATACACGTCCTCACTGACATGGCACTCATTAAAACAGCTTATGGGAGGGAGGAGACATTTTCTACCGGCCCGAAATTGGTACTGACCTGTTGAAATTTGTTTCAACTGCTTCGTTTTAATAATGTCTTCTTCACGTTTTACACTCTCCTTTTTCGGAAAAGTCGCCACGAATTAAATTAAAAATGCCGCGTATCTATTAGTAGATGCCACCGGCGCTGCGAAGGCAATGATAATCTCTTTAAATGTTGGTAAATCCTTTGTTGTAAAATTTTCTTGCCGTGGCTCGCACTAAAGCAGCTTATTAATCTTATATCTTTAAACGAGCAAATCTTGTATATATATATATATTTCGGATCTCGGAAACGGCTATGACGATTTGGATGAAATTTGATATTTAGATAATGTTTTGACTTTTAAGATTACCTAAATAGTTGTCTTCCGTACAAAACAGCGAGTTTGCAAAATACAAACAATTTTTTCACTTGATATCTCGAAAACGGCACTAGCGCCATCTCGTAGACAATTCAGGTACCAGAAAGCCTACAAATAGATTCTCTCTGATTTCAAAGAATATTTAAGCGAACAGTTCTTGTATACTGGCTGAGGCGTGGAAATAGTAACATTGCAAGTTTAATTGTAAAACATTTAAAAAGGAAGATAATTAAAAATTTTTGAAAATAATATTACCGGTACCAGTTATAAACTAATCACCGTTTACTTTTTGACCGTAAAAAGTGGTTGTTAGTTTGTCATTAAATACTACCACGCGAGGTATGAGCATAGTTTTAGCGGAGTGAATTGATTTAGCACTGATGATGTTCTATCATTACCGTGACGTCACAATCTGATGATGAATTCTTATAGAACGCGACGAAACATATCGAAAATAAAGAATAAATGTTCTTGATATCTCGCTTGGTTTACGAGATATAGCATGTCAAAAATCAGTTATAGGTATAGTTCCTTGTGCTTTTGGCGACGTTTCTTCTGGTCCATGCTGTATTTCAACCTAACAACAACCATTTGGAACAAAATAAAACATTAAAAGTACATTTCCACCGTATCGACATAGTGCTTTTGGTGGATTCTTTTTCTGGTCCAGGTCGGATCTAATCCTAACCTCTTCACTTGAGGTATCAGAAAAATAAATTATTTATTTTCGATTTTTCTCGACGAGTTTCATCTGAATTCATCATCAAACTTGGCTGTGACGAAATTTATCTTTTGGTCCAGGTCGCATTTCAACCAACCACGTCAATTTTGCGATATGATATCTCGAGAACTAAGCGAGATATATAAATTTAAAAATATTTTGTACTTTAAATTTTTCTCTTCGAGGTACATAAGAATCCATCATCAGGGGTTTTCGTAGAATGCCCTGAATTAACACAAATCTCGCAGCGTTAATCAATCCCTGACTGGCATTAAGATTTCTGTTGAACATAATAATAGCATTTTTCTTTGAAAGCAATTTATGAGGCGGTCTCGCAAATGGATCTAACGATTTGGATGAAATTTCATATGTAGATAACGTTTTGCTATTCAAGTTTTTAACACGATTTAAAAAAAAAAAATTGCAATTTTTGAATTTGGTTTCTCAAAAACGGCTCTAACCTCATTACGTAGAAGGTTCAGGTACCAGTAAGCCTAATGATGTTAGTGAAGTTTCTCTTTGGTTAACTGTGCACCTCAAAACGCCTAGGAAGTCTTCAAGCCTTTTACTTTAATCAAACTTTACTCGAAATCTTGGATATTAAATAGAAATCGAAAGATGCCGAGCGAAGATCGGTCACCCAGGTACTTTCTATTAATAACTGAATTCATCATGCCTCATGTTGTTGCAAAAACATTCTGGTCCAGGCTGCATTTCGATCTAACCGCTATCTATACTGATATTGCCGCTTCAAAACCAAACATTGCAGATACACCTAAACACATGAAATGCATCGCTGAATACATTTTTGGTAATGACAACATTGTCAGTTTCAGGATTCAAAGTACGCGTAGGGGCAATTATAACAATTAATTTCATAATACAACTTCAATTTGCACTGCAAGAGGAATAAAACACGCTAATAATACATTGACAGTATCGCAATCTTCTATTCTTCTAACGGTTGTGGTTAGGTCGAAATGGGGCCTGGAACAGGTTATAAACGTCGCCAAAGGCACAAAGAACTACACATATAACTGATATTTGTCTTCCGATATCTCGAGAACTACCGGTAAGCGATGTAAAAAAATTTTATTCCTTACTTTCCAATTGTCTTACGCTATTCATCATCAAATTTCGGTTACCCGGTATCTTTAAAACCCTTTACTATCTACATTAAGCACAAAATTACTTACCGTAAATATTACACTTCTGTTACATTGAAGAGTTAAAATATTATGTAGTGGTTTGAGTAGTAAATTCCGTATAATTATATTTATCAGAACAGATAAAAACCGGAAAATTATAATCAAAGACAGATATATACAATCCACAGATATTCGTCTTTGGTGAAATGGATTATTTTTACAGTAAATTAAACACCGTTATTAGTAATGCTTAACGTCAGATTCAGGTATTCATTCTATAGCATTCAAGAAAACTGAAAATCTAAATATTCGAAGTCAAAATATTAAACAGAATCCTAAATTAAGTTCTGTTAATTTATTTGTCAGTTTTGTGCAAGGAGTGAACATCTCAATTACAGTGCGATACGTATCTCATAATTTTATCTCTAGAACTGTATTTAATTATTCCCTCCATACTTCGGTTCATATAAGTCATTTGCCATTTCCGCAGATTTCAATTGTGACCGTTAGCTCTAAAGATTTTAAAACCCCATCCAAATTGCTGCGGTAGGTTTTGCACGGCTCCGTTCAAACAATGAGACACACACAGCCTGCTTACAGATTTATAATAGTACAGATAGATATACTACAGGGGTGGCCAAACCGCGGCCTGTCCTATATATTTTTCCAACCCGCGAGATTGATCACACTTTTGCATAATATATTTATTTTATAATGGCCAAAGTAGTGAAAACCAGTGTACTAAAAATACTTTATTTGTGCATCCATATTTTCAAAATTTATTTCAATTATATTTACATATTTTTATATATCATTTTTAGTGTTATATATTTCTTTAAAATGTGTGTCTAGTATCATGATTATTATATTATCTATGTTTACATGTAAGAATAATAGTAAAAACAATAATAATAACTCATTATGTTTCAATTTTTCACTCAAAAAAAGTCTATAGTGGGTCTAAATCTAATATGGGGATATATTATTTTATATGCGGCCCGCGGAGTTATGATGCATTTCTAAAATGTCCCGTAAAATCATTTGGTCTAACAGGATTACGTAATCAGTAGATTCTTACATTCAGCATCTCTCTCATTGCAAATTTAAACAAAACTAAAATTTCAGTAAGGTCTTTTAATACTTCCTCTAAATACAAAAGTCAAATCAGTGATGGTAATTTTAACCCATATCTCATCAACTTTGTAACTGATGTTAAGTCTCCAAGAATAAAAAAATATTCGTTTTCAAAATCTTGACAATGGATTTATATAGAAATTTGTTGAAAGTGGTATGTGGTTAACGAAATTATCACTCAGAACAAAGTTTGTATTTAGCAATAGTTCCATAATGACCTTACGTTCATGAGCTGTAAGGCACTAATCAATATAAGAAGCAAAAAAAAAAAAAAATTGTTGTTGAAAGCAATTGCCACGATTACAACAGATTTAGAGAAAACCAAAGACGAAAGGTTGCTTAAAAATAGTGAAGTTATCGAAAACTAATTTCTGTAACGCAACAGTTAATACCAGTAACACGAATAGATATAATATTTCTCACTAATATTTCAAGTTAAATAGTTTGAAAACTAATAGACTGACTTTGCTCTTTTATTTAGTCTTAACGCTAATTCAGAAGTAACTGAACATTCCATAACATTAGCTACAGTTAATTTTCTTGCGTCGGAGTATTTTTCGGATGCGGTGTACAACTACGGAAATTATTATTTTATTTTAATGAAATGGCTCAGTCAACCATCGGCGGCAATCTTCCCACCGCCCTATTTTTTTCTTATTTCAAATTCGTTCTGTGTTTCAGATAAGTTATTTTTCATTTATATCTGTAAATTATTCCAGTTCCAACATCCTCCCATCCACCAAAGAAAATTTTATCACTTCCTTATGCCTGAAATCAAGTGATCGTAGTCATCTCTTCCTTTCCGCGTACTACACCTGATTCATCTGACAATATGAAGGCAGGCCTCGTCGCCAGAATATTCCTTACGTACTTGTAGCAATGTCTTCACTAATTTCCTACCTTCAAATGAGTCAAAGCCTCAGAGTTGCTTATTACATCAGTTACTAGTTTTGTTCTTCAGTAACTGCAACGAACTAATATATCTCCCTCCTTTGCACCCCTTACAACAGCATTTGACACCCATTATCCTCATTGTCTGGTACATCCCCTTCTCACCCTCTTCAATAAATGCCCAGTTTGTCCTGACCACTTGTGTTTACTATAAAAACATACATCAAGACTTTGTGTCTTCAATAATCAATTCCTCCTCCACTTTATAATCATACAAAACCTAAAAACTATTTTATCTGTGTACCTAATAAGGTGATACTTTCTGACGTTTATATTCATTGAGTGCTGACCTACACAGCTAGATGATATGAGCAGATTTCCAGTTTTAACACTATTGCAAAAAATTATGTCATCTGCAAACATCGTAAAGTCTGAATGTAAAGCATCCACTCATTATAATAATGTTCAGCAATGATTCCAACACACCACTTTGTGGCACTCAGGTTCCCAACTCCATATCTTTCGATAGTGCACTTCTTACCCTAACTCTTTTCGTCCTACCTTATAAGAATCCATCTATGTAGCAGGTATTTTCGTTTACATTTTTTGCAACTATTTTATGAGTCACTCTGTCAAATTCCATGAGGAGCTGCACTTTCAACTTGACCTCAATAATGCGTTTCGTTCTAAATATCTTGCATGTAGCACACTAACTGAGATTCATGCAAAGATTCATACTCACTTAAGCCCATGCAGCTAATTTACAAACAAATTACTTTCATCTCAGATTTTTCTTAAGTGGTTGCGAATCAACGTTTCCATAATCTTCCGTTGAAGTCCATTCGGTTTACATCAATGACTAGCTGTTGCGTGCATGGTAATTTGTCGTGGATTAAATTATATAAACAAATACGTGCGTTTCACTGTTTACTGTACTGGGACCACTACACTGACATACTCTAATGAGCAGGAACATAACTATAAGTGAAGAACAGATTCCATACATGACGCATTAATGCTCTTAATCTACAGCATCCTACCGAGCCTAGTCAATCTCCACGGGGACGACCAGCTGGACAAGTCTGGTGCTTAATCTTCGTTCTGATGTAGACACGACAGATGTTCATATGACCCCATCTATTTCGGTCTGTGAATTCTTGCCTTCTTCCACATGTGACGTGGCTGCACATGTTCTTGAAGAAGAACAACATCTCCTACTTTGAAGCCTGCTGATTTCTTTTTGGGATATCGCACTTTGTGGAAGCTTTGAATGAGCAACAAGTACTCCTTATTCCACCACTTCCAAAAGTGATTTGCCAACTTCTGCTGCAATCTGAACTCCTTTACAAGCGGGCTTGTTGGAAGTTCTGGTCCAGTGGGCAGCGAAGTGAGTCGCCCTCCGACCAGAAAGTGAGAAGGAGTAGGGACGTCTCCGTTTTCCCCGTCTTGCGTCACGGGTCTAGAGTTAAGTGCGGCTTCAGTGCTGATCAATACCATCTGCACCCTACTATTTCAATCATGGAGCGTCGAAATACCTTTCGCGGGCAGCGTTTAGTGCAGCCAACCATTCGCTCTCACCATCCATGCCACCAAGCCCCACATGGTGCAATGATTTCCGGGAGATTCCTTGCTACGCCAGATGCTGATAAGTTTTCTTTGTTAACAATACCGCCCACACATTCGCCAGCTCCGTATTGGCGGAATGAAAGGCTAGAGCTAGAGCATTGTCACTGCAGATCGTGTGTGGTATGCCACGTCTGACAACGAATCTCTCCAGTGCTTGTAGAAATCTTTGAGGGCTCATGTTACTACCTAATTCCAGTTGTAGAGCTCTCGTCGTCACTGGGTGGTTTGTATAAGGATGAGACTGTGCAGTTTTTAAGCTCAATGGTGGGTCTCCTTATTTTCTTGCATGTTGTCTTGGCACCCTCCACCTCGTCATTCAGGAAATCCGTCAGCTTCGTGACATGGCTGTCTGGAATCCCTTGACTCCTGGAGTAAATAATCCAGCGTTGTATTACTTTGTCCACGATGGATTGGCGGAATTCAGCAACTGAGATATCAAATTTCTTCTATTACATTCAATGTATGTTACATTAATTGATTCAGGGGATATATGTAACATAGTCTTTAGCCCTTCGAGGCGTGAATGATACGATTCTTGTCCCCATAGCGGAAAACAAGAATTTCCTTTGTTTCCTCGTAGGCTTCAGTGGTTACTGAAATGCCTTCGACTAAGCTCTTAGGCTCGCTTTCTAAGCAGCCGCGCAGGAAGACATACTTGTCGATTGTAGAGACTGTCGGGTTGCTATCTCTACGTCGCTGGAGAATGGCTCCAATCGAATGACCGGTAGGTTGACAGCGTGAGTAATTGATGTCGCTGTAACAGGTTGAACTGGAGCAGATACGGCTGACGAAACGTTCAGTTTTTCATTAATCTTTAGCTTAGCCTTGAGAATTGCTCTCTAAGTGACGTCCACGTACTCATCACATGGTATGTTATCCTGTTATTATTCGCCGGACTGAAAGTCATGTATTTTATCGCCAAGGTCACGTAATGCTTCTTAAGACTTATCAAATTATATTAGCAGTCATCTTCGGAAGTCTCATCATTAATTGAAGAACTGAATTTCTGTGGCCCATTTGTACAGCTGAGCCTCTTCAGACATGGCGAACAGCTGTCTAATTCGTTGACGTCCTAAAAGTTCTGCAGACGGCTCTGGAACGCAGATAGTCACAAGATGGCGTTGGTGTTTTTTTTTGTAGGTAATGTAGATCTCTCAAAAGCAGCGTTTGTTTGATACTAGCTCACAAATTGTAGGCATCGTACTGCTTCACAATTGATAGCCAATTATAGTCGATAAACGTATATAATCTCAAATAATACGCGCTTACGATCTAAATCGTTTCTAATATGCAGTATAACTAAATAATTAAATGTCCGTATTACACTAAGCTTTTGTAGGGTCTAGAACCTACGTGGCGTAAATTACGGGATGGGCGCTGACGTTCAATTTACTTCCTCACTAAGTATTTCTTTGTAGCGAAGATGTGATAACTTGAGGAACTCGTGTGTCTTACTAAAATCTTTTAGCGCATTCCAATAAGCTTCCTTCCCGGGTCTCGGCAGCATAAAATTTCGTGGTTTAAATGATGTAAACAGATACGTGTTTTTCCTATTTATTACTCTATGACTGCTATATTGGCACACTATTGTGGTAATGAACATAAATATAAGCACAAATCAATAGCTGAAGCATTAATACTCTTAATCTCAATTATAATTTACAAACCTTTCTCTTAAATCAACATCGTCAAGAGTTATATGATCCACGGTCCTTGTGGCTCACTGTATGCAAGTTCTATTTGCATGAAAGGTCTCCCCAGCAAACTGCAACTTAATTCATACGAAATAATTCGATGAAGCCTTCGACTGCGATAAGTAAATTACCTTTACGTGGATACTAATTTATTCTAATTCCTTAGTATTTTAACGTAACATCAAAATAAAATATACCTTATTCTGCTCAGGGGATCACGCTCTCTATATTAGTACAAACCCCATCATGTGTAGGGACTGCGATTGCTGTTTGCAGACGCGGGCTGAGGTGGGTGATCTGCGCACTCAGCTTGCAGATTTGTTAACAACGGTGACACAGCTGGAAGCTGCCATGAGTGGTTGCAGCAGACGTGATATGGGTGATCCTGATATAGCCAGGCCGCTCACAGATTCTCCCCTGTCAACCATCGTACCAGTAGCACAGGCAGAGAGTATGGATGCTGTGCAACGGCAAGAGATTTCTGGAACTGGAAGCCACAATTGGGGGCAGTCCAACAAGCTTAGTAGCCAGGTAGGTGAGCTCGTGCCACTATCCAGCCGATCTGACGTATTGTCGGGGACTGACACAGTTCCACAATCGTCGTCCTGTGAGCTGGCGGCCCTCCCAGCCCGTTAAGGTCTGAGCAACCACTGGGGGATTCTGAGGGTCGGGAGATCAAACGTTAGGTGGTTTATTGAGCCCATAGGGAAATGGTGGATCGTTCGGGGAGAAAATCTAACGTCCAATCGCTGTTTATTCCTGATAGTTTCATCCGAAATGTGGAGCAGGCAAGCCTAGATACCCCAGGACGCAGCCATCTGCAGATCATGGCATAAGTCGGCAAATGATGCCTACCGCCTTCGGTTGGAGGTTATTCTTTGGCCCTTCCGCTACTGGCTGAAAGGATGAACTCTGTGGTCAGTGGTCACAAGATATCAGCAAAGCTAACTATCTGTAGCATCTCGAAGATCATATTGTGGACCTCTGGTACAGAATCGTGTTTAGGGGCTGAATCAGATGGTATAGCGCATCGCTGGTGATTTTGGCTGTAGATTCCTCGACGTTCGTCTTAGGGTTGAGTCGTGTAAGGCCCCCTTGAATAGGTCAGATGTGCACTACACACGTGAATGACAGGGGACATATGGAATGCATTGAAAAAATTTTTAGGCTGAGGGAAGGAGACCCCGCACTTGAAATACAGTTACAGGAAATCAAATAAATTTCACACCGCATATTAGGTGCAGGTTAATGGAATCTCGGCAGTAAGAAGTTGTCGTTATTAACTGTAGAAGTGTTTGTAACAAATGGACTGACTAGAAATTATTATTAATAACACTGAAGCTGATATTGTAACCGGTACAGATAGCTGGTTGAAATCGGATATTAGTTCGGCAGAAGTTTATAATAATAACGTGATCGTTTACCGTAAGGACAGATTAAATTCCCATGGATGAGATGTCTTTATAGCCTCAGTATAAATCTCTCGTGTCGTGAAATAGACGTCGATAAGGTTGCGAAATTATATGGATTAGACTTAAGGTAGCCAGGACAAAATTTGTGACAGGCGCCTCCAACACCTCCATCTGATATAGACATAACTGTGGCCGAAGCGTTAAGAAATAATGTAAGTAATATAACTCAACGCTTTCAGGATCATGCATTGATACTATAAGGTGAATTCAGTTATGTTCACATTGCTAGTGGCTGGGATAAAACGGCTATTGAAATCATTCTCGATCTGCTGTCGATCTTGAACAGCTAGTTACTGAGCCAAAGCGGTATCGTGGAGGTAACAAAAACATTTTAGATCTCATCATTACAAATAAACCAGAATTAATCACAGATTTTTTTAGCAGCTGCAGGAATTAGCGATCACAAAGTGATAATCATAACGGTAAAATAAATAATTAAGTTCAACATGAAATGAGAAAGGATTGTTTATAAATCCTAAAAGGCTTCAAAAGAATGTTTATCTTACCTTCAAAGCAACAAGAGACTCAGTTGAAGATGTTTAACTCGATTTATAGTATAGTCAGGGAAGGTACGGACATACAATAGATACTATACGAAATAGACAACCACAGTAGGGAATGATCCACCGTAGTATAAACATAAAGTTAAAAGATTACTCAAAAAGGAAAGGAGAAAACACGCATTTACAAGGACAAGGAACTGTACTGAAAATTTGGTTAGAATACCGTATTAATAATGCAATGCGTGGGGACGTCCGTTGCAATTAGCTTTATAAAAGCGTCGTGGACAATCTAAAGCAATTCTAGTCATATGTAAAAAAAATCAGTTATAGGGACAATACTATGTCAGTACTAACACACGACGGCAAGGCTAATGTAATTAACACCGAATTTAAAAATGCGTTCACTGATGAAAATATTGATAACAACCCATTTTTCCATGACATGTAGAGTTAGAGATGGAATAGTTACGTACAGATGCTGAAGGTATTAAAGTAACTGGAACGCCTGAATTGGGGAAAGCGCGTGGTCTTATTGGTATCCCAGAAAGAATTAGTGACGGAAATCGAATCATACCTATCTGATACATAGTGTAATCCTCAAAAGAGAAAAAACAACCTTCCGAATGGAAAACTGCGCAATTAGTTACAAATTTTCGGGAAAAGAAATTAAAGAGATCTCAGAATCTATTAACCAATATCTCTAACGTCAATTTGTGTTAGAGTTCTGGAGCATATGCTAGAACATTATGAAGCTTCTATACGAAAACGAATTGCTTATACTGATCCAAGATATATACCCAAAGAACAGGTCGTGTGAAATACAGCTGCCCCTATTTTCGGGCGACTTAATGAAAGCTATTGATGCAGTATCACAAACTGATGCAATTTTTTTATTTATTTTTTTATTTTCAGAAAGCTTATGAGATTTTCCAACTGCTTGATCGCAGTATGTCGTCATTTGCTAATCGAAATGCTTTATCAGGAAGTCTAATACAGCTATTTCTTTTCTTAATTCTTATAAATGATCTAGGAGACAACGTTAATAGCAGTTGAGATGGTTCGCCGATATTGCATTTATCTAAAGGGAAGTTAGGAATTCGAGCTATTGCTTAAAAATTCAACGCGATTTGGACGTTAATTCCGCATGGTGTTATCAATGGCATGTTGCACCGAATTACAAAATGTGCGGGGCAATTTGTTGAAGAGTACGAAGTAAACAGTTCTGTTTTTGACAGGGCTGATTCCTTGAACTACGAGTATTTGGGCGTAACAGTACCAAAGCAACATGAATGGCACCTGCACATAAAATCGTTCGTTGGTAGAGTTCATACCAAGCTGCGATTCATAGGTCGAATTTTATGAGTAGCAATGCACATACAAAGCAGTTAGTGTACAAAACTAACGTCCGTTCATATTTGGTCTACTGCTGTGCCGTTTGGAATCCGCAATGCAATGGATGGATTGACAGTATACAGAAAGTACAGAGAAGAGCCATTCGATTCGTGACTGTTTGCCACAGTACTTAAAAAAGCTTCACATAAATAGATACGTAAATTGGCCTGGGATAGTCTGTCGGGCAGACTCTATTTATTTAAAAGTGTGATGAAATACTACGACCATCATTCTATTTTGATCGCAAAGACAGGAGATATAGGATATTTGAAATTAGTACCAATGCTTATATGAACTTTTTCTTCCCTCGTGCAATGCGGGATTGGATTTCAAAAAGTTAGTTTTGGTGCAAAGCACCACCTGTCACTAACAACTTTGTGAATTGCAAAGTATACATGTAGATTTTAATGTATATGTAGGAAAGCTGAAGAATAAATTTTGAATGAATCGCGTTCAACGAAAAATTATCTTAAATTTCTTAGCTTTCGCTGTTACATCAAAATGAAACGTACTGTATACTATTCTATTAACGATACTGCAGTCTATTCGATAATCAAATTCCATCAAATCCTACCACTTATTTTTCCGTCAACAAAAACTTATAATAAATATACAAATTACAAGATACCTTCGGTAAAAATGAATCTAAAAGCGGTAGAACAATATTATCTGCTTACAATAACATCGAATCGTTCATTCTACAACAATTACCACTCGTCCAGTGTGCTAATGAAACTGAATAATCCTTCGGGAGATGCTCACATAGATTCACAATGTTGATTAGGTGTTTATCCCAATGTACTGAGGTATAATTTGGACACGAACTCCACTAACATCATGGCTCTATTCCCGTAGTGGCTTTGTAACCGGTCACTGAGACAAAGCTTACCGCCCCGTCCTATCAGACTCCTCACTAACGGCCATCTCTACAATAAACAAACTACGATAATCTTTAACCATCGTAACGAAGTTAGCTCCAAATATTCTGTAATGCAAGCACAATCGAATTCATTCTGAAAATTGACACTAATAACATTAATTATCTTACACCCAATGCTCATTGGGTTGTTACAACTGGGAAGTCTGGATTATGATCGGATCTTTATTCGGGTAGACTAAAGAAGATTAATCAATGTGTATACGTATACGTAATGTTCAAAGGAAATTAAGACAAAAATCTGATTCACAACATAAAGTTCATTACACCAAAAATTGTTCTAGAAACCATCATATGTATGAATATAGCAATTATGCATGATACAAGAAATCTTAGAACTTACGTTGTTATGAGATATCGAGTTAATCAGCTTCGTAACGCCGCTAGCACATGTCGAAATAACGGAATGTTTAACAGATTAAGTTAACCGAGTGCAATTTAATAAATTGTAACTTAATTTGGCTTGCCAGCTGCATATCCGATAGGTATTGAAGCTAAGGGACTGAAATATTCTTGTTGTGAGCCTGTGTCAAGTCTTCTCTCTGAGGTCGCAATGATCAACATTTGAGTTCAGCTAGCTTGAGCTGAAAGGTCTTCTGGTGACTTGAGTGACAGGAATTAGTGATCGAATGAGTCATCTGCACCACCTATTGCGTCAGTTCCCGCATCCGTTTCATAACATAAAATCAGATCCACACTATTACTTTCGTAGTGATAGAAATATATGAATACAAAATGGTCAAAACCATTGATGAAAATTAGAGAACTCAAAAGATCTGTTAAGATATTGAAACTGAGATTTTGTAATATTAAAACTTTTTCCTTATAGTACTTTAAAACAGCTGGAGAAATTAAGAAAATTCTTTTAAATAATTTATAACCTTAGTTTTTAATGTATCGTATTCCAGCATAACCCAACGATCCTCGTTTCGATAATGAGCAGAAGGAAGAAGAAAATATGTATTCCCTGCGATTCTCATAGTCTTTCGGATTGCTCAATCGTCATCTTACCTAGTGCGAAAGTTGAATTTTTCACGAAACTATCTACCTACTCACAAAACCTTCTAGTTTCGTATTTGTGTCATCCTAAGTACCCAAAAACATACTAGAAACAATATTGTTCAGTTTGTGCCGATTCGAAAGATGAATAAAGCTATAATTGGTTAACACTTAGTTTCAGGAAGTGGTTGTTTAGAAGTTAAATTGATTATAAAAAGTTCTGCTTCACTATTAATTAGTTTAAAATAGTTTTTCTGTAACTGAAGCATTAGGAAGGTATTTTTCTGTTGAAAAGTTTGTTGTTGCGCGTATTAAAGGACTTAAAAATTGTTATTAATATCGTTTTAGAATAAAGTTATGGTGGGTTAGACCACAACTACTTCAACTACAACTTTATTTGATTTCAAAATGTTCAGGTTTTATTTTTTATTAATTTCATTAAGAGTTTCCTTGTGTAATTATTCTGACTATTTCGTACACCTACAAGGTGAGTATGTTCTAAAGATTTGTATTCCACAAGAGCGCCTCATTTCATGTTATTACCTCCTGAGCTGTGGTGTCATTAGCAACATTTACAGACAGTGGAGAAACAGAGCAAGAAATTTTACTAATAAGGTGGTATGGAGCACTCACAGTACTGTAGGAGAGGAAGTAATCTTACAACTATACATGAACTGAAGGTCCTGTTTCGTTTCTAAGCTTGAAGCTAAAACGTACTCTAACGAAGAAGGTTAGCTGCAACTATTTGCCTTCAGATATTGAAATGTATTATTTAGTTCTCTTGATGGGAGCCTGAAATGATACGAGCAAAATTATTCTACAAAGTTTCAGTTAACTTTTATGTCTATTGAAGTTGTCTGAAACTAAAATGAAATGGCTGACTGTCAACCCGTTTGGCTCCGATATGGACGGTACTGTTTCTTAAATTCTGATGGCCACTAAGCACGGTTTAACCTAAGGTATGTGAATTGTAAAAATGTGGTTTGAATTATTTTGTTTATGATTATTTTAAGTTTTGAAAGAGGTGGGAGTCATTCCAACATGGTTTTGAGGGAATACTGAAAACCACTATCGTCATCTTTGAGTTGTCCACGCTATTATTATTGTGCTCTCAGGCGCATACCTATCTTTAGAGGATTCCATAAACTGTGAACTCTGTAATCTCTTACAGGAGAGGAAATTCAGTATTAAAATTGGAAGCTGCCAATTACTTTATGGATTTTATAGCTGCTAAATGAAGGCCGGGATGGAACCAGTGACTGAGAATGTTTGGTACCGCAGGCACAGCCACTGGACGACAACGCTAACATGGTAGCCTCAGAGCAGCAGCTCGAACAACAACAACAGCAACAACAGCAACAACAACAGTCTGATCAACAGCAGGCGGAGCAACAACAGTTCTATCAACAGCAGGTGGAGCCACAACAGCAACAAGAACAGCAGCAACCTGAACAACAACAGCCCGAGCAACAGCAGCAACAGGTGTTCGAGGTGGACCAGGCCACTGTGGAGAGCTACTCCAGAGAGCTTGCCCAGGAAGGCGTCGTCTGTGAACAGGTTAGTTCGCTCTCATTCGAATTAGTGATATCGTGTGGTAGGGCATTCTAAGCATTTCGTATTCATTTGCTATTTAGTTGCCATAAAAAATAATTCATAGCTCGTCTACGTTCACGAGAGGATATTTGGTTTCGATACAGTGTTTATGGCTGCTAAAACTGGAACGAGATGATTAGATTGCGTCACTACATCAACTCACAAAACGGGACGAACAGCATCTTCCAGGCCATAACACGATTAAACCAAAAATTAAAGCAATTGTTATCCGTTGTAACTGCTGAATGTGTCGGCTGTTTGCGTTATGAGGCACATATTGCTACACAACGTTCGCTATCAGTGCCGCTTTCAGACCAGATTGATCTAACTTCTAATATATTCTAACAATGCTACTTAAAAACTATATAATTTTCATTAAATCACTGAACCCAGACTAAACAATCAAATTGGGAAATGATATAACCTGACTCATAAACTCAGTGAACAATTCATTAACGTTAATATTCTTCACCTTGTACAGATAAGGTACGGCTGTCGTGCATCTCTGTCTGATATTTGTAAGTCTCTCTTTTCATATACAATTTTTCTAAAAATATAGTCAGTAAACAGAAAGCCTGAAGCGTCAGGAACAAAACAATTTAAAACCAGTTAATAGATATTAAATCCTGAAATACCTGAAGCAACATAATTACGAGAGTGTCTTAAATAAAATAATTTAAAACTACTCAGTATATACCATATTCCAGAATGGTTGAAATCCACACAGGGAGGCGAAACGTGTGGATATGATAGCAGTAAGTCATAACATTCAGGGTCGCAAATATCAAGTGTGGATTACGTTAATATTTCTAGCTAAATATGTATAAAAATTCAATCCCAGATTACTATTTTATAGTTGTTCTAATATCTACATCTTCCACTTCAGTTTATTTCCCATTAAGGATTATATCAGCCATCCGAAAGATATTTCAGAATTATTGACGACGTCGTTGAATACACTTCCGTTTCCTAGGTAAACAGATGCAGACTCAAAGAAACTTGTTCGTCTCACAGTGGCAGCAGTCCAAACAAATTCACTTCAAACAGAATCCTGCTAGGGTTACACATAATTCTTATTCTTCTGCTCTGAAAACTGTGGGCGGGCCTGAAACGAAACACAAAAAGCGAAAGGGGATTGACTGAAGGTGTGAAGAAAATAAATGATGTTTATCTCGAAAGACTTAAAGTGAATTAATGTTCCATACAAATGCGTGAGACCCACCAGGTACAGTTAAACACCTACCACCTCAGTTGGTGATGTCACAAAGGTAGCGATCACCATCATGCCACTTATGTTGCAACAATTAATTCATCTAAAGCACACTACTGCAGCGTACTTGAGAATGTCATTTTTACTGGTGTTTTTTATTACTTTCTAATTATACCTTGAGAAACTTTTATGTAGGATTTCAATTCATAATTATTTCGAAAAGTGTTCACTAGCATATTCTAAATTCACTATTAATTCAGTTGTCGTATCTCGATCTCCATATCGCATAATTTTTTCCTGTTGACTCTGGGATATCATCATACACGAAGCGTTCCAAATGGGCTACAATGGAAGAATACTAATATGTTCTGAATATGACGTGCAAATAAATAAGTCTGCGGAGTAATCTCACACAAACAAGAGACGGTGATGATGAGTAAAATTTTAAGGCATACAGGTCAGGGGTCCGTTGATTAGTAGAGGAAACAATTAAAGGGAAGGGCTCTAGAGTTAAGATTAGAATACAAGAAGCAGATAATTGAATATAGGTAATGTGATTTTTATTTTGAAACTAGGTTAGGAAGGACTCAATGATTGCATCAGACGAGTTGCAAGATTAATAACGGAAAAAGAAGATTGAAGGCCACTGGTAAATCCTGCTGATTTAGAATTCCATTTAGATGTACAGTATCGTTTGTGAAAATTGTATCATCCAGAAGGAATGGTCTAAATCACTCCAAATCTGAGGATGTGTGAACAGTGGTAACATAATAAGCGATTAAGATTGCAGAGAGATGGCGTACACGTAGGTACAGCAGCGGCCTCTTTTGTGTGACCGGATAAGCCAAAGTGACGTCATACCTCGTCGACGTCAAAGGGCGCAATATCAGCAAGTGAGCGAGTTCAAACGTAGCAGACTGATTGGTCTCCGGGAAACGGTTTTATTGCACCGTGCCATTGCGGCTCGTACAGGGCACGCTGCTGCGACAGTGATGTGTATGTGGAACCAGTGGATAGAAGAGGGTTTTACACGGCGACGAGTGGGTACTAGACCACACAATGTGATCACAGTGCGGGATAACCACTATTTTGTCAGCATGGCCGTAACCGACAGAACAACTTCGTCCACAGTATTGGATCAACATTGAGGGACATCACGGGTGTTTACATGACTACATTGATAGTCTGACGTCATCTGTTGATGACTCATCTGCTATTATTATTTATTATTGTTATTATTACTCCACGATTGTCGGCTTCCACTAAGTTAAATCACCAACGCCTCAAACTGCAATGGGCACGGGAATGCCATCACTGGTGAGCTGAATGGTAAAATACTGTGTTTCCAAACGTACCGTGCTTTTGCTTGTCTTACAGTGATGGCCGCTTACATGTTAGACACTACCGTAATTACTGCAATCGGGCAGATTGCATTGTTGAGCGGCATAGAGAACAAATGCAAAATGTGATCATTTGGCGCTCATTGGCTATAACATGCGATGTCTTCTGAGGAGGCCTGCACGTTCGCCAAATGAACTTGTTTGTGATATTGTTGGTCACAACTTGCTCCTTCTGGTCCTCCTGCTACAACTCTTAATGATATGCGGACGCGCCTGCTAACCAATGTAACACGGTGTTCCGCAGCAGCATATCCAGGCTCTTCTGCATTCCATGTCACGACGTATAGGAGCTGTGATTGCAGCACGTGGTGGTTTGCTTCGCACTGTACTGAATTCTTATTGTCAGAGTGCATGTGCAGTTCTATAATTCTAATAATTTTTGTATTGTCATGTCCCTAAAATATGGAAAAATTTGATTGTAATCTGATGTCTTCTCCTTGGTATTGCAACTTTAAAAAACAGGACTGTAATAATGAGTTTAAAAAAAAAAAAAAAAAAAAAAAAAAAAAAAAAAGAAGAAGAAGAAGAAGAAAAGAAAAAGATATATTTTGGCACATTTGGGACGTAATGTGTGAATCATGGCCAGTTGTAGAAGCCAGAAAGCATAAGAAAGGATTTGTTAGCAACTAGTAAAGCAATCAGTAAATAATAAAATTTATGAGTTCTACAATTTCTTCGAAGAAAAGAATTTATAAAAAAAATGTTAAGAATAAAACAGTAATAGAGGATATTCTTTATAACAAACACTTGGAGATAAGAGAATAATAACAAAGAGACAGAAATTGGATAAGACCCATTAGATACATTCTAATATTTTACACTATTTCAGTAATTTTACTGCATGCAAAGAAATTATAAGAGAATTTTCTTTCTATTTTAGTTTTATATATTTTTGCATTTATTTTTCGATTAGTTAAACCAACTTCGCCAGATGACTGATATTATGTGGAACGCCGTCAATTTGATTCTTTCCTAACAATAGTCTTGTGCTACAATTGCGGTATCCGCGTACCCGAAGCCAGACACGTGTACGTAAGGAACGCAGATGTTAAGCAGTGTCGGTTGTTTGTGCAGCAGCCTGCAGCAACACCGCCGGACGAGATACGGCAGGAGAGCATCAAGAACACGCTCAAAGAGATCATCTCAGAGATAGAAGAGGCAGTCGTCAGTGAGGTCGCCTCTGACAACTCGGCGGCAGGTGCGCAGCAGGTAACCAAAGATAGAAATCTAATCAACTCCACTTATTAATATTTACGATAAACGTAATTTCCAAAGCTACCATTCATAAATTATTTACTACACCATTCCTTTTCCGAATGACATTGGTGTTAGTATCATTTCAATATCAGTAGTGAGAATAATTACTAATATTACCGTAGTGAATTTGAAATCCAGATAGTATTTTTTCAGCATTAAGGTGAAATATTGCTACAATATTAACATTTTATTTTAGAGAATGTTTACACCTTTTTAACATAGCATGGCAGATTAAGTATGTCTGTTTGAAATATACCTCGAATAGTACTGGTTTAAGCGCTAACAGTTATTTTAGATACCAAAAAGATAGTTATATAAACAAAACCAACAGAAATACAGAAAAAAAACAGTTTTACCTTATCATTTATTCATCTAAGGTGTATTTATAGTCATTTTTACTCTAGGAGGAAAACAAGCCGGTTGATGAGACAAAGACCACCTCAAGTGGAAAAAAAACTCTGGAGAAACAGACATCGACAACGTCGCTGGAGGAAGGGTACTATTACATCAACAGAGAGGTAAACCGCACTGCACGTTCCTACACAGTTGCTTGATGCATACTGGGTCAGGCTTTTGTTCTTCAATTTAATCCCTAGTCTTATAAAGATAAGTGCCACATATCCCCGCACGAACTGGCATGTTTTCATGTAAAAGATATGAATAACTTATTCTGTATAACTGTTTTGTTTAAAGGTAATGATGTTGAAGCAGTAACTTCTGAAACTATATCCTGCTTTGGTGAGAAAACTGCTTCGCTCGATAAGGCAGATGAGACGTAATGCTGTGTACCAAAACTCACCCAAGTTTCTTACTATTCATATGATTTCTGTGGTTTCTTAAAAGATTTGATGCCTTAACTGCGATCGATCTAAGAATCAACCAAAAGATAAAAATTACATGGTGATTCAAATGTTTCAAAATCTACAACTCACAGGTTTTCTGATCTAAGAGGGGTAGCTGAATAGGTAAGCACGGAATGAAAATAAATGCTATGAAGTTATCTCAGGGTGGGTGATTGTTCGCTTGTTGAAAAACTTAAGTGTAAATATCATGTCTCTAATGATCCAAATCTCAGTTGAGAAGGACACATTGGATACATAGAAGGGAGAGATTTCAAAATCCTTCATATACTGGAGATGATGACGAGAGGGAACTGGGTTATAGTATTTTGTTCAGATTGTTGCTTGAATATGATGAAGTAGTATGAGATCATTATTTTCGGTATCAAATGCAGACGTTGTAAGGAGGTACAAAGGATGGCGGTTAGATTTGTTTATGTAAACTGACATAGTAAAGGAGCTGGATTTCTAGTCGCTGGTAGGCAGGAGGAGGGTGAAGAGAGTGCTGAGAATGTACAAAGCGCATACTGGGCCTTAGGCTTTGATGAATAATGGTAGAAGAACTAGCAGAGCAAATTGAGGGGAAGAGATGACGATGATCACAAGCTGGCTCTTGATTTAAGGCATAAGGAAGTGGAAAAAAATTATTTTCTGTGTAAAGGTTCTGGAGTAAATAACCAAGAGAAATAACCAGTTTACCAAAAATACTGAAAGATTTAAAAATTTGTAAAGAGCAAAAATAGGTATATGGTAATATTTCATTCAAAAAATTTAAGATTTAAAGTAAAAAACATGAAGGCGAAATTAGGTGTGTAGTGAAATTACCACCAGTCCACCATCCTCCATCGCAAATTAAAAAAAAGAGGAATATTTAAATGTTCACCATTGTTGCGAATTGTTCATTTCTACAGCGGATTCTTCTTTCCTACTGAATATACTGTTGCAGTAAAAAAGATAGGACAAAATGTTTTAAATACAACGCCACATCGTCTATTATCCTATTCTAGTACTTGTGGCAGTCTTTGATATATTTATACGTAATTCTACATTTATTTGACTATCACAGTGTCGAAAACTTAACTGTCACTAGAGCTAACAGAGAAATCCTGTACGCATGGTACGTTGTTGTTGGTACCGCCCCTGGATGCGGGTTGTTGCATGCCCCCTGTGTTGTTTACAGCCCGAGGACGACCCGGAGCCGGTACCCAGGAAGGGGAAGAGGCCTCTCTCCCTGCCCCCCAACGCCCTCCTCCACCTCTGTCAGAGCGTCAAGGTAAGTGAACAGGTACCCACCGCAATACCTCCTCTAAACACCTCATGCCTACACATGCTTCATTAGTTTTCACTAACATTAATCCTTCATCTGATAGAAATAATTCTGTCTGTTTGTTCTTCTATGACATTATTCAAGTATATTCGAGAAGATTAAAGTTCGAACACTTCACTGCCTTTGATACTGAAATATAGCTGTCGGTATATTGTGAATAGATAACAGGTAATGTGTCATAGGGAATATTATTCCACTGAAGTAAAAGATGCAATATTGAATCAGAATGATTAAATGTTTTAGATAACTGCCATTCAATAACTATTGCCTTTAACTTTATCGTTGAATTTTTTAATAAGTTTTTCCCATAATTTCTCTGTCAGTAAAAGAAATACAACAATTAAAAAAATCTCTTATTTTATATTTTCAACAACCATCCTCGTTGTTTCCACATGTATTTGCAGTAAGCCGTAGGAACTCCGTAATCGCCTTTTTCAAATAAAGTTAGCTATCCTAAAACTTCGGAAAGAGTTTCATATTCAGTTCAAAATATATGCGAAGTTAGTTGTGAATTCCTAATAAACTCACATTAACTTTACAAAACTCGAAAGTTTGAAACCAAGAGGTTAATAGATTTACACAATAAATTGTCTAAGCCAAAAATAAATAATTGAAGCATGTATTTTCATCTCCGGGATGAGAAATTCAAGGATTTTTGGCTGTAAAGGTAAAATAAATTAAAGACTATCAAGAAGTTTTCAAACTTTATCGCAGAACTCATAGAAACACAAATCTACCATGATGAAGTTACTTATATTCAGTTATGAAAGGATACTCAAAATATAAACAGAGAAGAAAAAATACTAACTACTTCTTCATGCAAGTAACTTAAGTGTGAAATTTTAATTTAGATCTAACACAAATTTTGCCTTTGATTCTGTTTATGCACATTAAACACAAATGAATTCATTGTAATTATACTGTGGCTGTAGAGTGCTGACGAGTATGATACGCGTGTTGCAGATAGCTCAGGAGCTGAACCAAGTGCTGAGCGGGCAGGAAGCAGAAACAGGGGCAAAGGTAAGACATGGAGCGGCCCCTCGTCAGATAGTAAGTACTCTCCTGTCTTCATCGATATCACAACTCCCACATAAGTTTCAGAAAATTCCTTAAATGAGAACGATAAACTCTGATATGTGAGCCAAAAGAAGGATCATGTTGCTAATTTTGTGATAGAGCAAATAGTTATTCTGGTGATAAATATTTAGTTAGAGATTGTCAATTTCCAAAATTCAAGTTCGTTAAGTTTACCATCGATATTTTTGCATTAATTCAAAGGTGATGACAGGAAGTTGTTATAAACTTTTATACCAATTGCATGTAAAACTAAAAACATGGTTTTCATATTTACTTTCCCTTGCGTTTCACTGCTCCAGAAGATTCTAAGATTTCTATATGCTTCACCTACCATTATTTTTTATTTTCTCCATAACCTATTACACTCGTTAGCATATGTATGTTTTTAGTTTTCAGTGTAAAGTTATAGGGCTGATGGTCAGTTTAGATTGCACCAATATGTTATCAGTTTCATATTTATATCGTACAACGCACATCCCATTCTTGATTTTTTAAAGCTCATTCTAATTATCTAAACTGCATTCCCGCCTCCACCCCCTCCCTCTACCCCCAATCTTCTCGCGGAACTCTTACGAACAGTCAGTTATAAAGAATTAATTGTGTCAATATGACTCTTACAAAGTTCAATTTTGAATTTAATGTTTACTTTTGTTTTTATTTGTAACATATACTGTATTATTTATATGTATACATGATAATCGTGATGTATTCTACATCCCAGAGGTCTTTCGTCAATACGGATCTATGGAACCAGAGTAATGAATAAACAAATCAATAAGATAAAAATCAAAACAGAGATTTTTACGAAGTATATTTGAAATAGTATCTTCACGGATGTACCACCGGATTATGTTGAAAAAACACCGTAAAGCGACAGCTTGACTTCGCCACCTTCAGTCGGTGCTAGCCGACAGACTCTCCGGATCACCCGCTGCTTTTTACAGATTGTTTGAAATCGCTCTTTTCAGAAGAACGAGCCTTTTTTTACCACCTGTATTCGAATAAATTTACTTGTTTTATAATTTTCGCTTCACGAAACCAGTTAAATTCCAAATTAAAATGAAAAACTTAAACAGCCCCTGCATCGACTTTAAACGCAATGATCGGTGAAAGTCGAAAACCGGAGTTTATGAGTCTACAGTACTTACCCTAAGATATTAAAATTTCTCCTACAGATTAACTATCTATCATTAACTCTTTTAGTACTGTTAATGAAATGATTTCTTTTTCTATGAAAATGTTCCTTCGTTCCTTAATTTATCATGCATTAACTGATTTTTTACTGAAATTTGTTTCAAATCAGGAGGTGAAAATTAAATGGAAGGCGTCGAACAAAGGAATGTGAAATTTATTGTGATCAATAAATATAGCTGTTAACACACAACTTTTTTAGTGGCTTCACATTACTGTTTTGAGTAAGTTGTTGAAACTGGTGCAAACTGAAATTGAATTTATGTATACATGAAACATATTTTCAGCTGAATATCGGAAATTACGGATCTACGACATATCCTCCATCGTAATTAGATTAAAAACTACTCCAAAGTATTGCTGAAAATTTTGAAAGCTAAATACTAAATTAAGTGATGTTGTACTTTGTACTTGCTGTTAGAGAAAACTTTTACATCTTATTGACGGCTGAAGTCGACCGAACGTTGTAACTCGAAGCATATGATTCACATCTCAGCGGCGCAGGAGAAGTTCTGGGAAGTTTACATTGAAATGTCAAAAGTCATGGTATAGGAAGATGCAAACATCCAGAAGGTACTAACACCGCGGAAGATACGTATAAAGGTGTCGTGCAGTGCGGGGCTTTCATTTGTCTTCTCGTGAGTCGTGTGAAAGATTTTCTGATGTGATTATGACCGCACGGCATGAAATAACAGACTGAACGTGGTATGGTAGCTGGTGATGGCGCATGGGACATTTCATTCAGGAAATTGTTCCTAAATCCAAAATTGCTATTCACGGTGTAAAAAGTATGTAGTGAATACGTAATCTGCGGCATTACCTCTTGCTATGGACGCTTAAATGACTAAACGTTTCTACCTAATGACCGAGACCTGAGATGTTTGAGGCTATACATCATAGTTGACAAACATTCAAAACCACATCAAAAAAAGTAACAATGAATATACTGTAGAACGTCTGACAAACGTGTCCATGCGGACTGTGCATTTTGGCGTTGGTGTGATATGGCAGCAGAAGACCGACCCGATTGCTCCTGTTAACAAAATGACATCGGCTAGAATACTTCTCCTGGGCTCGTGAACATGGCATAATTGAAAAAGGGTTGTGTGGACAAATAAGTCGAATCCAGCTTGTAAGAGCTATTGATACGATTCGAGTGTAGCACTAATCGCACGGAGCCATAGACCCAAGTTGTCAGGAATCCATTGTGCAAACTGGTAGTGGCTCCATTCCGTTATGAGCCTCGTTTGCGTAGTATAGACTGCAACCTCTGATCAAACTAAAACGGCCATTGATTGGACACGATTTTCTTCAGTTACCTGGTGAGCGTTTACAGCGAGTCATGTTCCCATACAGTGATGGACTTTTCCAGGACGACAATGTGCCATGTCACCAGACCAAAATCGTTACAATTAGTTAGAGGAACATTCTGTACAACTGTACAACTTCAGGGAATGATCTGGCCACCTAAATTGCCAGACATGAATCCAGTCAAACATATCTGGGACATGATCGAAAGGTCAGTTGATGCACTACGTTCTTGCCACCCAACTCTTTCGCATGATGCACTTCATTGGGCAAAAGGGACTCCCACAATATATTATGAAGTATCCCATGAGTTTTAGTACTTCGATATATATATATATATATGACTTGCTGAGTATAGACGACGATGTTCGTTAGCTCATCCACTTCATCTTATGTGCAGCAGGGCAAATGAAAGTACCACCAGCTTAATTTGTGCAACAAGAACCAATAAAAGAAATTAAAGAAGAAAACAGACATTGCTTAAAGAGGTAGAAATTAATATATATATATATGTGTGTGTGTGTGTGTGTGTGTTTGGAGATAATAATACAACCAGCGAAGCATTCATAGTACGCAGTGATATTGCGAATGAAAATGATCATATTGGCTCCATATGTATACGAAAATGCCTATAGCCCACGTCTCCGTTATTCTTTGCATCCAATCTCCCGCAGAATATTCTTCTACTAATAGTAAAGCTAGGCTAACTCGTACGTGACCATTATTTTATATCGCTTATGATCCTAGTGACATTCGTAGTTGTTCTTCATAGCACTCATTTCCTGCCATTTCTTCACTAAGAAGTCCTTCTCTGTAGATACCTTTTTTCTCTCATTCCTTCTGCTGAATTAATACCTGAATCCTTTGCACCACGTCGTATATTCCAGTCATTAAAATTGTAAATTTAAGACGTTTCTTAGCAATCAGTTCAAGTGAGAGATTTTCTTGCCTTCGTTTACTCATGATTTAGTGTATTTTTTAATTTTTTTTCCTCAATACTCTTTAGAATTATGTTTATACGATTTCTTTAAAATAGTTTTTGTTTTATGCAAGCAAATATAGTATTTTGATTGCTTTTACTTTAATACACTACTGTTTGTAAAAATTGCAACACCACGAAGATGTGATTACAATTAAATTTAGTCCACATATTAGGAACATGACACTACACAAATGATTAGAATTACAGAGCTATACACGCACTTTGGCTATTGGAATTCACTACATTGTGAAGCAAGCCGTCACATGCTGAAATCAGAGTCTCTAGACGTCGAGGCGTCTAATCAAATAGAAAATTGATATTCTGTTGGGAACACACTACCGCGATGTTTTAGGCACGTCCACAGAGCATTGGCAGTGGTTGCAAGAGCTGCTAAGCGACCATAACCCATGCATGTTCGATGGGCGTCACGACAGGCGAACGTGCAGGCGAGGGAACCAGTGGACGCGTCATTCTTGGAAGAAGTCTTACACATTCCTCGCCACATGTGACCGGACATTGTCCGCTGAATTATAGTTATATGAAGCAGCCTGCAGGAGAAGCAGTCCCTCGGGCTTTTAATCCTCCCTGATGAGGAGCCCTCAATTCGTAGGAGACGAAATCGAATGATGTAGTCAATGGCGGCAAAAACCATCATCCTTGGGTATGCCGTTCAACAATGCAGTCTGACCGATTGCGTTCACCGCGGTAGCTTCTAACACATGCGGCCATCTCTGTAACACAAGTTGAATCGGAACTCGTTCAAAAACACTACATTTTGAAATTCAGTACGCCAGTGGCGGCGTACTTGTGCTCATGGCATTCATAGGAGTTAGTGGTTTCTGGTTATTGGAAGCCGATGCTATGGCATGCGTGTCACGAGTGCAGCCCTCAGCAGACGGAGGATAATCGTCGACGCAGACATGTGCAAACCAGTTACAGTGCTCCAATGCCGAGCCAACCCTGCGGACGAAGCTGATCCGTCGGTTCCGGCAATTTGGAAAAGATGGCGGTTATCCCACGCTGCGGTCACATTGTGTGGTCGAGAAGCCACTCGTCGCTGTGTACGATCATCTTCTATTCATTGATTCCACACTCGCATTACTGTCGTAGCAGCGTGCCCTGTACGAGCCGAAATGTTACGGTAAGACAAACTCGTTTTTAGGAGTTCAATCATTCTGCCACGTTAGAACTCACTCACACGCTGATACACACTTTGACGTCGACCAGGCATAACGGCACTTCTTGCACGGTTCCACTTCGTTTGACAGATCTACGCCAACAATTCGGTAACATAAAAAAGGACACTGGTTCCATTCTGATTTTGGAGTGATTCAGACCATTCGTTATGGGTTCGTAGCAATTTTTTTCAAACAGTAGAGTACCTAGATTTTATAACCCCCTCTACTACATTTGTAGACACATCAAGTTGGTCTTCAAAAAAGGCAGCAAAAAATTAAAAAAAAGCTGTGTGTAGTGTTTTTCCATTTGCTACTCTTTTCAGTTGTAGGACTATAAAGAAGATGGCTGGCTATACCAGTGTCTTATACGCTCTTTTACCTGTATCCAAAAGAGAGTGAACAGTCTCTGTTTAATGATTTACTCTCTGTTATAATAAGCCACATATCGGGGACATATGTTTTTCTTAAAAAAAAAAAAAAAATTAAAAACCCTCACGGCAAAAAACCTTGCGTGTTATGTCCTTTGTGTGTTTTCTAAGTTGTTAGATTTTTAATCATAGTTAATTTTCATTTGTGACAGCATCTTTTTCATCTGAAATAACGTAACTGTTTAGTGGGAGCACTGCTCGTCTGCTCTGACATTCTCTCTCCTTGTTCTTAGAAGAGTCTTTTTAATCTTCAGGCCCTTCACATTTCTGTTTCCTCCAGTTAAATAATTTGCATGCTCACATCATGTTGCTGCAAGGTCTTTTGTTCGCCAGTTTACACTATTCGTTACATAGATCATCTTTCTTTGTGAGCTATTTAAAATACAACCACTTTCCGTTTTATTTTATATTTCGTCTTTCCTTACGTAGTGTATTCCTCCTTGCTTAAAATACATGCGTAAAGGCTTCTTCAACGCCTCCAACTATTTTCTGTTTTGATTGTGCTGATGGAGACATTTCTTGGAGAAATTAATGCTACAGAGATTACTTAAACTTCCAGACTCCGTTATGTGATATGGGTACACGTTCACGGAATTATTATTTTGGTTATTTATAATTATTTAATAGAAGTATTTATGCTCCCGTTGCAATTTGTCTACATATTCACTTGGCAATTTAATCATTTTTTTCCCTTAGATTCACTGAGGGCAATTTCACGACCCATCTACTTCTACCCGTTTAAAATTTTAATTTTTTTATTATTTCAGTGTTGTAGGTAAATTGTTTCATACCGGTATATGGAATAAGGGCGCTTAAGGTTATTACGCATTTTTATTATCCAACTATAAGCTTTGATTCTCCGTTCTCTTGAATTTTCATTGATATAGGCACTCGTGCTTTGGAAACGTTAACATGCGTACAATCAGAATGGTGTCTCCCAAATTTAACAATCGATTTCTCAGAGTGCTGATTCCTAGTACAAAGCTTCAAGCAACTTTCAGTATTTCTTCCTCCTACGATCAGCGACCTTTTGCAATATAAGGATCAGTTTTTAATTCCTGGATTGTTCAAATCTTCGATCACTTGCGTATATTTTCTTTATTCAGCATCGGGACAAATTTAATAGCTGTTCTCTTATAATAACGCTAGTATCAAAGATTTTTATAGCGCAGTGGACTGAATGAAAGAACTGGTAGAAACAACTTGGATAGAGAAAACGGAGGAAAACCAAGAGCTCAATAAGGCAAAGATCGTGGGTACATATCCGACGAACACTTGGAAAACATACCAACGCATTGTTTTATAAAATTAAATAAAGAAACAGGTTATTCTGATTTAAGGCAACGGATAGTGATCAAGACACGAGAATTTCGATAATTAGAAAGCAGACTCAGGAAATTAAATGAAATTAGAAAGAAATTTGTGTCTCCTGCAGCGACTATTTTGCTAAAGGCAGAAATATCATAAAACTACTTATGAAACACGTTTGAATTCAGCATGGATTTTTTTTTTTCTGCAACATCTGAAACGTATAGTATTTAGCTGTATTACACTAGATCGAGAGACTAATTTAGTGACAAACTGACGCCCTCAAAAATGAAAAATCCGTTAACTGATAATATTAATCATGTATTTCGTAAAAATGATTACCCATTTTTCTAATAATTGGCTGTATCGTATGGCTTATTACAACTGTTAATTCTAATTTTTTAAAAAACAAAGTTTTACATTTTCTTTAAATTTAGCATTAAATATTTTAGTACCTAATCTCAAGCTGCAGATAGTTCCAAGATGATGAGACAAATATTTTTTAGAATGGCATTAAATGATTTTTATTATCAGTATACAGTTTATCACGTAATACTTTCTCCACAAGAACCCAGTATTTAATGTTAATGTAATTACCACAACCGTGCTCAAGTTCTTAGGTACAGTATAACTGAGTTGTAATGAGAGCGACAGTGAAAGATATTTCACGATGACTTTGTTTGTGAAGTAAAAGGTTTGTTTCATTTTAATTGTATCGATGACGACCTTACAAATAATTTCATACAAATTATTTTCACTGCTCTAAAATTTTTTGGTCCACCATATATACCAAAATTTAAAAAAACAAAACAAAAAAAAAACAAAAAAAAACAAAAAAACAAATTTTAGCTGTAAATTATATTTCTTCAACATTTCTGATCAGTTTTGATATATGAGTTATAATAAATAAAATAAATAAATAAAGAGAAACAATACAACTATATCTTTGTAACAGACCATAATGAAAGCATTATGGACATGAATGTAATCCAGGTTACACTCATATTTATTTAAAAAAATATATATGTCAGGATAAAATTGTTGAGTTAGATTTGAGTCTATTTACTCTTTTGCACTGTTAAGACATTTCTATTTACGGCTGTATCGGTAGATGTTTTGCTTGTGATTTTGCGCAACTTAGTTCTTTTTGATGATATTAATTTTGGTACCGACATTTTTTGTCACCTATTATACGTTTGTTTTAATAATGTTATTTTTTCAAGAGCCTTGACAATAATAACTAATGAAATATTGAAAACTATTCAGTCAATACAACTAACAATATTTAAGTTCGCATAACGTTATTTGGTTGTAGACTGATTTTCACTCAGCGGAGTCGTAACTATCATTAACATGTTGCGTACATTTCTCACTTCCACTAAAGAAGAAAAGTCACTTTGTTCTTGCCGGTAAACAAAGTTTTTATAATGTAACGTAGTACTCATTCCACCTCTGGCCATGAGATAGCTCGATACTTTTACAAATTTGATGGGTAATATAAACTCCGAACATATTTCTGTCACAATCAGTTAACCCTGCATAACTTTCTCTGAATTGAAGATACAGAAAACATGAACTGCTCAAGCAAAGTGCGTACAATGTTCGGATTCCCATGTGTTGTCGGCTAACTGTAAAGGAGATTAATCAACCACAATAAGTTCCTGTGGAAATTTGAATGACGTAATTTTCCTTTGCCTTCCCACTATTGTTAGTGTTTTTATGTGTAGGTGACTGGTAGGTTTTAGTTTTAAGTACAGTTTTTGAGGGGACATATTAAATGAGGTCCCATATTACTCCCAAAGACACCAAGTTTACTGTCTCTATCAGAAAAACAAATCAGTATTGGCAGTTTCGCATGAATGCATTGTGAAGATGTGTGGGATATAGTCCAGACGTTTAGTAAACAATGTGACAGTTAAAGTTGTGCACCAGCAATTCTGTGGCTCGAACGCACTAACTCTATGTCGAACTTGATGTAAAATTACAGAGGAGGGCGCTATACTCACTAGCAAGAATTTCATGTTGAATTTAAATAACAGTGTTCATCTAAATTACTTCCAATAATTTTTATAGTTTATCGCGATCTTAAATGTTGCTCCACACTAGCACATATCAGAAAATGTTTCCTCCTTACTTTGATACGGTATGAGGTTTCAGCAAAACATTCAAAATAAAAACGACACAAGACCTATGATACAATTTATGTATTGTGTACCTAAGTTGGAATGTTTGGTTTCAGATTAGTTGTATTTTAACTCTGATATATCAGCTAGGCTTTCAGAGTGATTATACGGACATAAAAATGAAAATTTATTAAATGACAATTAAAAATTTATTTCTGAAAACTTGAGCGTTAAATACAGTCCCTTGAAAGAAACAACGTTGTTCATTTATGAGCATAGACTAACATAGATTTACTTGTGTTAGTTTAGATCTCACGAGATTTCGCATCTGATTCGTTGGTTCACACATATCAAATTCCCTCTTTCATAGGTGTGTTTATTTTTATAAACAGGGAATAATTATATATACTTTCATAAATGTTTTTATGGTTTAGCAAAAACAATGTTATAAAACAGCGGCAATAATACCTGCTCTTATTTTCCCTTTATTGCGATAAAAAGCACAGTGCCTAAAAAATCATCAACTAAGAAGAGAAAATCTAAGTCACTACGTAATTCATTGCACTTAATGTCCTGTTTTCTTTACAAATAGAGGTAGATAGGTTACTTAAATGCTAATCGCGTAGTGCCACTTGATTCTGATCACTGAATATATATACTATAAACAAAGTTTTATTCTACAGAAAATTTATAATCTCCTACAAAAGCATGAATACAATAAACGTGAGATATTAGATAGATAAACATCTAACTAAATGACATAGCACAACAATTACACGTCACTACAGCTGTATTCTTCAGTACTAAAACAGTATTCCGTTGTCTGTTATAGTTAAATGCAGGGATAATTGAAAATATTATTGCCTGGATTTTTATCCTAAAAAAAATATTTAAAATAAATAAAGAGCATCCTTGACGAACCAATGAATACTTTAAGCATTGAACCGGAAATAGACAGATTTTAGAGGTAGCGGAAGAGGGAGACGCCTGGTGGAAAGCGCGAACACTATCTCTCGTGCAGGCTGGCCAAAACCGTGTCTTGCGGCCGCCCTCCCCCTCCACACGCTATTTATACGGGAGACACCGGACACAATGTCGGCGGCCGACACTGCAGACGTGATTTCATCGCCTTGTGTTGCCAACAAAACAGAACCTGCCTGCAGTGACAGTATCACAAACAACTACGGCAGAAATTAACCACTGTCAAAGTCTGCAAAACAAAAACTTTTCTCACCTAAAGTACATTTCACATTCTATTACGGCCTCGAGACTTCCTGAAACTCACTTTTAATTTAACAGTAGGCGAACAAAATAAATGGTGCTACTCACTCCGTAGTCGAAGTCACTAAGCGACCGTCATTGAACCGGTCTTTGATAGAATGTTGGATGGTTCAGGTGAGGAAATAAATTTGCACTGTCCTCAGTTAGCAAGCAGGATATGAGAGATGATGGAAGCTATTTCTAAACGTGAAATTGTATTCTGAAGTACTGAATTAAATCCAGCCTCTCCCTATCCCTCCGTAACACTTCGTTTCAACAGTTAAAAAAGCTACAGATGTTTAACGCCGTGCGCAATACAAATAAAAGTGTAATTTGACCAAAGTCTTTTGTACACAATCTTGCGCTTAGAAAGTGTAAATTAATGCCTCTCCTACTGTGCTGATAAACTGATTCTACCAACGTCGTTCTAATCAGCTTCTCCCCTATAATTTAGTTTCATTCCTGGTGTTAATGTTATAGGAATCGTCATCAGTCCTGTAGTAAGAGATGTGCAGTTTCGAAACGACTTAAAATATCACGATTATCGTGAAATCTTCAGGACTTATGTATTCTGGACGAAGAGTAAGTCATTTACACAATATTAACGGTTCTGATACCTCTTCAAGTTACGTCACCAGTCAGTCGGTATTGAGCAACTAGTCCAAATGCTGTACAGTAGCTAATTTTAAATTTGATGTAGCACACTGATTACCGATTAGATTTCCGAACTCCGTTGTTTTTCAAATGAAAAGAAATTTCTGATAATACTTTCATCTCTACCTTTTATTTTGAATCACTTGGTAAACGAGAAATGTCTACCGCCGATCAGTTCAGAATTCACAACAGTGTATCACATTATTACAAGATGTCTTGAAATTTAATTACCGTTCTGACAGTTAACGTCCTCTATGACAAAGATATATTGATTGTAATAACTTTAGAGCATTCTGTTTTTAGAGGCGTCCTGAAATTAGCCTCGTGTTTGTGATGGTAGATTCAGGATCTATATTGGAATTATTGGATTAAATGGAATTTAACACAAGCCGACGTACTCGGAACGGATTTAATTTGTGTTTTGCACTCGAAGTCGATCTGTAATACCGCACAATCTCATAGCCTTTGTTAATATTCAGCAACGCATCATGATGAAAGTACGACTACTGCCTCTGTACACACTACTCCCCTTTCAGAATACCGTTTGCAGCGGCGTCCTAGAAATGAATATGGAATCAGGCAACAATTTGTTTCCGATGGTTGTACGCAATGGGTGGGTTAGTTGTCACCCATAAGAAAGGTGCCTTTGAATAAAATACTGCGGCATTATTTTGGTTCAACGAACCTTGTAATGTATGTAGGAAGTTTCAGCAGAAAAAATGATCTTTCATAATTGTAAACAATACGTCAGCCCAGTTCCATAAACCGGACGATATTATCTTCCTTACAGATTTCTGCAGCCTAACGTTTCCAAAACAAGGCTTCTTTTACGCTGTTGCACTTTTTTTTTCTACAATTTGAACAGGTAGACCCAGTAGTTCTCCTAACTCATGATGTGTTCTATATCATTTATCCTGTCTGTTCCGAAATTGTCAACATACACTGTAAATTTCACAAGTTTACTTCTGACATGATTTTAGTAAGCAGTTAACCGATAGTGCTAACATTAGAATTCCTCTCAGGTGTATCTTATAGTTTTCATGGCTAACTTCATTACTGTTTACTTCTGTTCTTTCAAACAGAACCGCCTACTTTCTTCGCTACTGCTAGTCTGCGGTACTGTCGGACCGATAATACTTCCTCAGAAAAAAATTGGACAAGCAGTTTGTGAGTTCCATGTCAACTTAACAATATTATAGTACGATGAAACATCATCACCATTAACAGCCTTCGTTTCGTTACTGATATTTCATTTCGGATGCAAGAACTACTTTTATAGCTACCCTCTCTCTGCATTACGTGCGTACAGACTACTTACGCCATTTGGGAAACTGCTTCAAGGATAAAAATTACGCTTTATAAAGTAGTATCAATATGTCAAGAATTAGTAATGATACATGCTAAGAAACAGCAACGTAACAGAACTTGCGTTTCGTAACTTTAATTCTATTTATATTTTGTATCTATATAAGGAAAATAAAATATTATACGATAAAGTTACCTTCGATTTATTAAATCCTAATAAGTGCCCAATTGTTAAAAAGAAGGAATAATTCCAACAGCAACACGTCCGAAATATAATTGTAATTGATGAAGTGCTCATCTGTGGATTAAACATTTCACGATTTCTAAAAGCGACGTTACGAAAAAAAATTGGTGTTTATAAGTACATCAGTGGAAAACTGATCTCATTTATTTCAAAAAGTCTTAATATAGTTTACTTTCACTGCATAATTACTTCAATTGTATTTAGAAAAAATTATATTAGCAACTTGAAAATAATGCGGTTACTGTCAATAATTGAACAGACAACGCCCAGCAGAATTCGATCATATCGAAACCTGAAGCCACCATCCATCATTATTTCCAGCCTGAGTATCGTGGCCTGATAATTTCGTTGCGACACCAACTCATCTATGATAAGAATGAACCACTGGTTAAAATGTGTTTAAAATGTACATTTTCGGACGATGAGTACTGAAGCAGAATTAACTAGAATAACGAGTCGGACATTGTAATTAACTTAACCTCAGTGAAGAAATATAGCAGGTTCTGTAAATTTTTACAAAACACGACTCACTCATTCAGTGGTAAATGGTCCGAGAATTTGGCCAGCACGGGTCGAGAGTAGTAGGTATTTACGATGGTGTAACGTTTCACGGCAACGAAAACAAAAACACGAGTAGGAGAGATGACACACATATCGAGATATCGCGCAGGTGTTACGTAAGGCTGGTCGGAGGGGGGTGGGTCTATTCCTGTCCGCTGTGGCCGGCGTGCAGCCGCGGACGGTCAGTGCTTGTGCTGCCCGCCGACGCTCGGTACGTCTGCTGCGCGCGCTGCCCGCCTGTCAGCCTGCCTGCCTACCTGCCCTGCAGCCACGCCACTGCGCATGCGCAGCACGCAGCCTCGCGCTTAATATAGCCAGCCGGGCGCGGGTGGGGGCGACGGAACAAGTTTAATGACTCGTACCGAGTTAATTGCTGCTCTTAGTTAGCTGGGAACCGTTAGAAGCCGCGACCGCTGTCTGTTTATTTTTATTTACACCATAAAGCTTTTAATATCGTAGAAAGGAAGTTATTTATTGGTGAAAATATAAATCACCTTCACACGTAAAGGTACATTACATTTAAAGTGTCAGTTTTATAGCGGCACAAACAAAGTTTTATATTTTATTCAGATCATTAAAACATAAACGTTTGAGAGGACTGTGCGATAAATTTTCTTTTCATTGACTTTCTAGCACAGGCAACGTGACAGTTTCTTCAGAACCTTTTGAACACTGAAATAATCGTTTTTACCACACATTTATATCCCTCTGTAAACTAAGTAAACTTGCGGTAAACTTGGGCCACTCAACGGACTAGTAGTTTTCGAATTTTTTCTCGTCAGCTTCCTGTGTCTTATATCAAATACGCATAATTAACACTCCGGAGAAATTTGTTACATTTACTGACACAAGTCACAAAAAAACTTGTTTTTCGATACACTCTGGATGAACTTTGTAACTTTGAAACTTTCTTTTAAAAACACTTAAATATGTATAATTATACCGGAAATTTATCAAAAGATTAGATAAACTATTAATTAATAGGATGGAAATGCATCACATACACACACGATGCTATCAGCAAGTTATTAAATGTTCAAGGAGTTAATCAATGGAGATGTTTTTTTGATAGAGTGTGATTGTTCATCTTTAACATCGGCTGTTTAATTGCTGCAAACCATACATAACAGACATACATTTCTAGATGAAAATTTTCTTGATCTATGGGTAATAATGTATCTGCAAATATCTGAAAAAATTCTGTGATACTATTTTTCAGTATCTGATGTCATAAAAAAAAGGTTTTCGGAATTTAATCGTCACTGATTACTAAAATTTAGCTATCTTCATTTAATGCAAACATATTGGAAGTACTTATAAGTAATGTCCATTGGCTGTGTGTGTGAACTAGTTTGTATCTCGTAGATGGGAGATTACATTAGTTTCTTCTTTCTTTAATAGAAGATCTATGGCGACAGATGGTGCGGGAGTGAACGTACTCCAATGAAGTGACGAAACTTCCTTACACTGCCACTATACAACTCAATACTTAATGTGGACTTACGTAAGCTACAACATCACTCTTGCAACGTTAAACAGAAAATTATACACATCTCTTTTTTTGTGCCCTTGTACAGTAGTTAAGGCTTGTATGATGAGAAGTGTCGGTAATCTATTAAAAAAACTCAGTCGTCACTTTTTCATCTATCTCAGTATAGCTCCGTAATTCAAATGCATTTTTTGTAATTCTTTCGCGAGGTATTGAGCTCCATTACAATTTTTAAATTGTGCTGTTCTTTCGTAATTACTTCAGAATCATAATATTTTCATCCTTTTCTATTTCTTAGGAATAACTTGCTTAAAACACCTTAACACTGTGCCAGCAGTTTGTTTTGAGTATGTTATTAGGTGTCTCGTGGTTAATTATCATAAAATAATTAGTCCAAGATACAGTTTAGAATTTAACTTGTTTTTATTTTCACAAGCACATCGAACTTCTTCAAAGATACTAGTCACATGTATTCATAAACTCCACCGATTACGTGTAACACTTCTTCCAAAGACAATATTGCCATACACTCTTGCAGTACACGTAAATTCTGTCCATAAAATGTGTCGAAAAACTGTCTCTGAGTCTCTGCCGCTCGCTTTATATAAGTTTCATCTTAAGTTCTAGAAATTAGGCTTCCGACAGATATTTCTCGAACTTTAACAATACTTAAACAATTAAAAACATATTAAAAACAAGCAAAATCATTTACAATCATTACGAAATGTTCAGAAATGAAAATTAAAATTCTTAAACACAAAATTATCCACATAAATCATTTTAAACTGTAGGAAATCATCTTTTAAACATCTTAGCTCACCTTAAAACTTGGAATTACAAACATTTAAGCAATTTTCTTGCCTGGTTTTTTCCTTAAACATATTAAATACTATTTATATAATTTCTTTTCATAAAACAAAATCCATTTACACTGATTTACAGTAAAATGCAAGACAAATATACAAAACCATACTCAATCACACTCTAGCTTGCTACAATGGCTTCATAAAACACAATTCCATTTAAAGTCTAGGTTTCGAGGGCTGTTACAATGTCCATGCTTTTATTAGTACGAATAAATTAGACTTTAACGAAGAGTATTTATAATATAGAAAAAAGTAAAATACAAATTTGATATACTAAATTAGTAAAAGCTATACCGATTGTTTTTAAGCTAGGAGAACTTAAAAAAGGTGAAATTTCAGTAGTTGCTGCAGAATAGCCATTGCAGTAGAGGAGGTGGCATCCTAATGTTATCAGCAGTTGAGGATAAGCTCGCGGATCGCAGACACTATGTTTGGAATTTTGCCGGTCACGAAAAACTTTGGCATTTATAGTAGCGTTTTGACGACCAGAAAGGTGTGTATTTGTGTTTAAAAGGGTTTTTGTCAATAACGATCACCGTACAAGGTTAGATCTTTATTCTGACTTATATATTCGCGGTCAGACTGACAGGTATACTGATTTAGTTTTGGTTCTGTTGTTTGATGGGAGGTTGTAGTGAGGCGAGGTTGGGTTGTTGAGCAGTGAGTGGGCGGCAGGCAGGCGGCATGAAGCTGAGCGCGAGCCGCAGCGCCGCGGACGTGCTGCGGCAGCTGGAGCCGGCGGCGGGCGCGCTGCGACGCTCCGCCTCCACCGCCAACTGCGTCATCGTCAACAAGCGCGGCTTCAAGCCCTCCGACAGACACGACCCGCACAAGCGGGAGTTCCTCACCACGCTCACCGCCAAGCTGCTCCACATCTCACTGGTAACGACCAAAACGAGCTGTCATTCCTTGTCTGCTTCACGTAGCCCCCCCCCCCCCGCTTTTCCGTCAAATTAAAAATTCCTCCACCCCCATTTTTATTATTAAAAAGGCAAATGCCTACTTCTTAGTACTAACAATTCACTAAATACGTAATTTTAGAATAAAGGTTTTCAACTCTAAGAAGAGCTGAAGAAGAAATAGTACTTGCGATGTGTAGACAGGGGCGAAGTTACATCGCACCCTCGCTCCCCACCCCCTGACATGTCTTACTGACATTACAAAAGTGTTATTTTGTGAAAAATTGACCAAAAAATAAAGTAAAAATTTTGGACAGCCAAAAGGTGCAATTTTTATAGTTTAATTAAAGATTTCTAGTACTGTTATTGACTATACAAGATTTAGTACAAAATTACGATTCAATCAAAACTCTGAACAGAGATTCTAGAATTTCCAGCCAACAGCGGCTTTCTTACTTTTACGGTCGATTAACGTTAGCGATTATTGACGCGCACGCCAGAAACTAGGAAAGTTTCATCTGACAAGAGTTATCAATTTAATATATTTTTTAACAAAAATGGCTTAGGCCTTTTCAGTCACGCACAGTTTTTCTGTTCTTACAAGCATATTCATAATTTTATCACTAGTGTCACTGATAGCGCAGGATCAAAATCCATACCCCAGACCGAACTCGAACTGACGACCTTCGGTAGGTGACACTCTTGTTACTACACTACCTGGCTCAGCACTTCTTTTTAAACCACAGATTATTGTCTCCAATAACTTCATTACATGTAATTCCCAACATATTCTTACCGAGAACACTCTGCGGCCAGATACTAAAAGCCATATTTTTTATTGTTTCTATGTTTGAGAGGACTTCCAGTTCGCAAACAAAAACCTCTCCGACCAAAAGCGGCAAATTTTGTTTGATGAAACATTTATGGTAAAAAGAAGACAGAGATGAAGCCACAAGTGTAGCTGAGTGTGCTGAGGTGGCACATGCTGGATCGGGGAGGTAGGCTACAACGGGGTCGGGCGCGCCCAGTAGTCCTATCTGCGGTTTTTCGCAGCCATCAAGCCAACAAGCCGAATGCCGGGATGTTCCACACTCTCCGTCTCACAAAACTACATACTGCACAAACAAAAAGTACACTTATCACACACACAAGTGAGTTTCACAATTCGCAGCAGGGCCGGATTAAGACAGCGCGGGGCCCGTAACAAACGTGAAGAAGAGGCCCTTGATTTTTACCGTCCGGGGGAAAATTGTAGAGCTAAAAAAAAAAAGGTCGCCCATCTAGACTAGCTGCGGGGCCCCCCTAGGAGGCGCGAGGCCCCCTAGAAGGCGCGAGGCCCGTAGCATTTGCTACCTCCTGCTACGTGGTTAATCCGGTACTGATTCGCAGACAGGTGGAAACACTTCGTTTCCACCATTAGTACCTGGCAGTTGGTATAAGATGCTTGGCGTCAGCAAGGGCATGCGGCAGTAGACTAAAAGCTCTAACTTTGACGATGACTACGACGACTAAAACTCAACAAACGCAGCTGACGCTGAATGTTGGAAACAGATGTTGAGGGGAAAAAAAGTACATAGATGGTGGCAACAGAACCTTAAAATTATAATGCTGTGCATATAAACTATCTCTTTCGTAATCTACTGACGACAGAGAGCATAGAAAATAAGTATCTTCGAAAAAAGGGACTTTCAACATGTGTAGGTCTATCAGAATATTTTACAGAAAATATTGCTTGCTGTAGACTTGCCTTTCTAGCACACAAATACATCACTGTAGGTACCACATCCTAAAATCTGGAGATAGTGTGAATGAGAAACATCGCTACTGCCCAATGTCCCCAAGTAAAAGTTAACTTCAGCTCTGTTATTTCTGTATTTATACAGATTGTTAAGTGTTTTGTGCGATTATACAAGCAAGACGATTTAGTGTCTTTTAACGTAGAAAGGTTCATTTTTATGGCTAATTTCTCTGTTTATTGTAAGGTAGAAGATGTCTGTATGGAAAAAATCTTAAATAAACACTTCAGGTCAGACGTGCATAAAATGACATTGCTTTCACAGCAAACAGATGAATCTAAAAGTTCCTACCTTACCATATTGTCTATTACTTCATGTGTTGCACCATACAACGAATTATGTAAACATCTCGTTTACAAAGATATCCAAGCATTCCAAAAAGAGGGAAATTAGAAGTTATTTCTTTGAATCGTGAACTTTTTTCCTTATTTCTCAGTCTATGTTTGTAGATATCATTGATAACCACAGTAGAATAATTTTGAAACCTCTTCCTCTGTAACTCTGAAGAAGTTTTGTTACAAAACTCACCGGACGTTAGCACCGTACGCCACACAGAACCACCATCAAAATTTTGAACTTAGATGTATCATAGCTGATTTGGACTAAACGTGATTTTTACTAAGCGCTACCTTCGTCTTGGGGTATCCATACTCCTTATCATAATAATCAAGAAGAAATGTTGTTAGAAACAACCTGTTTGAACGATACACAACGATCCCAGAAGTCGGTAGAATGAATCTCGAATAATAAAATACATCTAGAAGAAAACTTGACCTCTAAGAGGAAGAAAATCATACGTTCTATTGAATGGTAAGATGGCGATGTGAAGACAAAAGTATGAAAACAGTTATTAAAAAACCGAAGTAAACGCATTAGAATATCAAACACATTGCTAATTAGAAATTTTCTTCTTTTACAATGACAGGGTAATTAGGAACCCCTCCACGCAAACTCAACCTTTTGTTGTTAATACCTAAAAAAGGGAAATACCTGTGTGGCTGCGCGCGTTATGGTGCAGTCACATGTTTCGGGCAGATTCAACGGTAACAGGTTCCAGTCCCGGCCATTCTGATTGCAATGCCGAGACGGTCCCCAATCCTTGCCTTACAAACCACACATTTCACAAACAAAAATAAACTTATCATACAGAAAACAAGTTACACGTTTCGCAGACGGGTTGCAACAAAACATTTCACCCTTAGGATAAACGCTCCAGATATGACGAAACTCATTCCAACAGCAGTGGGTCCCTCTTCTCCTGTGCAAACATGCAGCGGGTGTCTACGTAGTCCACAATGCCTGTAAAGAAAAACAAATCTTATAATGCGCAACAGAATGCAATTTTCAGTCGGAGGATACATTACGAAGTTAGTAAATGGGATAAAAAAAGTTAGTGACTTTCTATTGAACGTGATTTTCTATTCTATGATTCTATTAGAAGTGGGCAAACGTTTAAGACATAATCTAAATCACTAATCAAGTCACTAACAATGACGAAATTTTTTGGTGTTATTTCCTTCGTGATTTGTTTCATATTATACCACGTCACAACTCGATAAACAATGATACAAAAAATTTAAGGTTCGAAATATTTTCTTAACTTTGATCTTTAACACGCTGATGTTGGTATGACTTTTGCCGGTGTAACGCACGCTATGGTCATTCTGTGATTCGGATTCCAAACTAAACTGCAAGCTCTGGACGAAAAGAACTAGCTGACGTAACTCTGATACATTGGCTTAGTACACCTCCTTCTGGAGAACTCAGTCAACTTGTGAAACAAGTCACGTTTATTCAGTCGCGTAGCTCGGTCAACAAGGGCCCCGGTGCAAAAAATTATTTTGGGCCCTCAGTCCAAATGGGCCAACTTTTTTTTGCTTTGTATTACAAATTCACATCAAAATAAAAAATATCCTGATTTCATCTACCGAATGATAATGACATTAAAACAGTTGTTAATGCAAGTATGAGCAAAATCAGCATGGCAAATCGCGGTCAACACAATATGCTTAGTGCTTGCATCTCGCAATGGAGTTATAATAATGAGAATTATATTGAAAACGAAAACACTGTTGTTGTGCACTGCATGTTACGACACACAATGCGGATTACTTAAAGTGTAATTGTAGCGCAAAACCGCTTACCATAACCTTATTTTCTCACGTCAAATTCGAACCAAAGATAATTAATACGTACCTTTGCTTTATAGTTCTTTGCACTGCAAAAATTACCATCCACTCACACGCGTGAGCACTACTGTCATTTTTATGTAAATTAAATATTACTTATTACGTTAAATTAACTTATTCAGTTTTATTTTAATGCACCTACCATACGTGACAAAACTTATGAAATAAATACCGTACTCAAAAAACAAAAACAAATGAAAAAAATAGCAGTGTTAACTTTTGGAATCGTGGTCAACAAAACCTGATAAGAATTTTACTTCAGCATCATCTATCAGAATGAATTTCGTAAGGGGTTGATCGAAAGTATAGAGAAAGTACAGAGAAGAGCCGCTGGATTCGTGACCGCTTGCTACAGTCCTTACGAAAGCGTCACAGAACTGATTAGTAGACTAGGCTGGGAGTCTCTGGTAGATAGAAGACACACGTTTCGTTTAAACTTATTGGTAAACATGCGTATTCCCACTTTTGAGTGTAGTGAAATACTTCTTCCACCAACCTATTTGAGTCGGAAGGACAGGAAAGATAAAATTAGAGATTTAAGGTGCCGGACTGATTCTTATATGAATTCTTTTTTCCCTCGTACCATTAGGGATTTGAATGCACAGCAAAGAGATTAGCTTTGGGGCTGAGCACCCTCTGCCACCCACAATTTTGTGAATTGCAGAGTATATATGTAGATGTAGATGTAGATTTATACCTTTCTCTCGACCTCAATAACATTTCGTGTGAGTCTGGCCTGAATTGTTCCCGTGGTTTGTCCGGGATGATGCGGTTTACTCACGCCTAGGATTTTGTATATGAAGATAACGAAATAGCAGCAAAACTTCTTTTCATCTGCTATAGGAACGGGGCTGCTGAAATGGTATTGTTCGAATACTTCATGGGGATTTTATCATTTTGAATTAGAAATTATGGTATAAGGCCCACTATTTTTTTTTATTAATTTCCTGGGTACATTCTGTTTAATCGCGTTCAGTATATTCAGTTGCTGTAAACCGGATTTGTTACATAAAAGTTACGAAAAATTGGATTTTTGATAATATTGTGTTGAACAGCTTAACAAATTCTTCCGAAAACATGCAATAACTAGTCAACATTCAGTTCATGTTTTGAAGCTGGCTTGACTTTTTTTTTCTTGTTATACAGCAATTTGCTTTTACACCACCTTTTATAGGTTTCAAAATCGGTTAATGTAAAATGAAATGCGTTCACTACAGCTGTTTGTTTATTTTTCCCTTCCAGAAGCTTCTGTCTGACATTAATATCCTCAACAAAGATGGTGCGAGACATGCTCCATTTCGAACAGCGGAGACCTTAATCATCAATGCCTTCTGTGAGGAAAATGAGAGTCATAAAAAGCTCGTAAATGGTCCTAGAAACAGTACATCAGAACTTAGAATGCTTTGAATGCAATCAGAGCCGGATTAAAACAGTGCGGGTCTCGTAGCAAATGTGAAGAAGAGGCCCTTGGTTTTCACTTTCCGGGACAGTGGTAGAACTTAAAAAAAAAAAAAAGAAAAAAAAAGAAAGGTAAAACTGTAGAAGTAGGAAGATTGAAGCGAAGACGAGTGGCTGCACGCATTATTATCGCGTCAGTACAAGAGCTCATGACACAGAGAAGCAGGAGAGACAAAAAAAGAGGTAATGCGCAATATATCGGTAGGATATGAAAGTGACGAAAACGATTTTGGAAAAGAAAACTGAATGAAAAAACTGAATACTTTGAAAACTGTTTCAAGGAGACACGAGAGTTTTTGGAACGACAATGTAGATCTACAATGATTTTTTTAAAATTGAGACAGATTAATAGAAACGTGCTTCTTGTTACACGAAATATATATGTATATATACATATTTTGACACTTAAGGACAGAATGAAGGCTGCTTGCTTGATCTTGGATATTCCCAGCTACTTTTTGCCGCCTGTAGACACAAAAAGTGAAGCTTCTGGCACGTAGTTTCATGCTTCGCTTGCTGAAAGCCAGCCAGATTCACAAATACACAACCAACTAGCTGGCTCGACCTCTACTCTTTTTACTCCAGGAAGGAGAAGAAGTTCGTTTTAATTCAAGTACTTGGTCCCTGGCCAATACTTAATTCTGAAGAAATTAACGTTTGGCTAGCATAAAATAAACCATTGTTGTTTACTCCCACTTCAAAGTATCAAGTTCCACAGAGCAGTTGTCATGGTGCTCCTGTTACATTTTAATAGCTTTAATTCATGCTGAAACCTTCTTAATTTTTCGATGCTTAACCTGTGATACGTATACTTTGTTAAACAAAATCACGTATAATTTTTACAATATGTCAATAGACAATTACATAATAATCGTACAACTCCACTATTTCCTCAAAAGTTAGAAAAATAAATATTTTTTCAAGTAGCAGTAATTTAAGTTACAGAACATTAATATTAGAAACAAGCAACTCCTAGCGAAACAGTAATGAAGAATTCGGCACCTAGGTGTAATTATTATTTTCCGGGAATGTTTTCTTTGCTTAAATATCTAGGCCCAGCGTAATAGATACGAACTCGGGTAAAAGATATGCGTTATTCACTGACAGTATATTACTATTGTTTGCAATAAAACATAGATAAAAGCAGGTAAATTTAATTATGTGCACACTATGGCACCTTGCTTAAACGATGTAACGCCAAGGTTTTCATGGTAACATTCATATTATTTCAAATATAGATGTTGTGTTTTATAAAAACACTACTGTAAAATGATTTAGACGCTTTACTCCATAAATAATCGTAGGAAGTATTGCACTCATACATGTGCTCTATGAGATGGTGTACTCGGGGGGGGGGGGGAGGGGGTAATCGAAATGTGACGCAGGTAGTAGTTCAGTGGGACCACAAGACGCCATAATTATCAACCTTTTTGGATGTAGCATGTTTGTCGACATTTCTGGTGGTACAAAGAAAACTGTCCTCCCCATTCCGATTTGAAATCCCCCAATCAACCATGCCCATTATTAGTGCAAGATGATAGCAAAAACCTCTCTTGGCGTTGATAATATGTTGTTGTAAGCCCTGTCCCTAACATTACTGTCCAGTTTTTTCATGTTTCCATTCCTCCATTAATCTAGAGAAGTTTGTAGCAGTGGAAGAAAAGCCTCCAAATACTAGTTTATCTTGGCATATCTTGTTAATCTATTAAACCTACAGCTACTTCATTACGCTACAGTTCATATTATTGGGCGAGGCGCGCCTTCGATACTTCCACCGCTACTCCGGCCCTTACCACCACGAGGGAAACTAGAACTATTTTTAATTAGTCGCTGTGGCATGGAATTTCCATAGTTTAACCTCTTTTGTGTTTTCGGTTCAAATAAGCTGACGGAAGGAACCGAAGTTAGCTAAACCACGCAAATTTCGCCTTGTGAAAAGCTCTCAGATGATCTGTAGCAGCTAGCTTCAATCGCACTATTCTCCTATGAACTTTTCAACAGATGCGGCGAAAGAATCGTATAAATGTGCTGTGCACTGTCGGGGCTTTCATTTGTACTCTCGTGAATCGTGGGAAAGGTTTTCTGACGTGATTTTGGTCGCAGGTCATGAATTAACTATCTTGAACGCGGAACAGTAGTTGGCACTATTCCATTTCGGAAGCTGATAGTAAATTCAAGAGTCCACAGTATCTAGAATGTGCCAGGATATGTAATTCCCGGTACAAAACCAGCGACGTCTGCGTGAAGATGTCAGTACTGCGTCAAACAACACTAACACTCAATGCGAGACGTGACCATGCGGGCATTGCAGCGGAATTTGACATTGATGGAATATGGTAGCAGGAGACAGTTCCGAGTGCTCTGCTAACAAAACACCATCGGCTGCAGCACCTCTCCTTGGCTCATGAACATATCTGTGGGCCCAAGGTTGCCTAGTCAGATGAGTCACGATTTTAGTTTTCAAGGGTTGACGGTAGGATTCCAGTAATCCAGTGAGGCGGAGACGCCACTGAGCCATGGATCCGGTATGTAAAGCTGTAAAGCAGGCACTGTGCAAGACACACGACGAGACAACTATGAATTACACTACACCAATCACAACCGTACTGATCAAATAAAAATATGACGTATCGCAGACTTTCCTAAATCACAATGTAAGAAATGACTTAAATAAAGTTAATAACCAAAGAGTTTATAAAAGTATTTTCAATGTATTCCCTAATGGTGCAGTCACGCAGCCCAAGTTGCTCTTCTAAACGAAATGGGAACGTAACGTTTACACTGTGCCCACGAATTTATCATAGTTGATAGACTGTAATGTGGTCGCAATATCACTGTTTCTTATGATTACAGTTTCCTGAACCAGTAGACGTCAGTAATTTTCTGGAAAAATGGAGTATACATTGTTATCAAGCTTCTCTATTTAAAGATTAAAGGCGCGTTCCCACGGCGCGTGGTGGGGTAGTAGGCGCCTTTCATCTTTTACCGCCTGGCGGTGGGTCGAGGCGCGCCGTCCCTGCTAGCATATGTGGCAAAGATGAATCGCGTTCCCTACCAAGCGCCGAAGGACGCGCCGTGGGAACAGAGTTTAACAGCGCCCATCAAATCCATCCTAAAATAAAGATCGTGGTGTGATTGTCCTTGATTTTACACTGTTGAAGTGCTAAGAAGATCACAAGTTCAATCAGTAATACTCACAACTTCTGATAATAAGACAGACAAATAACTGCTAGAATTATATAGGGAAATAATTTTTTCCTATTGGCTTCACGCCTTATCGTGGTCAGTCATTAAAGGCGGGAAAGGACTAAGGGCAAGGAACGGAAATGAATTCGGTCAAGGCCTTATGAAAGAACTATCCGGGCATTTTGCATGGAGTGATTTCGGCAAACCATGGAAAACCGAAATCGGAATAGCCGTACGGTGATTCGAAAGTGCATCTTCCTGAATGCGAGGCCAAAGTGTACCCGCTCACCCACCACGCTCGGACTTTTAATCCATAATTTTAAAAATGTATTTCCCGAAGAAATTGATTTACTGCACACTTTCGCAGAAACTACGAGAGACTATTGGCGGTAATCGTCGGTAATCGGCTTATTTCCAAATTTAGCTACTTTCAGTCAAAGATATGTCTTTATACGCAGACTAAAGTACAAACGAGCTGAAGGGTACATTGTCCCTGCTTGTGTTCAGTTCAGCATTGCTGTAAATGGCGAGTCAGGCGGCACGAATACCAGCAGGATCAACGACGGAACGATTATCGGATAATTCTGTTATTTCCATAGCCTCTACCACTTTAATTAAAGCCATTTGTGGTTTTCGTTGCTGACCGTTAATAAAGTTTTATGTTTTTGACTACATTGAAAAACATTTTAGAATTCTTAAAATGAATTTCATAACAATTTTGCTCAATAAATAAGCATATTTCAATTATCATTAAAAGATTTTATATTATGTGACTGGAATTTTACCAACTAATAAAAGTGAAAACTGAAATCAACATTTTACTGTAGTTTCCGGAAATCACTACAGGCTGTGATGGTACTACTACTAATACAATATTAGTACCTTAATAATTTGCTGGGCACTAATTGTAACTGCTTGCGATTTTAATTGTCAATTTAATTTTGGCGGCCGAGAAATTAATTTTTAAGCATATGAATTTACATTTGAGAAATAATATTTAATTATAATAATATAATTTACCGGAAAAGGCTGGGAAACACTATCATATTTGATGTAAAATTCAATTTACAATGGGATATAAACAACGACAAGACATTCTACGAACTTTATTAATATTTTAGAAACAATGTCATCTCGAATAAAAATTCATCGGTTCACAAATGACTTGACTCGAGAGAAGGCTTGGACGTGGATTTATGTGGATGTTGGGCACTGGACCTCGACTATTGCGTGAAGATGGGCTCGCTGCAACGGAACGTGCAATGACTGTGTCGAGTTGTTGGGAAGGCAGCACCCCGACGATGTGATGGGAAGTCGTTCAGCAGCGGTTGGTTGGTGGCAAGTCGTCGAAGTTTATAAGAGAAACTTCGAAGATGTGATTTTTACAAACAGATCACTCGCGTAAACTAATGTATGAGCCGCATTAGACATTGGTCTGCTCATGTTCGTCCGTTGTGATTGAAATTCAACATTCTCCATTCGTGACCAAAAAAAAAAAAAATTCAAGTCCAGCCTTACTGCTGGTGAGAATGAAAAAACATTATGTTATCATTAGCGACAACGCAACGGATGAAGTTCCTCAGCAGTTCGTAGTCCGATGTCGTGGTCAAAGAATAAGTGCTTGTTCTCGCGTCGGTTTCCGTCCAGGACACTAACGGATCGGCGATTTTTCCGAATGGGGGGAAAAACCTAAGATACTCTCCCCTTTCCTTCCAATATTTGAGATTAGAAAGGTCATCATGCCATGAATTTTTTCGCTGCTCTGAAGTTGCCGCCAGGGAAAATAACACGGTTTTGCACCATCAGACACACAAGTCTAGGAAACCTTGCCTCTTACACAGGGCAGCGTCGCGTTGTAGCCTTACGATTTGGTACGCGAACGCAAAATGGTTCAGCATCAGTGAAGTACTTCAGCGACAGTCCTCTCTTATTCGCTAGATTGTTCCCTCGCATTCACTCGATGTTCGTGAAAATATCAACAAAGCTCCGTTTGAAATTTCCAACATCTCAGAAATTACGGGAACCACTAGGAGTTATTCTCGCTGTCTGATATATTTCACATTTCCCGTTCAAAACTCCTCCCTGGCTCTCCTTCAATCTTCGATAGGTCCGTTCTCTAGTGGACTCTGGGTTGCCAAGGCTAATAAGTTGCCGGTGATTGACAATGCGCAGTCTGGACTGATCAAAGTGGCGATCGTCTCGACCTGTGTTCCGTACACATCTATCGCTTATATGGCTTTCTGCAGGAGCGCACCTAACTCTCCAGCAATTTTATTAATTACCCTTTCCTTCATTTGTTCAGTGTTCGTCACTCGAGCAATAGTATAGGGTCAGTATTGAGATGTCTTCTTCAGAAAAAGCCGTGGTGGATTTGCTTCCTGTTCCTTGCCCACAAACCACTAAAAGTTCTAACATTCTTCCTTTCTTAACGGCTTTACGGATTGTCGACTTCGAGAGCCGAGAGAGGATTCGGTGTAAGGAACGCGAAGGATTTCATTGATGGTCTTTTGAAGACATTCACCTGGAATGATTTCGTGAAATCAAGAAACCCGAAATCTGGCTGGCAGGAAAGATGACTGAACCTCCCTTATTAAACTGGCTTACCCAACGAATCGATCCAAATCTAATGATTTCGTCGTCAACGAGCCGTAAGGCCTCCAAAGGAGGAAATAGTAGTAGGATTAAAAAATTACTCTTCGAATTAGCCGTCACATTGATTATCGACCAACAGGTGGAATAAAGAAAACTGTCTTCAGGTTTACAGATGGTTTTCTGTAAACGCCAAAGCACATACGGGTATGAACAGCGTGCTGCAGCCTCTATGTTACTGCCATGTTAATTTATTGCGAACTCGGGGAGATATGGAAGAAATTTTTTGAAAGCAAGTACAGTATATTCATATTCATATGTAGAAACTTGTCGGTATATAATTTGTGATCATTCCGATATTGTTTACGTGCATAACCGTTAAGACAAAGAAATAAGTCTGCTGAAACTAAAATTAACTTTTTTAAAAAAAGAAATTAATACAAACTTCTTGCGATTTACTGACAGAAATTTGAATGATAATATCGCTAGGTATAACTCTAAATTGTCTCTTTTAATAACAAGGAATGTATTTCGACAAACGCGGAGCTATTAACATCTTCTTTAGAGTTACATGCCTAATAAATTTCAGACGTTTCTATAGATTTCTTGTTATATCATTTATTAATTCATTCTGAATAGCAGGGAAAGAAGTGACGAATTAGTAGGCGCAGAGACAAAAGGTAAAGTTGCACTAATAAGATTGGTAAACACTGCTACGTATTCAGAACAAATCAATCATCAGTAACCGTTATTTGATAGTCAAAGAAGGAATTTTCATATCAACAATTTAGTAATGAAGGATTAACGCTAGCGATAAGGCACATTTTCACTGTACATTCGATAAAAGTAGTTGGAATATTTAATAAGGAAAGACATACTACTAGTTTAAAGCATACTACGTAATCCATATCTCTTCAACGAATCTGTAACGGACCTGTGTATGTTTAGCTGTCTGTTCTGGCATCACGCAAAAGCTACTGAAAAGATTTTGACAGGGTTTTCATACTTATGAAGCTTAGGGTCTGACGTAACATCTGAGGTTCGTTTATGACGCTACATCACGTGGGACCGTAGCAGCAATCTGTTCTGAACACCAAACGTTTTTAACTGTAATCTGGAATAACGTGAAAATAGATGGTTATTTCACTGTTTCAAAACATACGATATACCCTAATGTTTGAGACATATATGTATATAACACGTTACCTTAATTGAGGACGGAGTATTTAACATCTAACGCTATAGATGCCCCGAGTGGACGAAGCCGACGTACTCGTCAGATTGCTAACAAATTTGTTGATTTTCAGAGAAGATTTAACACGTCACGAATGCAAATTTATGGTTGAACATAGCTTTTTTGTCAGATCAGTAGCAAGGGGTATAATAAGGACAAAAATACATCTGACGATTCACCATATAATTCGTTGAAGTTAGTAACGACAGGGACGAATTAACGGGCAAAACATAGTAGATATATAAAACCATAAAAAAACGAGAAACTGCTTATACTAAATGATTTTAAGGTGGAAGTTGGAAACATGGGCCTCAGACTGAATCACTGGCAGTGCGTATATCCATTACTGGCTGGTAAAACAAATTTTTCTCAGTTGGTAATCATATTTAACAACTTACCCAGGCAATTTAGAGATTTTAGATCTCGAAAGGAGTTTGTGTTTTTGTCGGAAAGTAATTTAAACTACATCACACTCTGATCATGACGTCAATGAAAGAGAATCAACGCCCCAACGAAAAAGCTCTATCGCTGAACACGTATGTTTGAAGAGCCCGTCACCATTAGGTTTCAGTTGAAGGAAACGTGCCCGTTTGAAAGTCGGCGAGGGCGGACGACCTGTTAGGCAAGCTGTCGGATGAATATAACACAACGTGACAAAAAGGCCACGTCCAATAGCAGGAAAGTAAACGGCTCTTGTGGACGTGAGCAGAACGGAAAAAAAAGAGTTGGCAGACTTAGCATTCGCTCATTTCCATTACCAAATTTGAATCCATATCAGCATCGTCTCGTCTTCATTAAGGGTTATAAAGTTGGTGATGTAATTTGTATTACGGAGCCATAAATTACACCTGGCCAGGTTTTAATCAAATTATCTACGTTATTATTGATAACGGTTTTGGGGAATAAAGCTGCAGATTCCTGTGATTCAGTTTTTCACAATAATAACTTTTCTGCCTCTGATCTACATCCATTAGAACCTAGTTACTGTATTTATTTTTGTTTATCGATGTCTAGGACTCCCTCACATCTTATGTTGACCCCTCGTGCGTCCCATCAACGAATCTCGCCTGCATTCAAGTTTCTTTTCTGTCCAACATGATTCAGAACCAATTGGTCTTCACTCTTACGCCCAAAGAATTTTTCTCAGCTAATGTCTAGTCGACTGACAGCTTTAGTTTCGTCCCAAGCCACAGCGTACGTGGCACTTTGCGAGTGTGTTTCAATCAATGACACAAGTTGAAAGAGCCGAACTGTTACCCAAAGCTGAACCATCTTAACTTTAACAAGTGATGCTCATCTCCTCGCTTCCACTTCTTACTTACAAGCGAGTTGTTTGAGTAATTCTCGCTATATTAATAAATGAATAGATTTATAGTTTTAGAAAACATATATTCTTTCTAGAATCTTCTTTAATATCAATTTATTTATTCCAGTATTTTTGCTTAGTTTGCGAAGTGAGGAAATTGGGTTACAAAATTTTGTCCAGACAAGGTGGTGTAGAGCCCATATTATGAGTATCAAATTGAGGAGTTGGAGACAGTACAAATGAGAGCAGCTCAATTTGTTTGAAAGTGCAGCAGAATGCTATCACTAACTGATTTTATGAAGGAGCTTGGTTGGTAGTGATTGGAAGACAAATGCGAGGTGAAGAGAGTAGCCGGGTGAAGAGAGCGTTTGGATTATTCAAGGCTTGTAATAGGCTATTTTACAGTATTGAAAATATTTTACAAATTCTAGTCATTCGCGTAGATTAATGCTTAAGGAAGCTATTTTTGTTAAATTTGAAAAGAAAGGTGGATTGTTTTTAATTTTAAAAAAAGCGAAATAAAATCAGATTTTTCTTGCCTCTTGTCACGTGACCGAAAACGTTCTGGGATAGGTGATCGCTTTAGTGACGTTACTTGCCTGTAGGCGCTGCGACTGCGTATGGAGCGTTTCCTATTACCTTATTATTCTTATTATTTGTTGCTGGTTCTCTTAGTACTCATGAGATTTTGTGTTGAATATGAAATTAAGAACAATTTATAGAAGCTTACAGAGGAAAAATACCGAAAATTATTTGTCGAGGTACCTATAGAAACAACTCCTGACTTAGTCTGCGGAACTTGAAAATGTAACAACTTCAATTCGAGAATCATTTAATTTAAACTGGAAGTTAGTGATTAACAAACACCCTTCATTAGAATGACTAAAATTTTAAATTAAGTTAGTTGTTTTAGGAGATATTTACGAAAAAAGTGTAGTATAAGGTAAGCACAACAGTTAAATAACGGGATGTTGTGAACAATTTTTCTTAACTGCAGATAAATAATTATAGATAAATGATAATTTTTTCCAACGAAACTGAATTTATTGTTTATTTATTTACCGACCGCGTTAACTTCACCGCACGTAGAAACTGTGATATTTAAGTGTTCACTATTAACGAGAAGATAAGTAACGATGTCATGGTGTCCAGGTAGCTGCATGGTTAAAGAAATTTGAAGATGCTATGTTCGCACCATGATTAGAATAATATTTTTTTCGTGTGTACATTTTTTTTCGCTTATGTTTGCTATTTGTTGCTTTACAGAATCATGGAACTATTCGAAGTAGTCATAAAATGTCATGCAAACGTTTGAAACATAAATTGCTGCCATAAAAGAAATTTTTTATAAAAATATAACCTTCCGCTTTTAATTTTGAAACATACCAGAGACACATTATCATTGCAAAAAAATCCAAGTTCTCGGCGGTAAATAATAGAATTTATTTTAACAATAACATTTTACCGTAATCTCGCAACAATTTCGAAACGCTTTGAAATACCTTTTTTTGGAATTTTTACGTTACGATACAACAGCATGTTGCCTTTCTGACATAAATGCATCTATTTAGGCGATATTTACTTTTAATGCGCAAGTAATTTTCGTTTTTTTGTTTTTTTTTTACTTTTTATCGGTGTGCAAATAACGTCCAGTTTCAGTTTTGAAGTCTTTTTTGGTTATATTTCAAATGTTTATAATACGCTTGCTATCCAAAAATTTGTGAAACATTCGGGAAAAAATTAATGTTTTGGTGTATTTTAGAAAAAGAATATACGGCGCTACCAACAGCAACTAGTATCTAAAGAAAATGCCCAAAAATAACAAAACATATTCCAAAGCGAAGATCGAACCTAAGAACCCTAACTTTGCTGATACTCGCCTTAAACAGTGTACTGCATCATCTCAAAGAAATTATTGTGCAAATGATATTTACAGTAAATGATATGCGTCTTAGTCGCAATGTCATCTGGATTTCTACGAGCAAGTTGCATCGACTTTTTTTCCTATTTCAGCTAATACGGGGACACGTTTATTTGAAGAGTTTTTATTGTTGTGGTTGTAGACTGATGTACTACACACTATTTATAAACCATATTTCCAAAAGTTTATACATACATTCAAAGAAACAAACCAGACGTTACTTATCTAGAGTGAACACTTGCTAGCACGTGACGTCACGAGTGTCGTTGGCCCGCGCCAGACAGCAAAGGATCGTTTTGGCGGGCTTTCAAATACTCTAAATTTTAACGTTGAATTTTACGTAAAATAAGCGCTTTCATAAAAAAATAAATAGTACCCCGTAAATAACGTGTATCAATAAACTATTTAAAACCATTTTTTTTAAATAGTCAAATAGCCTATTGTGACAGTACATGGATGGATATTATTAAAAGGATTAGGAGCTGGACATGCAAGGAAAGAGATGGCTATCATCATAAGCTGGCTCTTGAATTCAGAAAGAAGGGAGTGGGATTTTTTTTTACCAAAAACACTGCATGAATTTAAAACTGCAATTTGGGCAGGTGTAGGTGCATAGGTGAGGGTATAGGGACATTACCACTATAGCGAGTGGGTTCCATTACAACTGAAATTAAATTAAATAAAGTAAACCTGACCATTCAAACTATAAAGTGGTGAAAATGCTACAAAATGTAACAATAGTGTCACTCAAATTTTTAATGAAAATTTATATCAGTAGCTATCGATATGTCACAGAAGGTTTTCAGACAGTTTGTGATAAAGGTGGAGAAGGAGCTATGAAGGATTTGAAAAAGGCCAAGACAAAGTAGCTGGTTTACTGTAACAATTCAAAGATGGGAAAGGAAGATCAGAGGAGGAGATTTTCCACATTAGATATGGGCAAACTAAAATATTGCAGATAGTTTTGAGAAACCTAAAAAGTTTTTTCATATCACCTTTAACAATTTTCGAATGTATTCAAAATACATTAAATTGCAAAATAATAAATGAGAAATCATTAAAACTTAATAAAAAAAATAGAAAAGAAGACATTCTGTTATGTTAACTATGGGGTTTCATCAAAGGCAGCCTTAGGGGGTGGAGAACAGGGCAATCGCCCTGGGCCTCGCACAACAACGCGAGTTGAAAAAAGTATATATTTTTTTAATATTTTTCTTTAGCTATTAGTGATAAAAATAAAATAAAATTGGTTAATTGATAGTAGAGTATATATTAATAAGTCAAAATTTCTCTTTTAGGTTTATTCAACGTCACATTCGTATGAAAAGTAAGATTAATGGTGTCAAAATTAAATAATTTATCAGTGAATAATAATATTTTTTGTAATTTAACTGTAAAGTATAGTCCAAAAATTCATTGCTATTTGAATCTCGCGCCTCGCATATTAGAAAACCACTCGAACACTCAGTTTTGTTACTTTCATAGTGTTTACGATTTACGCTCGGTCGATCCCCGTGTCTCAGTTTGTTCGTCAACTCTTGTTACCTTATGCTGGAAGATTGAGTCACACTTGACCGGTACTAGGGTTGTAACGGAAGTCATGTTCGCGGATGCGGATGTTCAGTGCTTGACATGCGGATGTTTCGGGGAAGCGGATGCGGAGGTTGAAAAATAAAATTATAATTATCTAGATTTTTATATTTTATCAAAAATAAATTTAAAATAAAAATAAGTAAATATTTTATGCCAAATCTTTTTTGATAAGTAAAGTCTGTTTCCATATAATACATCCATATTGATTTATTTTTTTTCCTCATGTTTTAACAACAAAAACATGGGATGATTTCACAAGGTAATTAAATTATTTACATAACTACGCACCGTCTAAAATCCAATCTTTGCCATATGAACTTTGTGGAGTTCGTGGCGCACAAGGCCACGTCACCGCTCATCTCCGTGCTCGCCTTTTTTTCTTTTTTGCTTGTGGCTAAACGCCTTGTCGACGTCGAGGTCATTAGAGGCTGGAAAGGATGGGGGCTAGGGGAATGAATTCGGCCATGGCCTTTTAAAGGAAGTACCAGCCTGCAGTGATTTGGGAAAACCCTGGAAAACGCAAATCTGGATACCCGGACGGGGATTCGAACTCGTGTCCTCCCGAATGCGAGTCCAGAGCGTTACCACTCACCCACCACGCTCGGTTCCGTGCCAGCCACTCACCTTCTCACCGCTATAGTGGCCCATTCATAGTACAACTTGCAGGTCCTATGATGTTCTGATTTCCGGAAAAGAACTCTTGTTGGGCCGTGAATGGGTTACAAGGCTACATGTAGGACGTGTTGGATGTTTTTGGACTCCCAAGCAGCCAAAACGGGTCCATGCTGTCCAAAATACTATGGATATTGGAGGAAGCTATTGGAAGAAACATCCTACGAATGTGCGATAGTGACACATGGTGTGCCGCGAGAACGTATGAGTGAAAAGTATTGAGTGAAACATTTTGGTGGACCCCTTTTACTAGCGTGACTGGGTGAGCGCATCCTACGGTAGTTCTGTACGGATGTCCTATAAGTTGGACCGTGAATAGGCCGCTTTACTTTATATGCAAGTTTAAACTTGTAAATTCGTCACTTAAGTAATAACACTGTTGTGTTCATTGTTACTTTCATTGCAAGATCGTCAGAAAAAAAAAAAAAAAAAAAAAAAAAAAAAAAAAAAAACGCTTTGTTCTTAGCTAAGCGACGATGGTCAGAATCTCATATATAGAGAAAAGAATTTTACAATGTAAACAAAACATCCGCCATATATCCGCATTAAAATTGCGGATGCGAAGGCGGATGTAGGATTTCACGCGAAAGTTCCGCACTTGCGGATGTGGATATCCGTTACATCCCTAACCGGTACTACTCAGCACCGTTACCGCACCGACAGTTGGCCGAGTGAAGGCTCACCCTTTCTGTAGTTCGGCTGTGTGACGAACGTGTTGACGCTGTCTTCAGTCTCCTTTAACGTTTTCATTTGGTTATTTCTCTAAAAATAAGTTGGGGTCAAACCATACTCTGTTATAGAGTACTGTTCTTTATTTTTCGTAGGCGTTCTTTATAATCTAAGAAAGTAATAAAGTACGTTAAAACATTTTCTTTACCTGACTCACATTATCACCTCACTGACCTTTTACTTACAAAAATAGTATCCAAACGCAGTCTTAACAAACCACCATTAAAAGCTTTTCTCACGGTATACCGGACTGAAAGATTCTCGCGTTTCTAAACGCCATTGTAATGAAATGTCAAACGTCAATCACTTCACACTTCACGTGTTCGTTTTGTTTGAGGTTAATGTCGATTCATTCGAAAGTTTCTGTTAATAAAGAATGAGATCATTAAATATTTTGTGGTCTCAAACACCTGGCCACAGTTTTTCTTACCAACTGTGCAATACACATCTATCGTATCCACCTATTTTATACCGGTAATCCTACCAGGGATGGGAGACCTACAGTTTAACGTATAATTCCACTCAATGTCCTAGCATCTTCACATTAACAAATCAACGCTTTGCAAGATATAAAGGTAATTTTTAAGCCATATAAAAATTGCATCCGAGACCGGGATTTTAACCAGAGACCTACCGTACCGAAATCGCACGCCATAACTATCTGAGACATTAAATCAAACCTAGAAGTAATGAAAAATATGTATTCAAGCATAATAAAATAAATGTAATCTTTTTCTATATAATGTAGTTTATTTTTCCGAAACACACACCAAAAACAGAGTGCTACTTTTATCACAGCTTCTGGCACGATCTATATATTACAATCATTTGTGAACATGGGAGTGAGGATGAAGAAAAGACATCTTTTTAAGGGAATCAATAACACGGATACATCATTTGGTCGTGAAGAAATGGACATTTCCAAACTCCCTCTACAAACTTCTCTACATTCACCAGCCCGACACAGGAAAAGTAAACCAAAAGCACTGACTCCAACTGAACAAGAATGGCAGCATTAGAGTGGCAGTTTAGAAAGACTGCTTGCAATTGAAATTTTTTTAACATCTCACAATTTGGCCTTCAGAGGCCAGAGAGATACAGATATCTGACTCATATTTAATTGAGATTAGCGGCAAGTTCCCGATTTGATCCAATATTACGACTTCACCTAAATAAAACAAGTAACAGACAAGATGATTAATGACTATTATCTAAAAAAAAAAAAAACTGGAAATGAGCTAATACAATTAATGGCAAGTCACTAGAGGACTCAAATTGTTGACAAAATAGTAAAGAATAAATATTACTCAATTATTTTTATAGTAGCCTTCTTGTGATGTTTCTCGTGTTGAGCAATTTTCATTTATTATAAGGTTTTTTAATACAAATACAGCTGATTTTGAAGAACTTTTATGAGCTTCGTAGCTGTCGAAAAAACCACAACTGAGAGTTTAATTAATTATATAATCACAGAGCTAAATCAGCTGATGCCAAGGATATGATAATTAAGCCAATATGCGCGGATAAAAACGCACACTTGAAATAATCCACCTGCTTATTTTTTACCCTGTGGGAATCATGCAGTGTTAGAATCGGTGGATGGCTTTAAATACCAACCAAGAGATGCATTTAATGTTTTAAGGGATTTAGCAGAAAATACAACATATTGTCAGGCTATAAACAAAAGGAAATAACTACCTACACATTTGTAGTTGCTCTCGTCGTATGGTATGACATTCTTACAAATACAAATGTTATTAAAAATGTTGCAAACCGAGAAATGCAACTATACTACACTTAATACGCATTTATACATTGGCTTTATAATTATCGGGGAAATGGTTTCCAATCATCCTTGGTAACAGCGAGAGAAACAGCTGACGAAAATAATATTGACAAAGTTCGTAATCGTGAAAAAGAGACTTAAAAGAAGGAGGGGAAGATGAAGCTCTTGAATTGTATGCTGGAGAGATTTCCAAAATAAACTATTTGTATGTAATTGTTGACTATGTGCGCACAAGCTGCCAACGTACATGTAGGCACTTAAACATGATCCAGCGGATTGGCGCCAACAGTTTTTATCGTATATATTTAAAACATAGTTATTTAAAGCGTTAATAAATTAAATAATAAACATCTGTTAATTAAATTAATAAATCATTTTAATGTTAAATGATAAAAATTAACAGTTAGCAATATTTTAATTGGCAAAATGACATAAAAGTTTTTAGCATGTCTTTAGTATAAAGTGATCAGATTTTAATACTGGTAAAGCCGTACACCATTAACCGAGAGGGTGTTCTTGATTAAAAAGTTGGTCTATATGGAGCAAAAAAAAAAAAAATTATATAACGCGAAAATAGTATTGTAATACATTATTTTTAATTTCAAAATAAGTACAATTTACAAAATAATACATTAAAAATTATGTATAGTATTATTTTATTGTTTGGCATATTTCTCATCTGTGTGAATTTTTTTCAGTAGATTGCTGTCATTGTTTATAAGCTCGTGAAATTTTTCACAAGACTTTACTAAATTATATTTTCACACGTAATACAGCTTTCAAACTCTCAGCACTTAATTGTGACTTTTCTGATGTCCACACTTTATTTACCGTAGAAAAAATGCATTCAGTAGCAGCGTTCCTGCTAGGGACAGCGCGCATTATACAAATTTTAGTGCCTTATTGTATGGAACATGATTTGTTTCAAATTATGAAATATTTCTAATCATTTGTTTAGACTTTTGCTGATGACCAAAATATAACCTTTTCCTTTTCAATATATATATATTTTTAATAATGAATCTTTATTAAAAAGAACCTTTTCGGAAATATTATATGGAAAATTTTGATTAATATGATCGAATGATTTTTGCACATCATTCCAATTAAGTTCTGAATTTGCCGTAATGTAAGTCGTGTCACTTTCAAGGTCGGCGCTAGACTTTTTGCCCCCTCTCAGGGCCGCATTTAAGCATAGGCTACATAGACTGTAGCCTAATCTCTGGTAGCCTACGTGTCCGTACCTCAAAGGGGGGCCCCGCACCACAAAAATGGGGTCCCGCAGTACGATGTGTATCGTCTGAGAGGCAGTTAAAAATGTTTTCGTCGGTTGCCAGTGTCCGAAAAATGCCGTTATTCATTAAGTCAATACAATGATGGTCGAATGCTAAACAACTGATAAACAATGCGATATTTGATAAGCAGTTCTTGATATCACTTCTCGATAGTCAGTTCTCAACAATTATTAGTTTAACATCATAAAATTAACAAAAAAATAATACAAAACTCAAACAGCCACATGACCGCCGAAAGCCGTACATTCCCTTCCCGTTCTCCGCCGTTCCCTAACTTGTCATGCATTCTTTCGAAAAATCGGGACTTTTTAAAACGCCGCGGGACGCGGGACAAATTGTTAAAAATCGGGACTGTCCCGCCAAAAGCGGGGACGTCTGGTCACCTTACTTTAGTAGCCTATATTTCGGAGATTTTACATTTTTTAAAAAAATCTAATCCACTTTTTAAATAATTAATAAAAATGGAAAATATTCAGTCTTAGGTTATATTATGTGCCTAACAATACATCACATCAGTTTAAAAGCTTGGTATGCATAATGGCCAAGTAACCAACCCCCTCACCTATATTAACGTTCCATAACACCGAGAGAAAGCATTCTTTTTCACAGAGTGTAGTGAATATACTCTGTAAAGTGCATGGAGGAAAAAAATATATGGAGACGACGCAAGAGACCTGCACCACGCATTGAAGTGACGCCGGGTGTAGGAGGAGTGGGGGGGCCTTGGCCGCACCCATACAGACACGGGGTATATGTACAAAACTTCAAGGGGACTCTAGGATAAACGTGACGCCGCAATATGGTCATATATTATTATGTAACTCGATGAGACAAGTAAAAATGAAGAATAAACTTTTTTGATATTCTTCTTAATTTTCGAGATATTCTGTCTCAAATGTGAGATGTTTGTGTTTGAAATTCAAGAAGAAACAATTGGTCAAGTCAAATTTGATGATGGATTCTTATTAAAAAGACGAGACGAATAAAAATAAACAATACAAATTTTCGATATCTCGCCTAGTTCTCGAGATATACTGTCTCAAACGTGAAGTGTCTTGAGTTGAAATGCAGAAGAAAAATTTCGCAAAACTCAAATTTGATGATGGATTCTTATGTAACAAGACGAGACAAATCGAAAATAAAGGATAAAATTTTTCGATAACGTGCTTAGTTTTCGGGATATACTGTCTCAAAATTGAGGGATCGGTTTGGGATGCGGCCTGGAACAAAATTAATTCTGCCAAAGCCACAATGAATTACATGGTGGACATGCAGAATTGATATTTCAGTTTTTTTTACTACCACTTGTCGTTAGGTTGAAATGCGGCCTAGACCAGAATAAAAATAGTTATCTTGTTACCATACATCGTAAGCTTAAGTCGGAATACAAGGAAGTAGTTTATATCGCGATACACGTTTTGTCACTAACTTGGTTCTCATGAAATTACTAACAGTAATAGATAAATTCTTTGTCCCTTATGGAACAACAATACCATTCTGGTACAGACTGCATTTAAAGCTAACCACAATCTCCATTAAATTGCCGCTACAGAATCAAACTATGTAGACACATCCACACACGCGTATTTGAATCACAAACTGTATATGCGGTAACAACATCGTTTGCTTCATCAAGATTCCTAGATTGCTTAGCATAATTTAACACATTTAATTTCATCATACACTGTCAGTATAAACTGCAACGTGACGAAAGAAAGCGCAATACTAAATTCACTGAATCGCGATGTAAATAGCACTCCTTTAAATCTCATTTTCAACACTCGTTAAAAGTAATGCTAGTCTATTATGTGCAAAATATCAAGTTATGCTGATTTTCTACACTACACCAACAAAAATTTGAGAACAAAGTCATCCCTTTGAGAGCTAGGACTAAATATTGATACACAGGCACCAAAGTTTGCAATTTCTACTGGACACTTCAAGAATAATAATTAAAATTCAACTTACTTATGAAATGATATTCCAGGTTCTTTCCTCTCTTGCCTATTTGTGCAACCGTATGCAACACAAGATGGCATTATAAAAAACTTAGACACATTACAAAATTAAATAATCACAGCATCAAACACAATGTGAAATTTGCATTTGTATGGGTTCGCAATATGGCCGCTGCCACCACCGCGCATGTGCAAGAGTTTAGAGCCGGCGTCACAGATTAAACATCACTTCTCCTCAATATATTTCCTTCCTCCATGGTAAAATGTAGACTTGGCTCAGAACAATATCACATAACTTTTTGTCATTGCACAAGCAGGAGGCTTGGCCAATTTTACAAGAATTGTTTTTGTTGGGTACATTATTATGTCTCATGATTCCTTGATTGATCTTATAGTTGATTCATTGTTATTAAAAGAAATTACTAACCAAGACGTACACTATCAAGTATTTCAGTTTTATTTTAAGTGGCGTACGACTTTTTTAGAGTAGATTTTTTTTAGTAAGAAAGAAGACTTTCTCGGTGTACGATTGCAATGAAGTTCTCACTGATGTATCGCCGTGTTTTCGTTGCAAAAACATGAAATTTCACACTTCAGGAAGACGGCGCAGGCAGCCGTCAGAGTATGGTGTTTTTACAACACAATTTAGCGATACAGCGATATAGCTTCTTTCTTTTTTTGCCTTTAGTCGAAATAATACAAGGAGTAGAAAGGACTCATGTTATTCATTCAAAAATAATTTATTGTAGCGATCGACCAAATCATCCCAAGATGGATTAATCAAAAGCCAGAACGGCACGTGTAAGTAGGCGGCTTTCTTCAAAGAACATGTATTTCAAATGCATTGAGGCGGCGTCCAAAACAACAATAAGTCAACTGCTAACTAGATAACTGCTAAATAAATAGGTATGCGGTCATTAAAATTACGAAAACATTAGTTTCGTACCAACGAATAATTAAATTTTCAGCCGCAAATACAGGAAGTTGTCACAATTACTTTATCTGAAAAACAGAAAATGGGGATAGTGTAATCATGAATTAAACGCTTTAATTATGTAGTTCAGATGACGTGTGCGACACATAAAAAATATTATTATATAGTTAGAAAATCGTACTAAATACACAACATCACTCAAATTACAGAAATGTGTCCTCAAAACAAAACGTGAGTTTTAATGGATACGTAAAAGTGTATATGTTACTTATGAATGACGAAGCTTGACAAAAGGAAACATGTTTTCACACGAGTCAAATGCCAACTGCAGGCAAACAATAAGGAACGAGTGTGGCAGCGAGTCACGCAGACTGACACGCGTTTTCGCCGCATTTTGCGGATCCGAATAATTTTGTGTGGGATCCGTCAGACTGCATAATGATGCGGCATCCCGCGGGATTACGGCATCCCGCTTTGCTGGATTGCAATCCTTAGTTGCAAGTACCTCTAACAGCAGGAGAAACATTTGATATTTACGTACAAGAATTGCTTGAAGAACCTAAATATGATTTTCCGTGTGTAAGAAGAAAACTATTTCGATAGTGCGGTACACACCTAAGACGGTTGCGTCCACAGAAGGAAGTTTTTCATGGTTAAAAATTATTAAAACATATTTGAGGAATTCGATGACACAAGATCGGTTTTCAGCCCTTTCTATTCTTTGAATTGAAAATGACGTTGTTCATTCGTTAGATTTTTGTGATTTAATTAAATATTTTATTCTTAGTAAAAGCCGCAAACATTATTTTTAAACCCTGCGTGTATCTTTCAGTGCATTTATGTACTTTAGTTTATCCTTAATAATTGGCGTCTTTGTGTTTGTTAACTTTTAAGAAGTCTTCGAATATAATATTTTAAAAACTCAAAATTTATTTATTTATTACTTTTGTATTTTTCGTCGATCATCAGAAAACCTTACTTTCGGTTCACATACTTTACACAAAGGGCTAGGGCCTCTCAAAATCTGCCACCCAGGGCCTCGCAATGGTTAAGGCCGCCGCTGGGTTTTATCACCCGGTAAATTTAGATTTTCGCAGTTTCCCGAACCCACAAACGATTTAATTTTATTTAAGATGATCCCATAAAAACAGTAATGCTGTGAAAATTGCAATTGCGATAGGAACAGGCTGATAATATTTCAGTGGCCACGCTATTTGACCAAGTAATAAAATTTATATATAGACGATACTGCCACTGATCCAAAATACCGTAAGAAGCCTGTTTTATACTAATCTCATAGTAGAGAAGGGCTAGAAAAAAAATAATGAAACAAAGTAAAAAGATGTTAGGAAACGGGACAAAAACCGCGAATAGTCGCCAAAGTTCTTAAAAATTCTGAAAAAAATGACGGCAAGAAGAATATTTCTGCATTTTATGTAAAGAAAAGAATTATTCACTTCCTCTCCTCCCCCATCCTGAGAGGTGGATAGGCAGGGAGGGGCAACCAGGGGGACTTGTACAGCGCGGCAACTTGAAGGATGAGTCAAAATCATGTTTAATTTAATACCTATACCAATATCATTCCATGTTATCTTGGTTGTCAGGGTTGAACTACGTCAATTTATCGAAACCTAACGTTTCAGCCATCATTTTGTGGCCTTCTTCAGAGGACTGTACTCTGAAGAAGGGCACAAAATGATGGCCGAAACGTTAGGTTTCCATAAATTGACGCGTTCAACCCAGACAATCAAGATAATATCAATATCGACAACGGAAGTCTGCGCACCCAATATCTTGCCATGCCTCATCGCCAGTATGCGCCTTGCGTACACTCCCATGGTCTTCACCCTGCTCCTATCTTGCATGAATCCCATACCAGTTACTGATTGCATTCTGCGATAATTTCCAGAAACAAAGTAACAGCTCTTTTTTTGCACCCTCCCACTCCTGATTTTTGATAATCAACATGTGGGTCCCATACTACACTACCATATTCGAGCACTGGTCTGACCAAAGTTGTGTAACCCAATTCCTTTAATTCTGAAAGGGAGTCAAATTGATGTGTGGCTCGATCCTTTTTTTTTAGCTCTACAACTGCCCCAGGCAACAAAATCATGTTTGAAATGTTAGCTCTACTGTCTAGAATGTTTGAAGGGGTGGAAATCTCTAGTTTTTGTCCTGGCTCGGACAGTTACCGATCACCCTATGAAAAGACTGTAAAATACGCCGAAAACGAGCATATGGAAATTGAACTCACCGAAGAATATTTTTTTTTGTGTATTTAGTGCCAAATAGATTAATCCCAATTACTAAAAGTTGTTTAACTCTTTGAAGGGCAGAGAAAGTGAGCAGGAAAAAACCTTTGAGGGGCAGAAAAATTACTTAGAAAAAACCCTGAGAGGGGCAGAACATAAAAGTTTTCTCCAATTCATTTAAATTGACTTTTAATCAAATATTTATTTCTTTTTATATATACAGTAGCTTTCAGATATTCATATATCATCAAATCAACCATAATTAATAAGCATAAATTGTGGTTAGTCAACTAACCACAGCCCCACTAAGCACTCGAGCATACTGTAACACAATGTTTAGTGAATCACCAAAAATGTTTTTTGTAAAAAGTTTTTGTTGCCACATATTTACAGCTATTTAGTGTGATATGTTCTAAAGCATTCCTTCCCAGCTCTTATACATAGTGGCACTTTACATACTGAGCACATCCAGACGGTACGTACTGGATTCTTTCGTGAGCTGCAGGCGGCACATCTCTTAGATGTTGAATGAACAGGTTGGTGCTTGCTGCTTTCGTGGCGAATACTTTTGTCTACAAATGGTTTATGTGCCTTGATTGTAATTGGAGATTGTGAATTACCTTGGCCTCCAGATGTAGTTGTGCCCCTTGAAGCAACTATTCTTGGAGCAAGCAAACCTTTGTAAACTTGCCGGCGAAAATCTTTGTTTGTGAATTGTTCTTCCGGAGTTCCTCGTGCATTATAAAGGCATTTGTAACACAACAAACAATAAAATGAAAAAATAATCTCATCCACCACTTTTTACTTTTCCTGTCTGTCGAGTAATCTGATTTGAGTCTATCAAAAATTATCGACGAAATTCATGTACGAGTTGTAGTCCTTCAAGACTTGAGGACACTTGATTGTAGTTATGGTTCCATCTTTCATTTTCTGATTCACGGAAGAAACATCTGACGGATCATGACATGTTGAAATCAAGTTTACTGCCCTGTTGTCCTTCCATCTGTACACAGCTACTCCATCTACACTTACTCTAGAATCAAACTCACCCCTTTTAAGTTGCTTTTCATCCTTCAGTGTAGGTAGGAATTTTCGTCTGTGGTTTATTGTTCCACAAGCATATACTTGATGTTTTGACTTCAGGTTTTGAACAGCTCATAAGAGGAAAAGTAATTGTCCATGAATACAATGTGATGATGACCTTCAAAACCACTCATCAAAGTCTGAACAACTTTTGCACCTAGCCCTACTTCTGTTGCTCCTAAATTCTTTCCTGTGTAATTTCAAATTTTAAATTGTAGGATGACTCGTCACACAGCATCCATATCTTATATCCCCGGTTGATTGGCTTACCTCTCATGTACTGCTTGAGGGATGATCGGCCCTTGAATTTTACCATTGTCTCATCTATTGCAAGTTTCTGATGAGGTTTGTAGCACTCAAGAAATTTTTCTCCAAGATGGTCAAGCAATGGTCGAATCTTGTATAATTTGTCATAGTTTGCACTGCTTCTGTCAGGGGCTAAGGAGTTATCATTAAGATGTAGATGACTCAAAAGGAAGCTAAATCTTTTCACAGTCATTAGCTTAGAAATGTAATTCTCACCAAGGTCAGGTTCTGTACTCCAATAATCTCGGTAGCTGGGTTTTTTAGTAATGCCCATGTATAAATTTATCCCTATAACTGTCTTAATTTCACATGTATCAGTAGGAACAAATTTTTTGCCAGACTGGGTAGCATAAAGGTTTGTATGAAATACAATATGATCGATAAGCGCTTCATCAAAATACTCACAAAAGAGGTCCAAAGGTTTGTGATTTGCTTTGTTCTTTATTTTTGCTGCTACACCACTTTCTTGTATATATAGAGGCACTGGTAAAACACGAGTATCTTGAGTCCACGTCACTGTGATGTTCAACGCAGCTGTGGAAGGCTGTGCTGCAGAGACATTTGTTGTTTCACAGTCACTTTTTTCGGATTCACTGCTGCTCAACACTTTGTCACAAAACTGCCTTTTATTCACATTTTGATTTAGATAAGTATAATCAGTTGCACTGTCATCGGAATCTACGACACTATCTTGATCTGAAGGTATTTCTTCAAACAGCAAACGATATATTTCGTCTTGTGATAAAGATTTTCGTCGAGACATATCTGTTGTACGTTATAAGGTTATAAGGGCGGTGGTTAGCAGCACTGACCACCTGTAAATATGTTGCCTGGAATAACAAATGAACTTTGTAAAGACTCTAATAATATTTCAATAGCTTTTTAAATGAATTAAATATCAAATGAAATACTTACCACCAATAAAATACAATAATCTGAAATAAAACAGCAGTCAGAAACGTAACACTGCAAGTGACAATGGCACATCTGAATAAAGCGACCGCTTAAACAATAAATACATCATAGAAATGCCGCAGAGTACTCTTTCTGCCATCTATTGGGCCACAGGACAACTATAACATGTGGTTAGAAAGAGTCGTAGAGGTCCATGTAAGGGAGCACAATACAAGAATGTGGTTACACCAGGTAACCAACGCGCATACAACAGCACTAAGTTGGTGGTTAGCTACAATGACCACCGCCCATAGAACAGCATCAATTTGGTGGTTAGTTATAGTGACACACGCCCTTCAAAGAGTTAAAACTATCCGATTCAGTATTCTTATTCTGCGGAAGATATCAGGGAACTGAGGGTAGGGAGGCTTTTTTTCTTTCTTCAAAATAATTCATTCTTGTTAATTTGGACCAATATTTAACGATCGTTATTTTATTTAGTAGTACCTAGCTAATACCATATTCAACATTGCGAAACCGATTACCAGTAGGTATTTCATTCGATTCCAAATTTTTGCTCGTTTCGTCTAGAGCTCACAGAGCTTTTGCATCCAGTTCGCTCAACAAATACTTTTTCATCTGTTTTAATGTCGTTGTAAATAAACAAGTGACTCTTGCTGAATTACAAGTTGATCTTAAGCAGAGAAAAAGAAAATATACTCCTCAAAACGAGAATCGGTGATTTGGAAGAGCGTCTATTTATAATGTGCCGGATTGCAGACACGTGTGGAGGCCGCTGGCCCCGCTTCCAGTAGGCAAACGGACGCTATGCGATATCGTCTGCCGCTCAGTTTCGTCTGGCGGGAGGTGCGTTTCCTTACACAAGACGAGGACTTCAGATCATTTAATGCTTACCACTAACTGTTAGGACTATCTTCATTGCTGTTTTGTGAGCATCGATTGACGCTGCCGCTTCTGTTACAGATAAGTTAATTTCAAGAACTTATCAATATTCATCAATTAGATTTCTAAAGGATTGTGAATCGTCATGAGAAATATTTTCAGAGACTTCAGTTGAATATTTTTATTACTTGATCAAATAGTATGTGTTGACAAACTTTTCTATTTTCTCTACCCATTGGTGCAACTCTTAAGTCTGGCAATAACATAATTAGTTGTCTTGTGCTTAGTATGTGATCTAAAACCGCAATAAAGTTTTCACTGTCCATTGTCGTTGTGGGCACCGTTAATTGTTGTCTAAAAACAGCATTTTTTTGTTTGTTTCAATTTCATTTGTCCATATATTTATCAGCGTTATGATGTTTAAACATGCTTTTTTCTCTCCTTAAAGCGATAACTTACATGAACTATTCTATTTCACAGCACACAGGTTGAAAGTGGTGTTATAAATAGTATGCTATTGTAAACTATGAAAAACTGTTATTTTGAAAACAATAAATCTTCCAGAGATATTGATTTACTTAATTGTTAATAAATGTTTTTATGGCATTATAAATTATTTGCTTTAACTTACAACAATATACAACTTCCAACTTAAGTAACCTAACTTAACACTCAGTATGGGAGGTTAACACAACTCCTTGCTTTCAGTATAAGCATGATGTAAAACATTGCAAAAGATTATTTTAGGTAGAACACTAATTTCTTGCTGAATTGCACGATGAAGTTAGGAAATTTTTTTATAAAATTTAAGTTCAAATAGTTACAAATATTTTAAAATTTATTGTTTGTACGATTTTCTTCTACAAAAAAATGTACTGTTGAGAAATGTTTATTCAGCATCTTTGTACTACCTGTATTTCAATTCCTTATGCCATTGCTCCATATCAGAGTTTTCATCTTGTTATTTACATTCATGATTTTATTTTTCATTTGATTCAATATTTATTATTCTTGGACATTTGTTAATTAAATTAAATTAAATAATTTCATCCAGAATGGATGAAATAATAATGAATTTCATCACCACCTGCCATTAATAAATGAATTAACATATAGAGTGAAAAGACCATACTAATTATTTCTAAAAATGTGACTTTCACATTACCTTTTTATCCTGTATTTTACCAAGTGGTTGCTTTGCTATCACCAATGATTCATGTCATATCATGCACCATCCATTAATTAAATATTTCCAATTTCAGGATGAAAATTCAACAGATGGCTCACAGCCAAAAACTATCGACTTGGAGAAGTTGTTCACTCCAGCTTCTGACTCGGGGGACGTCACACCATCTCGTCATAGTAAGTACTTAAATGTGGTACTAATATCTAAATGTATGTCAATTACTTTCATGCCTTGTGAACGAAACAAGACTGTTACATTATCTCCTAATTTATTTCAGATATTGCTTAGAAAAGAACTGTGAAAATTGTTGTAACTCTTCTGATATTTCAATAACAAATTTTGCTTTTCAGGAAGAATGTATGCCTCTTCAAGTTTTTACTCTCCTCATCATCCAACAGTGGAAGATCAGGTTGAGCTTGCAAGACGTATATCAAACTCCCTCAGTGACATAAGCAACCAGCAGAGTAAAGGACAGTCTATGTATGTCAATCGTAAAAAGAAATCTGTCAAATGGGTTCATGAAGGTAAGCGATATTCATTTTATTTTTTCAATTCTAAGTTAATAAATAGGGTTTCCTATTCTCCTGTTCCTGCTTCAGATCATTTAGCTTAAGAACTAATTTATTTGTAACTGAAAAATGCTCAGTCTTTTCTATGGTATGAAACTTTAGTTTGAAGCTGCAATTTTTCAAATAAATTTAGTCATGACAAAAAATTTACATAGCATAAGCTTTTTTTTACTGTAATGGCAGTACTAGAAACTTATAAAAAATGAACTAATATGTAATATTTAATTAAATTGCAATGGAGTGCATGCTCCAATGGCAATTTCCCTACACACCCATCTTCCCCCTTTCCTGGACCCACCTACATTTGCCCTCTACAAATGTTAACTTTAAATTCTTTCATCATTTTCGGTAAATTATTCATCATTTCCCTTGTTAACTTATCCCAATCCCTGACACTATTACATAAAAAGGAGAATCTTCCTACATCCTTGTGCCTGAAATCGAGTGACAGCTTGTGAACATGGTCATCTTTTCCCTTCCATGCATTACTTTTCTTTCTTACACCAATATCTTTCCATGACTCATCACAAATGTATGCCTTGTACACTCCCATGACCCTCTTCACTCTCCTTGCAATGAATCCCATTCCAGCTCTTTTATCATACCAGCTACTGATTGCTTTCTGCGATAATTTCCAGAATAAAATCAAGCAGCTCCAAATCCTGTATTTGATATTCAAAATGTAGGTCCCAAATATAGTTCTTTCAAAGTGCTTTCAAAGAAAAAGAAAAATGGCATTTCTTTAAGGTTCACTTCTCAACCTTTTGTAAATACTGGCATATCTTCCATCGGAAAAAGTTGCTTCAGTCTAAGCATCTGGTGTTCTTATACTGTCAAGTGCAGGGGTGGATCCAGGATTTTGGTTAGGGCTTGAAAAATAAAAAAGGTCTCCAGAATTACAATGTCGGTGGTGGACCTAGATACTTTTGGGGGGGGGGGGGGGGCTCGAGTCCCCTAACCCCCTCCCCCCCCCCGGATCTGCCTCTGGTAAAGTGTAAACCACTACCAATGCTGCCAACTGTGCAGATAACAAGAGAGACAAAGGAGAGTGTTGGAGAGGAGAACGGGTTTTCCCCAGTGGTGGTAAATAACATTTATAGCAAAGCTATTTCAGAATGCCTGTTGCTTTGTCTGGGACTCCCTGAGCAGAACACTCAGCTACACAGTGCAGTGTAGAACCATGTAGTGGGCAGTGATGACAACACGTGTGGGATGGATTCCTTGCATAGGGGCTCCTCCACCACCAGGTACCCCCACCTACCTGCCTAAGAGGAGACGAGCCCCCTCTCAAGAAGGTACATACATCATTTCACAGGCTGTTGCTGTCTTGACAAAAGAGTGTTGCATAAACAAGTGTTGAATCTATGCCAGCACTTATGTCAGACATTTGTGATATATACTAGGGTAACTTAGTTTCAGCTTTCCTGAAAAAGTACATTTCCTTAATTGTGAATCTTTTTCATTCATCAGGCATTAATAAGATTTGTGTATATACTCTAACCTTGATTTCCATTAATAGTTTAAAACTGTAAAATGAATGTTTATTTTTGATTTAATATGACTGCAACCACCTGTAAACTTAATTTTTAAATAAACATTTACTGTAATTGTGATGGGACACATGCAGTAGTGACAAATTCCCTACAAGCTTATTTTCCCTTTTCTTATTAATTTTTATCTTAAATTCCCCAACCACCTACTTATGCCCATTACGAATTTTTATTTTTCATGTAAGTCCAATGTAAACTGCAATCAACATGAGTTTCATATTCTCTGATATTTATATCTAATACAGTACTGATAGTTCAAATTAATGACAAATTGTAAGTGAATCACAAACTTCAAACTGCTATTAATACAAAATCTGAAAATGTAATCAACAGTTGTTTTCCAGGTGGTTTTCAGCTAGAAACCGAAGAAATTCTCCCTATACTTAACTCTGTTCACCCTCATTAAAATCTGTATGGCGCTGGTTCAGACACCTGTTTGTGGAACAAATCTTGTGAGGGACTAAAAGTTTCCTGTGGAATGTTAATTTATAACTTTATTTGATATCTATTATCACATTTGTCAATAGTTCGGTGATTATATCAGATAAACCTATATCGAAATTATATTTTTAAATGTGAATAATGATTCCATCTCACCTACCTTTTGTGTATATTGTGCTATATTTATATTTACATAATGTGTGGCAAACATACGTTTGCTTGTAGAGAGCAATCATTAATTTTCATAAAACTGCTACTAGCATTGCCATCTATGGTAAAGGTACCACTTTCATTTATTATTATACAGTTATTATATAAGGCCTACAGAATTTTAAAATTTAAAGATATAACTGAAAAATATTAGCAAATATTGTTCGCATAAATGGATACCATACTCATGCTGTATAAGGCTATAAAAAAGGATAAACTATAAGCCAAACTTTCTAAAAACCCTGAATATTTTAACAACTTAATAATATTTCATGGATATGATAATAGACTGCATTCTTGCTATGATAGTTTATTTACTAAAAATGTTTCTAGATGGCTTCAAATAGAACAGCATTCCTTTGAGGATTAAAATTATGATCATTTTATGAGTGCCTTACTGTAGGTGTACATTATAAGGGATTGTGGTATGTTCTAATAATAATTGATAGATTTGGTTTATAATATAAATTTAGAAGAAGAAAAAATAGGCTAAAATAAGCCATTGCAGTAAGTGAAAGTATTTTTTACATTTTTCTGATCCTTGAGTTGCCGATGGTTGATAAATGCTGTTTTGTCTGATGAAACTTATATACTTAAGGCCCAAGAACCTCTGCAGTGTTTAATAATCTGGAATAGCATCCAACAACCAACTTTTATACTACTTTATTAATTTGTTGTCTGCAACTTTATTTCTTCTTTTATATATGCATCAGCAGACAGTTGTGGAAATCAAGGCAATTTGTATTAATCAATTGCTGTTGATATATCTAGCTTCTGACAGTGACTTGCATTGATGAAACTCAATCAGATAGCTCAGCACTTCAAGGTTTGATCAATTACTATAGGAGAACTTAATAATAATTGTAATGACTGTAATTACCATTTTCTTAATGTACCCTTGGAGACAGGATTTGATTTGATCTTTATTGGTCCATTTGGTCAATTTATAGTACAGGTGTACATACTGACATTAGACAAGTCATTTTAATGAATTGATGATATATATACTTATGAGATGATGGGATTTGTACAGATGATGGATGATATGATGACAAACAAGTATACATGCGGACAAGATACAAAGTTAATATTCTTAGAATATTTTTTATGAGTCCATATATTCACCAATAGAGTAAAAACTGTGTCTCACTAGAAATGCCTTTAGTTTTATTTTAAATGAGCTACAGGAAGCATTTTTTACTTCCTCTGGGATTTTATTATAGAGTGCTACTCCAGAATTTAAAATACTTTTTTGATATGTTGTAGCCCTGGAAAATTTTTTGTGGATGTCTGAATGCCCTCTAGTGAAGTGATTATGTAGCATATTATTTTTTATTATTTTGTTGTTTTTTAAGAGATACTCTCTTGTGAAGATGATTATTTCATAGATGTACAGGCATGGAACATTTAGTATGGCAAGGTTTATGAAATGTATTCGACATGATTCTGATCTTTTTAGGCAACATATGGTTCTCATTGCTCGTTTTTGCATCCTAAATATATTAGTGCTTTGTGACTAGTTACCCCAGAAAATAATTCCATATCTTAACAGTGAGTGGAATTGGCCATAGTATGCTTGTATTACGGTATTTATACTGGTAGTATTCCTAAGGATTCTCAGTCCGTAACACACTGAAGACAGTCTTGTAGCCAATTTGCTTGTGTGTACATCCCAATTCATGTTTTGTTGTACCCATAATCCCAAGAATTTCGTTTCGTTTACATTCTTTAGATCTCTATCATTTATGGCTACTTGAATATTGTATTTGCTAACTGAGTGGGGTACAGAAAAATTCAAACATACTGTTTTTTCCTCATTTAAAATTAGGTTGTTTGTGTCAAACCAGTTTTTGAGCTCGCTCTTGGTTTTATTTGCTTTTAATTCTAAACTTTCTAAATTTTGTGAGGTGAGTAAAACACTTGTGTCATCTGCAAACTGAACTGTATCTTTTGAATGAACAGTTCTTGTGAGATCATCAATATAAACTAGAAATAATATAGGTCCTAGCACTGAGCCTTGGGGTACTCCATACTTTACAAACTGTTCATTTGAGGTAAATTTTTCTCTTGTATTATGTTTTTGGTATGTTGTTTCATGGTCTACAGTTACTCTTTGTTTGCGATTTTCAAGATAAGATTTGATCCAGTTTTTTGCATTTCCTCTTATTCCCATTTTTGCTAGTTTAGTTAGCAGTATACTGTGATCTATTATATCAAATGCCTTTGATAGGTCCAGGAAAATACCTGTGGCCATATCATTTCCATCCAAAGCTTTTATAACAGATTCTAAGAATTCAAATATTGCAGTGTGTGTAGATTTATTTTTTCTGAATCCATGCTGTTGAGTAGAAAGTAATGTGTACTTGTTTACAAACTTAAGGAGTCTGTCAAGGAATAGTTTTTCTAATATTTTGGAGAAGACACTTAACTGGGATACAGGTCTATAATTTGTCACCTGATTAGGAGAGCCTTTCTTTAATAGTGGAGTCACTATAGCGGTTTTGAGTATTTCTGGAAAAATTCCAGTTTGCACAGATATGTTAAATATTTTTGCAAGGGGGGTAGCTACATGGTGAGCACAGGTTTTCAAGATCAAATCTGGTACCTCATCCAACCCACATGAATAACTATTTTTTAATGTTTTTATGGTTTTTATAATTTCGTCAGGATTAGTTTCGGCTAGGTAAATTGTGATACTAGATGTTGTGGAAAGACTAGGAACATCTTTAGTTTGTTTATTGCACTTTTTATTAATTAATTGTTCTGCCAAGGATGTAAAATACTTATTGAATTCTTCGGCTATCACTTTGGGGTCACTAATTATTGAATCGTCAATACACAATTTGACGTTCCTTCTTTCGGTTTTGGTACTTTCAGTTTGCTGTCTGATAACATGCCACATTGCTTTCATTTTTTTGGAAGATTTTTTGATAAAATTGTCATTTGCCATAATTTTTGCTTGCTGAATTACTTTTTAATAAATTTTCTTGTATTTTTTTAGCATAATTTGAAAATTCTTGAGTAACTTGGTTTTCTTTACAGTAACTTTGTAGAAAACGATTTCTTTCGCCCGATATTTTTATTCCCGTAGTTACCCACTTTTTGTTTGGTCTTTCTGCCACAAATTTCCTTTTTTTGGGAAAGGAATTGAGACAACTATGCTGTTCATTACTGAGAACCATAAGCATCTTTATATCATATCACATCATGCAGAGTTCATATTTCAGAGTCTTTATTAGCTTCTAATTACAATCATTTAATTGCATTAACAGAGATTATTTGTTCTTCATCACATAGGTTGTATAATTTATTACAAGACAGGTTATGATAATATAAATTAGAAATATTGTCATTTCAGTTTTTATTTACTTTGGAGCAACTTATAGCTGGTTAGTTGATGCTTCCACTTACCTATCATAAAGGCCATATGATATAGCTGGTAAAATGGTTTCAGCAATTCCCTTATTAACTTCATGGATAGCAAGTAATTCTGATTGTATGTTTATGTTGGATATAGATTTGTGGAGTAACTGATTTGCAGTTAAATGCTCTTCTAACTGTGTTTCTACTGCACCTAAGTCTAAGGTCTTGCAAAAGTATTTAACACTTCATTACATGAACAAGGTTAACAGTGTTACACTGAACTCAGCTCATTTCTTTTTAGTTTTGCCAATATACAAACATTTATATTTCCTGAAATTCTGGATTTATAGAAGTTAGAAAACTAAAAACAATCACAGCACTAACTAGTTTGCAATAGAGAATAACTTGATTAATTGCAATCAGCCGTGAGACTCAATATTTTGAAGAATTAGCTTATCGGAGTAGTTTGCTAATTAAATTACTTAAATTATCAAATTATTTTAAAGCATGATAGACTCCACAATGCATCAACTACAACACTGCATGATGGTGACAATACTTCCAGCTACTACAGGCTGTACAGTGTACATTATTTGAAAGCATATCAAAATCTAACCATAGTTTCTGCATGAATTTTGGTCACATAAAAAGGATAATAATTTGTGGACTCTTTTATCTTAAATTATCTTTCTGAATTCACTTAAATATACGTATTTTAACTGCAAAAACACAGGCTGTACATTCATTGAAACCCTGTAAAAATCTGACCAATAATAGTTATGTGAATCCTGTTCAACCTAACTTGCAGGCAACTGCAAATTTAATTAAAAAAACACATTTGATTCCTTCTCGGCACATTAGTAATAGTACTTACAGCTCATATTTTCCAATATGTGTATACATTGGTGATTGCAACTAATTATGCATCTTTGTCCTATTTCTCCATCAAACTTAAAATATTCTTCAGTTTATATATATATACTGGTTCAAATTACTTATGGAATACAATTTCTTTTATCCTGGGTTTAAAAATGTAATATTTTGGTGTCATACTTATTTTTGCATTAAGCAATTGAATAAAGTAGCAGCAGAAAATTTTATTTCCTTCTGTGATGTTTATAATGACTTCTTTGTGGTTACTATACCAATTCTTAAACCAACAGCCATGAGTTCCAAAACTGAAACTGTCACAAAGGAACTTGAGAGAACATATATTATTTTGAAATCATAAGAAAAACTTGTACCCAAATCTTTAAAAGAATGCTGCCCCACAATAATAAAACTTTCCCTGGAGACTAGCCAAGTGATTACTGTTATAGAACATGACATTTCTGTAACCATATTCTCTGTTACCACCATTGATGAAACATTGTGTTTTATTATTGAGCCCACTTGGATATTATCGACAGGAAGTTTTGTTCACACATAACAGAAAAACTTTGTACCTAATTTTTGCATGATATCATCTAATTTACTCACATATTGCCGTGTATAATCAATGTGATGCCTTTGTGGCATTTTCCATAAACATCTTATGCAATACATTTATTTATTTGCACAATAAATTCTTTTATCGATAGAGGTGTATTGTTCATCACTTCTCGATAATTTGATTCAGTTCTTGGCTCACCTCCTTTATGCAACATACTCATCTTTAAACTTCGCAAATATTTACTTGAAATTCATTCACCATTTGTGGTGAATTGTTAAGCATCTTGCTTGATTATTTATTCTGGTACCTGACTTCCTTACCTACAAATGAAAACTTCCCCACTGAAATCAAGTTATAATTTTTGTTCATGATCACCTCCCTTGTGTAAAATTCTCTTAAAGTAAGATGCTATGGTGGATATTTGAATATGGAAAACACACATGCTTTCTTGTTTCCAAATCAGGTACTCAAGTATTATTCTTAATGAGATGGTTGTAGGACCATTTTTGGGGCATATAGATATTGGTTTGAATTACTGTTGTTATTCTTGAAGTTATCTACAAACTTAATGCATATACTTTGATTGAAAGTGCTTTGTCCAAAGGTAACATTATAAGTACCATTTATTTAATTTATTAACACTGAATCAATTGTATATTTTCTTCATATTTTGGGACCAGTAGATCTTGCCTGATGGTAAGCATACATCATCAACAACAAATAATATGTTTCCACTTTTTAGGAAGTGCTGTAGAATATACGCATATAAAAAGAGCACGAGTTGATCGATGTTTAACTACACTTTGATTATATTCCATCAGAGCTTAGGATTTCACGATGTAATTTCATAGTGTATTTTGTTCTCTGTGTATGATAATTTTCAACTACCCCTACAATGTTCTTATTTATCCAGAAGGATTTTATGACTGAGTGTTTGGCTATACCAAACAGATTTCTCAGCAGTTCTTTATTTCTGTAGTAACATGGAACCTACGTGATAATTACATTTAATGACTATATAACTAAACTATTCTGTGTATTTAAAATAGTACTGATCGTGATGAATATCACAATATTTCTTTTGCTATTAAACTAGCTCTTGTTTGTAATATTGTAAACCAGCAATAACAAATAATGGTTCGGTGAACCTACATGAGCAGTACATTTTATGCATATAATAAAATCTGTTGTGAGCTTCAAATACTATTGATGATGCTGACAGATATGAAATTAATTTTGTTTTTAAGCTGTTCAGAAAGTTAATCCTATGTAAATAGACAGCTTCTGTAAATCAGCAATGACAAATATGACCTGTAATTTTATTGAAATTTTAGTCCTGAAGTTTTGTATTGTGTGGAAAGAAGCTTCTCTTTAGTGGGAGATGGAAACATGTTCTCAGTTTTAGCTGGCAATAATGGAGTTAAACATGTGTCAGCATTGTAGTTTTCAGTTAAAAGTGGAAGCTACAGATATTCTCTTGCAAGTTTGTTGTTGAAAGTTGAGGCAAAATGGGTTTTCTTCCAGCTAGTTTCATCTCAACATACCCTTTACAACCCACATCCTCAATTATATGCTTCATATATTCTAATCTCTGTCTTCCTCAGCAGTTCTTACTTTTGACTATTCCCTCCACCAACAAATTAACCAAACCTACATGTCTCAAAATATGACCTACTATCCTGTCTCTTCTTTCTGTAAGACTCTTCCACAAACTTCTTTCCTAGCTCATCATTTCCAGAACTCATTCATTTCATACTTTATCTGTCCACTTAATTTTCAGCATCCTTCTATAGCACCACATTTCAAATGCTTCAATTTTCACTCTGTCTTGTGTTCCTAAAGTCCATACTTCACTGCGATAAAGTGCGGTGTTCCACAAATAGAGTTTTAAAAAGTTCTTCCTCAGTCCTAGATCAATATTTAAAACTAAAAGATTTCTCTTTTTCATGAAGGCTCTTTTTGCGACTGGTATTCTGCTTTTAACATCATTCCTGCTTCACTTCCTAAGTAGCAACTTTGGCTATTACATCTGACCCTATTTTTATATTTAATCTATTAGTATTGGTATTATTTCTGCTACATTTCATCGCTTTTGTATTGTTTTGGTTTTTATTTAGTCCAAAATCTTCCTTCAGTATTTTGTTCATGATGTTCAATAACTCAACCTGTGAAAAGAGATACTGGTTCCTTTTTATCAAATGATGTATCAGTCTGTCTCTTCATTGTGCTTTTGCATCTTTAACTATGTGAGTCAATACAGTTTAAACCAACTTATATGACTGACTTGATTCAGCCTCTTATAGAGAAGCAGTTAATTAATTTCAAGAAGAGTGACAGGTACTGGAATTAATTGCTAATGGAGGTGAAAACAATTTATCTCAAACAATGGCAGAATTTAAAGTAAAAATTTGTGTAGTACAAAATATACGTGTAGGGATATTGTCACAGGGGCATAAGATCTACTAATATTAATAACAATAGAAATTTCCAAATTTATTAGCAGATACACAGCATTACCATGGGTACTTGCATGGCCCAATTTGTTACCAACCTCTTCGTGGGCTGTCTGGAGGAAGTTTTTCTGAAGAACTGCCCCCTCATGTGGTTCAGATACATAGATGATTTATTTATGATCTGGACCCATGGAGTGACCATCTTCTACACTTACAAGCCAAAGAAACTGGCACACCTACCTAATATTGTGTAGGGCCCCCGCGAGCATGCAGAAGTGCCGCAACACGACGTGGCATGGACTCTACTAATGTTTGAAGTAGTGTTGGAGCGAATTGACACCAAGCTTCCTGCAGGGCTGTCCATAAATCCATAATAGTACGAGGGGGTGGAGATCTCTTCTGAATGGCACGTTGTAAGGCATCCCAGATATGCTCAATAATGTTCATGTCTAGGGAGTTTGGTGGCCAACAGCGGTGTTTAAACTCTGAAGAGTGTTCCTGGAGCCACTCTGTAGCAATTCTGGAAGTGTTGGGTGTCGCATTGTCCCGCTGGAGTTGCCCAAGTCTGTCAGAATGCACAATGGACATGAACGGATGCAGATGATCAGCCAGGATGCGTACTTACGTGTCACCTGTCAGACTTGTATCTAGACGTATCAGGGGTCCCATGTCACTCCAACAGCACACACCCCACACCATTACAGAGCCTCCACCAGCTTGAACAGTCCCCTGCTGACAAGCAGGGTCCATTAATTCATGAGATTTTCTCCATGCCCGTACACGTCCAGTCATTCGATAAATTGGAAACGAGACTTGTCACACCAGGCAACATGTTTCCAATCATGAACAGTCCAATGTAAGTGTTGACAGGCCCAGGCGAAGCGTAAAGCTTTGTGTTGTGCACTCAGCAAGGGTACACGAGTGGGACTTTGGCTCTGAAAGCCCATATGAATGATGTTTCATTGAATGGCAGGATCTTTTTCCGGCCACAGCGATATCGGAGATTTGATGTTTTACCATATTCCCGATATTCACAGTGTACTTGTGAAATAGTCTTACAGCAAAATAATACCCACCTCATCGTTACCTCAGAGATGCTGGATCCCATCTCTTGCGTGCCAACTACATGTTCAAAATCACTAAAACCGTTTTTTTTTTTTTTTTTTCTTTTTTCTGCTAAACATCTCTCTAACAGCGAGGTCTTTAGAGCCGGGAAAGTATTGGGGGCAAGGAATGGGAAGGAATTCGGCCATGGCCTTTTGAAGGAAGCATCCCAGCATTTGCCTCGAGTGATTTGGGAAACCATGGAAAACCCAAATCTGGATGCCCGGATGGGGATTCGAACCACCGTCCTCCCGAATGCGAGGCCAGAACGCTAGCCTTTACACCACCATGCTTGGTACTTAAATCGTGATAACCTGTCATTGTGGCAGCAGTAAGCGATCTAACGCCTTCGCCAGTCAACTGTTGTCTTACATAGGCATTGCTGACCGCAGTGCCGTACTATGAGTTTTTACATATCTCTGTGTTTACATACACATTTCTATACCAGATTCTTTGGCTCTTCAGTGTAGATTCCCTCAAGTCACGCCATCAAATTCACTTGTTAATATTCCCACACTTGTGTCACCTTCATTGTGAGCGGATGTCACCCTATGACAGGGTGCCATCCACACGTCTGTGCACAACAAACCAATTAATTTACAACAGTACCTACACTTTGACAGTTTCCATCTGTTCCACAACAAACATTCCCTCCTTTAAAGCATTTGTAATCTGTGGCAGATGCATTTGTTCTGACCATGAATCACTTTCCAGGTACTTTCAAAAACTATCCCAAGCCCTATTTCCACTGTTATCCTCAAGTTCTTCTGGAAAACAAATCTCCCGTAATGTCACCCACAACCCCCTTTCTGCAGCTCCCACAGCTGACCATGGTCCAATATTCACCACCCAGTTATTTCCTGGCCTAAATGCATGTCCTTCCTCAAAAAATCCTGCCCACTGCTCCTTGCAGTTGCTTTAGCAGACCTGCTAATCTGATCAACATCCTGGAACACAAGTATTTATCTTCTGACTCTCCTAGACCTCCACAGGGATCTTTTCGCTATAATAGACTTCAATGCAAAACATGCAGGATGCATTTAGCCACCACTACTTACTCTAATACCATCACAGGAGAATCCTGTCCTATCATTGGACATGCTGCCTGTGTCATTTACCAACTTACCTTTTTTCACTCGTCTGATTCCTACTGTGGTCTCACCACTCAACAACTATCCTACAGGATGAATGACCAAAGGCAAAAAGATTATGCTTCTAGTTCAGACCATCCAGTGACAATTCATGCCAGCTCACATGATTCCAACAATCTCAACACTTGATTCATGGTTAGAGCTGTCAGAATTTTCGTGGACACCACCACCTCTTCAGAACTCCATGGATGGAAACTTGCCTGTCAACACATTCTAGACTCCAGAAACAACACTGACCTCAACCTGCGCTAAACCTGTCACTTACTAGTTTGCAATTTTACAGTTAATTCTCTTTTTTTTTTTAACATCTGTATATATTTTTAGTATATTTTTTTATATCTTTGTTGTTTTATTTATTTACTTATTTATTCTTATAACATATCAAAATTACTTTCTAAACAAATTTCATTTAACTCGACTGGTGATCACAGAGATAATTCTGTTTCACATTTACTGTTGATTAAATTTCTCACCCTACCACTGGTTCAAACCCCACCCCTCCTGCATGTTTCATCTTTGTTTCATTTATATGGCGGGTTGGGATGTGTTCACATCTTTCCTTCTGCCATATGTCTTGTGACCTACATGACTAAGGTTACTAATTGAAATATTGTGCATTTTGTTAAGGTTTTGTGTTTTACATGTTCGTCTTGCCTTCCTGCCTTCTTTTATGGTGATTTTTCCTTATTTTATTATTAACAAGACAGCATTAAAAGCCACAACTCTATATATACTTGATGGCAGAACAGAAAAAAAAAAAAAAAAAAAAAAATTACTTCCCATTCTTTTAGCGCTTAAAAAAATTGGTTAATTGTTTTATGTTCATTTTTTTATATTCGTACTGCTTTTCATCACCAGTGGTAATAAGTGGTTCATTTCCCTTTGTTTTTATGCTTGCTCTATTACCATACAAAATTGAGCATATTTTTTATTTTTCAGGGCAAGGTACAGCTAAGGTTTCCTCCAGTGAAGAGTACACAGAAAATATTGATGAAAATCTGTCATTCAAGATTCCAAATGTGGGACCACAGGTAATCGTCATTTATGTATAGTAAAAATTATATTTCAAGAAATGTTCTGCAATTTTTAATAAGAGCACTATGAAAAAATGTAGTAACATTATAAAACATTAATTTTAAAAATCCATTAGATTTCTCTTTTCCTCACTTAATATATTGAAACTGTTTCTTCATATGTAATCCTTACTAAGTAGTCATTGCTTACATTATTTCTTCATATCTCCATTGTATCAAAATGTTTACTACTTGAATTCAGCAAAGACTGTCATATTTCAGCATAATTTCTGAAGTTCCATTAGATTATTAATAAGTATACCAATTACTTAATTTTTTGTTTTTAACAGATCTTTCAAGCTGTCCCATGTTAAATATAAGATGTAAAGCAGTTTATTGCTTATTAAAATTGCCTAATCTGACATCTTAGCTGCAGTATGACAGAAACTCACTGAGATTTGTCAGTTTAAAATGAATATAGTTTCATATTTCCACTACTGTTTGAAGATTAGGTTTATATTAAAAGTGATATTTTCCATGCTATAATTGAACTACAATTTCACAAAAAAATAGTTTTTTGGAAGAAATGTAGACAGGATGTTAGCTGTTAATGATTGCAAGATATATTTAATATGGAAGCTAATATGGAGCTTTATTGCCTGAAACTTTTAAGTTCAGCTGAGAAAGATCAACCAGCACTTTTGCTTTGTTGTATTTCCATATATACTTTGTACTTAGGACTTTAAAATTCATTGAAATTAAGAGTCAGAAGAGGAAGAGTGAAAAGAAAAGGTTGGGAATTCAGCCACAGTCTTTTGATGGATTTTGGGAAAACACTGAAAATTGAAATTTGGATGGATTAAATCCATATTCTACCAAATCATCGTCATTATCTTTAGACTCAGGGCCGCATTTAAGCATAGGCTACATAGGCTGTAGCCTAGGGGCCCGCACCACAAAAAGAGGGGCCCCTCACCACAACCCTCGCCTGGGCAGGTAGTAGAGCTAAAAAAAAAAAAGGTCGCCCATAAATTTTTCGAAATTTAAGAATCCAGACACTGCCGACAGGGGGCCCACACCACATGTATAGCCTAGGGGCCCACAGAGCCTAAATGCGGCCCTGTTTAGACTATTTCCTCTTTTGCTAGTCATATAGCACATCCTCTTCCAGATGTTGTCCTTATTTTCAAAGGAAGGTTCCATACTAACTAGGCATGCCGTAGTTTTGATTGGAGGATAGGGGGGACACAGATATATTGCTCTATCTATGAAACATGTAACTTTTGTTCTATGTGATACATGTATTTTTGTCACAGTATTATCATAGACAATAGGGTATTTGACTACTTGTTGAAAATGGTTTTAAAATGTTTATTGGTACACCTTATTCACCGAGTGAAGAGATTGTTTGACGAAAGTGCATTATTTTGCTTAAAATTCAAAGTTAAAATTTAAAGAATTTAAAAGTCCACCAAAACACTCCTTCGCTGCCTGGCGTCACACGTCTTAAAACGCTACTGCTGCGAATGGAGCATTTCCCATTACCCAAGTTTTCAGCTATTTTTATTGTTTGTTGCTGGTTATTTCTTGTTATTAATGAAAGTTCGTTTTGAATATAAAATCAAAAACAATTTGTGAATCGATCCTCGCTTCGGAATGTGTCCAATTAATTTTCTTTTGTCACTTTCTTTGGATACTAGTTGCTGTTGGTTGCACTGCATAATCATTTTTTCCAGAAAATCCACCAAAACATCAATTTAATTTTTATTTTATTTTTTCTGGAGGCTTCACAACGATTTGGATAACATGCGAATTACAACCATTTGAAACAACCAAAGAAGATTTCAAAAAGGAAATTGGACGTTAGTTGTACACCCAAAAACAGCAGGGGCGTAGCTACTATGGGGCTAGGCGGTGCAGTGCACCGGGGCCCTCACACTCAGGGGGCCCCCAAGCATACCTCAAGGGGCCCCTAAGCGCACCTCTAGGGGCCCTCAAGCGCAGTTTAGAGGGCCCACGAGCCTTCACGGCAAACTGGCGACCTTTTTTTTTAGCTTTACCGTCGTCTAAGAGGCCCCTGAGAACACAGGGCCCTCGCTGCTCAGGGGGGCCCCAACCACTGCTCAAGGGCCCTTAACCAACACTTCAAGGGCCCCCATCCTCAGTTCAGGGGGCCCCTACCAGCAAACAAAAAGGACGCCCGTCTGGCCTGAGGGCCCAAAATAAATTTTTTGCACCGGGGCCCTTGTTGACCTAGCTACGCCACTGAACAACAGGTTTTTTAAAAAAAAAAAAAATGAAAATTCTAGCACATTAAAAGTTAAATACCATCTAATAGACGCAGTTATGTCAGGAAGGTAACCAGTAGTTGTATTGTCACGTAAAAATTCCAGCGAAAAAGACACAAAGCGTTCCGGAACTGTTGCAAGATTAGCATGAAATTTCTACAAATGATGACACTTCTAAAATAAATTCCATTATTCACCACATCTATGGTAGCAATTTGTTTCAAACACTTGCATGACGCTTAGCAACTATTATGAATTCTTCGAATAAAAACATGGTACTGCAAAAAACAGCAAACAAAAACAGAAAAAATGCATGCAAAAAAAAAAAAAAAAAAAAAAAAAAAAAAAAAATTATATTATCCCAACCAAGGTTCGAACGTAGGACATTCTGAATTCCATTACCACTCTTCAATCACGCAGCTATCCAGACACTACTTCTTAATTCCTTCTCTTTATGTTAATTGAAAACACTGCACAGTTTCTTCGTGTGAGTGAAGTGAAACGAGGCAGGTAAATGAATAAACAAACAAATTCAGTTTTATTGACAAAAAAATATCATTTATCTATAATTTTTAATCTGCAATTAAGAAAAATGGCCCACAACATCCAATTGTTCCGAGCGTGGTGAGTGAGCAGTTAACACTCTGGCCTCACACGCCACACAGTGTGATATTTTCTAAATCTAGAGGGACAAAAGTCAGTTTTGATTATAGTCTACGCAGGTAAAATAGTTATTTATATACAGAGTAGACAAACCATATTACTCGCAACAAAGGTTTATTTTCCACAAATTCATGCCTAACAATAGAAAAAATAGTTTTAACAATGGGCTTCATGTGATCCACTGATCAAGCGCTCTAGTCGGCCGCGCCATTTGACTGAGCTTGGTCGATGATTACGCTGTGTTTCTGGGTTTTAGTAGTGACTTGTGTGTTTCTGTTGCTTTTGGTGATCCTCAAGGTAAGTTTACGCATTATTTTTTTGTGATACATTAGCATCATTAAAACAGAGCGAGATTATTTTTAATTAAAAAAAAAACTATTGAGCCAATTTCATGTTGCATTTTAGTTTATTATACCACATTATATCGGTCTCTTGCTATAGTTATTTGAAAGAGTTGCTTATTAGCTACAAGAAATACCTTCATTTATTTGCGCATATTTGCGACACCCATACAACTTTTCTTTATTTTCAGCATGACTGTACAAATTTCGTGTACAGAATTTTTTGATGTATGGTTTGCTAATGCAAAACTATCAATCTCTAACTTTCAATTTAAATATAAATGAGTCTCAAATTGAACCTGTTACATTTTTAAGCTCAGCAGAATAAAAGTCAGGGGTTTTTTTCTAAAGCCAGCTCCACAAATAAGGCGTGTATTTTCGATATTTTTCGGCTGTAGGCTTTTACAAATTGTTCTCAATTTTGGATTCAAAATGATATTTCATTAATAACAAGAACTGACCTGCAACAAACAATAAAAATGCATGAAAACTTGGATAATAGTAAACGCTCCATTCCTAGCCATAGCGTTTACAGACGTTTGACGTCACTCAAGTGACCACCAATCCTAGAGCATTTTCTGCCACGTGACCAGAGGTAAGAAAAGTATAATTTTGCTTTTTTATTCAAAATAATCCACTTTTCAAAACTGAAAAAATTAGCTTCCTGAAGCATTAATCTACGAGAATGAATTGCATTTATAATATTTTTTTAATATTGTCAAATAGCCTATTATGAAAAACCGTCTAAATATGCTATCTGGACAGCTGGTACACAGGACTCAGGATTTGAACCTGGCCCCATTGTATCTCCCTGATCCAATGCTGTGGTACTTTAATGTACACACGAACATTGGGAGTAATCCTCCAAAATACCACACCCGGAACTTAACTGTTTGTGTACTATATTATTCGCCAAATGGCTTGAAGGTAGGAGTTTTTTTTAAGTCTCTGTGCTGAAGGAGAAAATCCATATTTCACACAGGTCAATTGAAAAGCAAATAAGTTTCAACTCCAATCCCATTTTTTTAATATTCATGTGGTATTCTGTATTGTTCCCAATGTTTGTCTATAAGCTGGTCCTTTATCTAATGATCTATTTCATCTGCTGTATAATAAAAAAGCAGTGCACCAGTTACAAAAATCAACAGTAAATATTCATTGGTTATCACCTTCAAGATTATTACAAAGATTATTATTATTTTGTTTAGAGTTGTTGTATACCGACAACGATTGATATAACTTTTGTACATAGTGAGTCACTTTTCTCTCATAGAATATCTACACCCAGAATTTTAAAAGTGAAACGAAAACATTTATTTGTCAATATCAAAAATATATTTACAGTGTGATCTGGATTTTTAATCATTTCTACATAAAAAAATTTCCTCTTCAGCAGTGCAACAATTGGTTTTCAAATCTTGGACAGTTCTCAATTCCTGACATCACATATATTTCACTTTAGCAATCTCTTATTCATCTATCTCACATCTGACTAATCAAAATTACACTCACTTTACATTATATTATTAAAACATTCTAAATGATAGTTGAGAATATATTTCAAATAAAAAAGATGTGCTGAATCATTGAAAGTACTATGTGGTTATTGAAAAGATAAGATTTTCTGTTGATAAATTACTTAGCATAAACACAGTATATCACAATTTCAAATTTGTGATATTTATAAAACAAATGTTCTCACTCTCTTTCTTTACTTATAGGAAATGAAGTTCAGGGACTCTGGCAAGCCACTCCTAAAACTTGTTATGGATCCCAGAGGGCAAGTGCAAGATCTCACAAGTTTAAGACAACAGGGTTATAACATTGAACCAGGAGCCATTAGTCCCGATATTTGCTTTGACCTTGTTCGTGATCTTAATGCAACGAAAGGCAAAGGTAAATTCATTTTTTCTGTGGTACAGCTAAACATAGAATTCTATGTTTAATTGGATCAATCTCTTTATTTATTAGTCACTCAGCATTACATCAATGCAATAGACTTTGTATGTTTATAAAACCAATAACTGCTGACATAGTTGAAATCAAAACTAGCTGCAAACAGTGAAGCCTAAAGGGGTTTTTAAATAATAAGTGTGATATTGATGTGCACAGCCATTTTTCCCCTTAAGGACAAATAAAGAGAACACTACATCAAAACACCATGACACATAATATTTGAGCTACCAAGTAGTGGGAATATCCAGATGTCACACACTCAGATACACACACAAATAGAGTAGTTCCGGAATGTACGTCTATTGTGCTGTTGTTGCAGACAATGGATGATGGGCTTCGATGCTTCAATCAAAATTAGACCATGTCTGTTTATTTTTTTGCTGCTCAGTCTTATCTCAAGCAGTTCTCTAATTATCGAATCCCAGAAATAAGTGGTTTGAGCCAGAACTTTAATCTTGTTTAAGTTTATTCTGTGGAAATGTTCCACAGCATGCTCAGCTAACATGGACTTTTCTAGCTGAAGCAAGTGCAGATGTCACTGGTGGTTGATGTGGTATTGCTGTATGGTTCATATTGTTTGGCCAATGTATATTTCGCAACATTCATATGGGATCGAATAAACTCTTGGAATTTATTGGCCAAGGTTGTCCTTCACTATGTGCATCATATCTTGTATCTGTGTACAAAAGATACTCCTTATGCCATAATGTGTGAGAATTCTCCTATCTTCCCAGAAGTATTCCCAGCAAAAGGTGGCATTGGTATCTTGATGGTTTTTCTTGTTCAGTTGTCAATCTCTGTGCTCTGGGAAGAAATGCTTGTTTAATTTGTTCTTCTGAATATTCATTTTGCCTGTAAACTTGCCAAAGGTGACTTAGATCATCTTGCAGTCATTTTTGAGATATCCCATCCTTCTCAACCTCCAAGTAACTTCATATTTTTGTATGAACTGAATTCAGGTGTTACGGGAATTCTTTAATTGCCAAGGAGCCATGTGACAGACTATGAACATATCATTCATGTAGTGATAGAAAATGTAGGTTTATCTCGGCAGTCTCAAAGGCCCTTTCTTAAAAGTCCTAGATATATAAATTTTAGCATTAAATAAAATGTCATAGTAAGGATCTCAAAAATATTATCAATATATATACTACAATTAGCATCATTTTGGACCCCACCACTTAGTAACACTGTATGTTGCACACTTTCAACTGTTGTTAGTTTTACATTTGGGTATTGGTTTCTTTTTCTTGTAATTTAATGTCTGTAATATTTCTTAATGCTTCTGCCATTGATTTCTTCAGTATATTTTATTTCTCTTATCATCATTATTTCTTTGAATGTTTCAACTTTCATGGGTCAACCAGCACAATATCTTAAAGAGGCTGTGCTTATTTCGAAAGCAAGGTTCCATCCATTACCAACTTGCCAAGCCTGCTGAAATTTTAATGGGGTTGTGTTGTGAAACTTGTGTTCCATTTATACCTGTATTTTAGTTTCTGAAATGCGTAGTTAACGAGGCAGAGATTGGGGACTTGCATTCACCTGTTCAAATATTGGAGACAATTACTTGAAGTATCTAGCTTTATTATTAATTAAAATCATTTTGAAATTTCAGGAGCTGAGCTGTTTGCAAAGCGACGAAAGAAATCTGAAAAATGGGTTGTTGATGAAAATACTGTAAAAATGTCAAGCTCAAGTAGTATAACATCAGACATTATTTCATCCAGTAGCACTCTGCAACGCCAAACTAGTGCTGGTGGTACCAGCAAACTTCCCCCTGTTCTTCCATCTTATCTAGATGCTACAAGAGTCCAACATGCTCAAAAACTAAATGAAATACAGGTTAGAATTATTTGTTGTTTTTCAACTTGTTATGATCACTGTATGTTGTAATTTTGTTTAGTATAAACTCTTTATCTGTGTAACAAAAACAAGCATCTGACTCCTTGAAAACAAAACATCAGTCCAGTCTTTAACCTTTACAAAATTGACTGGATGGTACATCCTAAGGCATCATTTCACTCATCAAAATTCTGCTATGTGTAATTTTAGTTATGTTTTTCATATCGCCACAAAAGAAAAGTTGTAGATTGCACCAGGATGGTTTGAATCTAGATACCAGTAACTCTGCTTTTTATTTTATTTATTAAAATTTTCATAACTCATCTCACATTCTCTCTTTCAAAAACTCATTACAAAAGTTAAATAATCGATTGTTTCTTCCTTCTCTTCCTCCGCAACTCTGAAAACCACAATCTTTCAATACTCATACTTCAACTCTAGGTTGGAAAGTTTGCACCCTGGGTGGAGATAAGGTGGATAAGCAACAGAACCAGCCCATCCAGGCCTACTCTTCTGTAAGACATGGGTAACCACTAAATATAACATTCCCATCCAAGAGATCAATCATCAACAGTATTGTATATTCTCACTGAAGAAAAGTTGGGATTTAATGACTAACTTTGATGCATAGGAATGATTCATTACCACCTCAATTGGCCTACCAAGCCCTAGTTGATGAAAATTTCTTCCAACACTGGGTCTTATGCCACCTAACAGGGCACTGGTATGCTAATGGTCTTTACTGACAAGGGATATTGTAGTGCTCACTGTAGATACTAAAAATAACAAACTATGTACAAAGATGTAGGTAACAATGAAAGGAAAGAAATGCCACGAGGCAATATTTACATGCAAAAGAAAGGGAAAATACACCCAACACTCACCAAAGTTGAAGGGAGGAGGGCAGCAGCAACACAGCACAACACACAAACAAAGAAAAAACAATATTTCGGGTGAAAATCCCCTTTTTTAAGTTAACAGAGAGGTGGCTGGTCTTGAGCAAAACTTGCGCAGGACGCAGCCACTCATAGAACTCAACAGACCATCGGAGGTGGTGGGGGCAGCAATGGTAATATAAACGCGAGTATACGAAAGATTAAAATGATCAAAAAATAATAATATATTAGTTATTAAAAATATATATAAAGAAAAAATATAATTGAAAATTTTAAAAAAATATGAAACTATTGAACTATTGTACTAGCCAGTGGTGGGTGTATAGGGTGAGGATGGAAGATGTTAACGGAAATTAAGGCCTGGGGGATGTCTGGTTTGAAGGATGTGTTGATATGCCAATTCCCACCTGCGGAGTTCAGATTGGGAGGTAGTGTCTGGAAGTACTCTAATGGCTCTTACTGTGAAGCAGTTATTAAGGTCACGGGTGTTGTGAGTACTGGCATGGTGAGCAACGGGGAGGTCCAGGTTTTGGGAGTAAACTGTCTGTCTGTGACCATTCATTCTGATGGATAATGAGTTTGAGGTCAGGCCAATGTAGGAACTTGGACAGTGGAGGCAGGTGAGCTGGTAAATGAGATGGGTGGTTGTACAGGTGGCATGACCTATTATGGGGTAGGTTTCACCAGTTGTAGGATTGCTATAGGTAGTGGTAGGTGGATGCATACCGCAAGTTTTGCAACGGGGTCTCTTACAAGGGAAGGATCCAAACGGTGGTTTAGGAGCATCAGAGGCTTGATATTTATGTACAAGAATGTTTTTTAGATTAGGCGGTCTGCTGAAGGTGACTCGGGGTGTGGTGGGAAGGATAGTTGGAAGAATGCGGCGCATTTCAGGAAAGGATCTAAGAAAGTCATAGCCCAGACGAAGAATTTTGTTTAGGGATTCCAGGCCAGGGAAAAACTGGGTGAGAAAAACAGGGTTCTGATTGGCTTTAGGTTGTTTGTGTCGGTGTGGAGGACTGTCCCTGACCCTTGATACTTGTTTTTGAATTAGTTCTGGAGGATAATTGCGGTTTATGAGTGCCTGGGTCAGATTGTTGGTGTAGAGGGTAAAGGACTCGTGATCAGAGCATATGCGTTTGCCCCGAATGGCTAGGCTGTATGGAATGGAACGTTTTGTGTGATATGGATGGCAGCTATCAAAATGGAGATATTGTTGTAGGTTAGTGGGTTTTATGTGGACAGAGGTGTGTAAGTGACCATTCCGTACAGAGATGTCTACATCCAGAAAAGTGATGTCAGTCTGAGAGTAGCACCAGGTGAAGTTTAAGGAGGAGAAGTTATTCAGTGAGTGCAAGAAGTCAAGAAGGAGGTTTTCACCGTGGGTCCAGATCATAAATATGTCATCTATATACCTGAACCACACGGTGGGTTGTAGGGTAACCTGTTGAAGAAAACGTTCCTCTAGTCTGCCCATGAAAAGGATGGCATATGAAGGTGCCATGCGAGTGCCCATAGCAGTGCCTCGAATCTGATGGTAAACCTGAGACTGGAAGGAAAAGAAATTTTTGGTCAGGATGAATTGAGCCAAAGAAGTGAGGAAATGAGTGGTAGGGAAGGTGTGCGGGGGGCGACTGTCGAGGTAATGTTCCATGGCACTTAGGCCCTGGCCATGAGGGATGTTGGTGTATAGCGATGATACATCAATAGTGACCAGGAAGCAATCTTTAGGTAGGGGTGTAGGGACTGTTGACAGACGCTCTAAAAAGTGGGGGGTATCTCTGACATAGGATGGAAGGGCCTGGACGAAAGGTTGTAGGTGCTGGTCAACGAATGCAGAAATGCGTTCTGTGGGAGACCCAAAGGCAGCAACTATAGGACGTCCAGGATTGCCCGCCTTATGTATCTTGGGCAGAAGATACAGGGTGGGGGTTCGGGGGGTCTTAGGAGTCAAAAGGTAAATGGAATGGTGTGAAAGACCCTGTAAGGGACCTTGGAGACTGAGGAAAGAGCGGATTTCTGTGCAGATTGAATCAGTGGGGTCAGTGGTATGAGGTAAGTAAGTGGAGGTGTCAGAGAGCTGCCTGAGGGCTTCAGCTGTGTAGTCGCTTCGATCCATGACCACAGTGGTCGAGCCCTTGTCAGCTGGGAGGATTATGATGTTTTTATTTTTGGAGAGTTTACTCATTGCCCGCATTTCAGTACGGGTCAGGTTGTTGGAGTGGGGGATTGAATTTAGGAAGGAAGGTGATGAGAGGGTTGACATGAGGAATTCCTGGAATAGGAGAAGGGGATGGTTTTGAGGGAGGGGAGGTGGATCTAGCTGGGATGGAGGTAGGAATTGATGGAGGCTGGGTTCCAGGTTATCACATCGGCTGTCTCCCCTGCCTGTAGTATTGAAATAATACCGCCAGTTGAGTGTGCGGCAGAATGAAAGGGAGTCCTTAATAAGAGTAATCCGATCGAATTTAGGGGTGGGGGAGAAAGTAAGACCCTTTGAAAGAACTGATAGTTCAGGTTCGGAGAGGGGGGTGGAAGAAAGATTCACAATAGGGATTTTTGATTTCTCCAGTGGTGGGGAATGGGTAGGGGCGGGGGTGAAGGGAGTGGGTGGCAGAGGTGCTGGATGGGGAAAGTTGAGAATATGAGAAATACATGGCGTAGTGGCGATAAGTGGTGGAGGGGTAATGTGTTGCCTGTAATCGGAGTTGGGGAGGTGAAGGCCCAAAACAAAATAGCTCTTGCAGAGGGAAGAGAGCTTTGAAAGATGTTTTTGTGCTTGTTTGGTTAACAAATGGTTGCAATGGTTAAGGATGTTATGTAAATAATGAATGCAACCAGGGAATGCAAGGAGAAGGATTTTGTGTAAGGAAATTAGGATGGGATGAGTGTTGTTGGGCTTTTATGATATACTGTTGGAGAACTAGGTGAGTAAGTGCCAGGGACTGTTGGAAGCGGAATGAGTGGAGTGTAGGATGAAGTTGCGGGGGGCATCCAGAAATAGGAAGTTTTATGGTAAGGCCATTTGGTGGTATGTTAAGAGAAAGGCAGGATTGAAGGAATAAAATATGAGACCTCAGTTTAGCAAGATGAGTAGCATGGTGCTTATACTGGGAAAGGTAACTCTGAAATAGACACATGATGAAATGGGGGGGGGATAAAAAAAAAAAAATTAGTGTGAGCGAAATAGATGACAAAAATGTGAACAAACAGCGGAGTTTGGCGGTCAGAACGGCGGGAAGGAGGGACGTATATAAAAAGTGGATAGTTATTGCTATGAAATATACGTGATAAGAAAAAAAAAAATTATATGTCGTAAAGGAAATAAAAACAAATGAGGTACCAAAGTAGCGCGGTAAAACGGAGCAGAAAAATGTAACGTTATTGGGCTGAATAATGGTCACAGGCGGGCGAAAGAATTAAATATGTCAAACAAAAAAAGGAAGAGGCAAAAAAGTGAATATGGAAACATGGAAACACGGAAAATAGTTTTTGTGCTCACCGAACGCCGAGTAGTAAAAACGGCCGGAAGTGAAAGGTTATGTAAGGCCGGCTGTGGCTATGGACAACTCGTCAGTTAAATATATAAAGGATAAGAGGCGAAAAACAGTATATATATCGTAAGAGGAACACAGAAAATGAAATAAGAAGATACAAAACCAAATAAAATAAAATACGAAAGTAGCGCGGAAAATCGGCACGGGAATATGTTAAACTATTGGATTAGATAATAATAATAATAAAATCGATTTCGTAAGTAAAACAACAAAGAAAGAGCCAAAGAAGCGGGAATTGCAAACGCCGACAGTAGTTTTGATGCTAATAAACGAAATAAAAAAGCCAAAAGTGGAGGTTATGTTAGGACGGTGGTGGAGGATTATACAAATATGAGATAGAAAAATTGGAACGAACAACAAGTAATGAAGATGGGAAAGACGGGGAAAAAAAGAAAAGAAAGAACACAAGATAGTGACAATTAGGACAAACACAGAAGGGACGCCACGAGGCAACAATATAGGTAACAATGAAAGGAAAGAAATGCCACGAGGCAATATTTACATGGAAAAGAAAGGGAAAATACACCCAACACTCACCAAAGTTGAAGGGAGGAGGGCAGCAGCAACACAGCACAACACACAAACAAAGAAAAAACAATATTTCGGGTGAAAATCCCCTTTTTCAAGTTAACAGATAGGTGGCTGGTCTTGCGCAAGACTTGCGTAGGACGCAGCCACTCATAGAACGCAACAGACCGTCGGAGGTGGTGGGGGCAGCAACGATAATATAACCGCGAGTATACGAAAGATTAAAATGATCAAAAAATATATATTAGTTATTAAAAATATATATAAAGAAAAAATATAATTGAAAATTTTAAAAAAAAATATGAAACTATTGAACTATTGTACTAGCCAGTGGTGGGTGTATAGGGTGAGGATGGAAGATGTTAACGGAAATTAAGGCCTGGGGGATGTCTGGTTTGAAGGATGTGTTGATATGCCAATTCCCACCTGCTGGAGTTCAGATTGGGAGGTAGTGTCTGGAAGTACTCTAATGGCTCTTACTGTGAAGCAGTTATTAATGTCACGGGTGTTGTGAGTACTGGCATGGTGAGCAACGGGGAAGGTCCAGGTTTTGGGAGTAAACTGTCTGTCTGTGACCATTCATTCTGATGGATAATGAGTTTGAGGTCAGGCCAATGTAGGAACTTGGACAGTGGAGGCAGGTGAAGCATGGTAAATGAGATGGGTGGTTGTACAGGTGGCATGACCTATTATGGGGTAGGTTTCACCAGTTGTAGGATTGCTATAGGTAGTGGTAGGTGGATGCATATCGCAAGTTTTGCAACAAGGGTCTCTTACAAGGGAAGGATCCAAACAGTGGTTTAGGAGCATCAGAGGCTTTATATTTATGTACAAGAATGTTTTTTAGATTAGGCAGGTCTGCTGAAGGTGACTCGGGGTGTGGTGGGAAGGATAGTTGGAAGAATGCGGCGCATTTCAGGAAAGGATCTAAGAAAGTCATAGCCCAGATGAAGAATTTTGTTTAGGGATTCCAGGCCAGGGAAAAACTGGGTGAGAAAAACAGGGTTCTGATTGGCTTTAGATTGTTTTTGTCGGTGTGGAGGACTGTCCCTGACCCTTGATACTTGTTTTTGAATTAGTTCTGGAGGATAATTGTGGTTTATGAGTGCCTGGGTCAGATTGTTGGTGTAGAGGGTAAAGGACTGGTGATCAGAGCATATGCGTTTGCCCCGAATGGCTAGGCTGTATGGAATGGAACGTTTTGTGTGATATGAATGGCAGCTATCAAAATGGAGATATTGTTGTAGGTTAGTGGGTTTTATGTGGACAGAGGTGTGTAAGTGACCATTCCGTACAGAGATGTCTACATCCAGAAAAGTGATGTCAGTCTGAGAGTAGCACCAGGTGAAGTTTAAGGAGGAGAAGTTATTCAGTGAGTGCAAGAAGTCAAGAAGGAGGTTTTCACCGTGGGTCCAGATCATAAATATGTCATCTATATACCTGAACCACACGGTGGGTTGTAGGGTAACCTGTTGAAGAAAACGTTCCTCTATTCTGCCCATGAAAAGGATGGCATATGAAGGTGCCATGCGAGTGCCCATAGCAGTGCCTCGAATCTGATGATAAACCTGAGACTGGTAGGAAAATAAATTTTTGGTCATGATGAATTGAGCCAAAGAAGTGAGGAAATGAGTGGTAGGGAAGGTGTGCGGGGGGCGACTGTCGAGGTAATGTTCCACGGCACTTAGGCCCTGGCCATGAGGGATGTTGGTGTATAGCGATGATACATCAATAGTGACCAGGAAGCAATCTTTAGGTAGGGGTGTAGGGACTGTTGACAGACGCTCTAAAAAGTGGGGGGTATCTCTGACATAGGATGGAAGGGCCTGGACAAAAGGTTGTAGGTGCTGGTCAACGAATGCAGAAATGCATTCTGTGGGAGGCCCAAAGGCAGCAACTGTAGGACATCCAGGATTGCCCTCCTTATGTATCTTGGGCAGAAGATACAGGCTGGAGGTTCGGGGGGTCTTAGGAGTCAAAAGGTAAATGGAATGGTGTTAAAGACCCTGTAAGGGACCTTGGAGACTGAGGAAAGAGCAGATTTCCGTGCTGCCTTTGGGTCTCCCACAAAAAGCATTTCTGCATTCGTTGACCAGCACCTACAACCTTTCGTCCAGGCCCTTCCATCCTATGTCAGAGATACCCCCCACTTTGGACCTCCCCGTTGCTCACCATGCCAGTACTCACAACACCCGTTACCTTAATAACTGCTTCACAGTAAGAGCCATTAGAGTACTTCCAGACACTACCTCCCCAATCTGAACTCCACAGGTGGGAATTGGCATATCAACACATCCTTCAAACCAGACATCCCCCAGGCCTTAATTTCCGTTAACGTCTTCCATCCTCACCCTATACACCCACCACTGGCTAGTACAGTAGTTCAATAGTTTCATAATTTTTTTTTTAATTTTCAATTATATTTTTTCTTTATATATATTTTTAATAACTAATATATTATTATTTTTTGATCATTTTAATCTTTCGTATACTCGCGGTTATATTGTCGTTGCTGCCCCCACCACCTCCGACGGTCTGTTGCGTTCTATGAGTGGCTGCTTGGTGTGCAAGTCTTGCGCAAGACCAGCCACCTCTCTGTTAACTTGAAAAAGGGGATTTTCACCCGAAATATTGTTTTTTCTTTGTTTGTGTGTTGTGCTGTGTTGCTGCTGCCCTCCTCCCTTCAACTTTGGTGAGTGTTGGGTGTATTTTCCCTTTCTTTTCCATGTAAATATGTACAAAGATGGCTGGAAATAATGTATCTCAGATTTCATCACTATCACATTGTTTTCTCTTACAGTATTATTTCATACTGTCTTCTATACATATCTAGCAGGTGGCCTAAGTAACATATAACTGTTTATTTTAACTGATCTCCATCCTTATGATATCCTTCATTATTTTTCAAAGTTTGGAAGGTATCTAAAAATTCAAAGTATCAATGTAGTCTTTAATAAGAACAAATGTAAGTGATTTTGGAAGTGAGGTTACTCTTATGATATGATCTTCACTAAAGTTACTGCTCTGGCCTCACATTCGGGAGGACGGCAGTTCGAATCACCGTCCGGTGCATCTAGTTTGGGTTTTCCATGGTTTTCCCTAATCACTACTGCTTTCTTTAAAAGGCCATGGCCGAATTCCTTCCCATTGCTTGTCCTCAGTCCCATCCCACCTCTAATGACCTCGTCGTCGATGAGGTGTCAAGCCATAATTTAAAAAAACACACACACAAACAAAAGTTACGTCTTTCATGTGGACTAAATGGAATAATTTCTGAGGTTATAATGCTGCACAATGAAACTTTCCATGTTAACAGCATGATTATTATGAGGAAGAGTAAATAACCAGCAAGAGTGCGACTAAGCCTTCACAGGTGTTTCGCCGGATTGTGTTGTGGAAATATGGTATTTCAACAACTAGCTCCATCAGAGCCAACCACTACAGATGTTTCCACACCTGAGGAAGACATCAAAACATTGTGTTTTTATAAAACAGCTTTACTCTGGTGGTTTACCTGTGAATACTTCACCTTAAAGCAGTAAGAGTGTACATCACAGATACGCTGAAAATTTATTAAATAAATTTATACAGATATTTTATATTTAGATTTATTATAAAGGGTAACCAACTTACCCCTTAACATTATGATGATGGCTTATAAGGAAGTATGGAGAAAGTGAATTGATCAACATTTCACAGTCACTATTTTTATAACTGATGATGGATTAGACTGACAAACAAGTACAACTGATGTAAAGCCGCAGTACTTACAGTGTTATGTTCTTTAAAAATCTAATTGAAATGTAGAACTTTATTTTAAAATACTATAGCTTCCTGAGATGTAATATTATAGTTTCATACTTATTTTTCACCAGGAGCGGTTCACTTTACCAAGAATTCGCCTTGTAAAATCACCTTGGGAAGCTGCACTAGAAACAGGATCTGTAGATGCAGCTTTCCAGGAGATCAAACCCTTGCAGCCAAGAGGATTTGGTGCATCACCTACGGTAGCTGGTATTGAATCTCTTAGAACTTCAGGAATTGATAGCTTTTCAGCTACTGTTCCGCAGACACCATCACAGCCATCATTCAGCCCTTCCACTCCTACAAATATCAACCAGTCATTGAACCAAAGAGTTATGGGCAGTGAGAAGGACTACTTATACAAACCTAAGGCGCCAAGAGGATGGGGTCCCTCTTCACAGCAGCAATCTAAGGAATACAGTAAGTTAAATGTAGATAATTTACTAATCAACAGCTTTACATGATTTTATGGTGGAAGTTTCTTCAATAATTCATTCTCAGTGGTTTTCAGATACAGTGGCAATTTTTACATTGATGTTTGTTCTTCTAAAAAATATTTCTGTTGTGTCACAGTATCTCTCACAGTTATTGAATCAGCTCTCTGGTACAGTTTTCATAGTTTTAGACTAATTTTTTGCTGAACCAAGAGAGCTGAAATAAAGTGGTTAAAAATATCAGTTTTAATTAGATAATCTGAACATTTTCTGTGACTATTATTCCATAGAGATGACTTAATGTAGTTATCTTATATTTCCTTGTTGTGGATGAATAGGAGTAGATTTATTAATAAGTACTTCAGTCTTTTTGTTCCATTTAAAAATGCATATTACAGTCCTAAATATCATCCAGCATTTGTCACATTATTATTACAACTGTGATGTTAAATAAATAGATTATAGTAGACGTAATTAGGATTGTAATCTTTACAATTTATTTCCTTTTGTTTCCTTAGTCTAAAATCCTCTCATACAAACAATGACTGTGTTTGTAATAATTTTGAATTAAGTTTGATCTGAAGATTTGCAGGTCATTTTATATTCAAGATCTATTGAATTTTCTCTCAGCTAATATTATGTTCAAACTTCTCATTATGCAACTACTGTATTATTATTTTGAAACTTAATCTGCTGCTAGATTAATCTTGCCTTGCTCGTTCGATTTTTTTACCAACAATTCTTCTAAACTAACTTCTTCTTTTTCCAGAAATCATACATTTTTAAACATATTAGAGCAAAATATCTTTATTAAATCTGCTATTCTTTTTCCCTTAAACTTTTAATTTACTAATATTTTGGCCTTTATCAGTTTAATATACAATTTTATTTGTTTTTAATGAGGTGCTATGTTACACTTTGCCCAGTGAAAGTATGGTATATTTCAGATGAATATGTCATATCTTTTATTTTGGCCTTTATCAGTTTAATATACAATTTTATTTGTTTTTAATGAGGTGCTATGTTACACTTTGCCCAGTGAAAGTATGGTATATTTCACATGAATATGTCATATCTTTTTTTATATATTATTTTTTAAATATATTTTTCTGTTATTGACTTATTCTTACATCCTACAGGATCATTTGATTAAACATTCAGAAGTTGTAAAATATATTATGGGTATCTGGCAAATGAGTTTCTTACATATCACATATTTTTTATTTAGCCCATTGAGCTATTTCACAATTTAATCCTCTAACATTTACATGAGACTCATATTTTTTAAAGTTCCATGTTGGTTTAAATCTTTCGCATCTCTTAGCCTCCGAATGTACACTGAAGAGCCAAAGAAACTGATACACCTGCCTAATATTGTGAAAGGCCCCCACAAGCACACATAAGTGTAGCGATATGACGTGCATGGACTCGACTAATGTCTGAAGTAGTGCTGGAGGGAATTGACACCACGTATTCTGCAGGGCTGTCCATAAATCTGTAAGAGTACGAGGAAGGTGGAGACCTCTTCTGAATGGCATGTTACAAGGCATCCCAGATATGCTCAGTAATGTTCATGTCCGGAGAGTTTGGTGACCAACAGAGGTGTTTAAACTCAGAAGAGTGTTCCTGGAGCCACTCTGTAGCAATTCTGGACATGTTAGGTGTCGCATTGTCCTTCTGGAATTGCCCAAGTCTGTCGGAACGCACAGTGGACTTGAATGGATGCTGGTGATCAGCCAGGATGCGTACTTATGTGTTAATTGGCCATCAGAGCAGTCACTTGCAGTGATTTTAATACACATAAAATGGAAACATTAATGGCTCGATCATAATATGCTTCCAGATTTTCAGCCAGGCTCAAATAGTCACTTATCTGTTCGACTTTATCTCTGTTAATATTCTCATATTCTCAAATCAGCAAATGATGCAGAAAGTAAAGTGTAACTTTTCAAAGTTGAAGTTAGTATGCGAATAAAATCAAGGCTAATACAATGATGTAATGTTTAGGGTAATCCATTAATGACCTGAGTGCTATGTGAAACAAGAGGCAAGGCTGTGGATGAACAAAAACTCTACTTGTGACCAACGTATTAGTGCTGGAGGTAATAACTGAAAGCTTATGATGCCCTGAGTCCTATCTTTTTTGAAAACAAAACAAATCTGCTATACAGTACCATTCGTTGAATATAGTGATGTAGTTGGGACCCACATTTTGGTTATCAAATATAGGAGTTGGAAAGATTTGCCAAGAAATAGCAGCTAGATTTGTTTGTGGAAAATTATTGTAGGACCCAGTCAGTAACTATTATGATAAAGGAGCTGGGAATGGGACTCATTCGAGGAAAGGAGGAGGGTAAAGAGAGTGCTGAGAATGTAGAGGGCATATGTTGGTTATGGGGCTTTGGAGGGATTTTGGTCAAAGAATTAGGAATAGTGTATGGAAGGTGAAAGGTGACCATTGACCACAAGCTTGCACTCGATTTCATGCATAAGGGAGTAGGAAAAGTTTCTTTCGTTGGTAAGGGTGTCAGGGATTGGAACAAATTACCAAGTGAAGTGATGAATAATTTACCAAAAACGCTTAAGGATTAAAATTGGTAAATCAGAAAAGTAAATGGAGGAGGAATTTAACAGTCCAATTATAAATGAAAATTTAAAAAATATGTATCCACATCACCCACCTCCTATGATGTTGTCCTATTGACAAAGGGTTCGTCCGGAAAATTTCTTTACCAGGTAATTAGATAACTAGGGAAATTGCCACAGGAGCATTAGCTCCATCACAATTAAAATTAATAATAAAATTGTAGAATAATATTGTCGTTATTCTAAAAAAGAGTGATTGCAATGTACACTATTGAAGACAGATGATAAAACTTAAAATTTTGGATTTTTGTGCCTGTCTGTGCAAAACACAAAATCTAATAGATATTAACAAAAATCCACTTAGTGAGATTTCATGTCATTGATTAGTATGTAGAATATTTTTTAATCAAATTAGTAACATACTTCCTGATGATAAACAGACCAGAACTGTAAATCTTGATGTTTCTGTCTGTCTGTGCTCACATTGTGCAAAAACAAATGGACAGGTTTCAATAACTCTGCACACAGCAATATTATGTCATCAGATAATATATAAAATACTTCCTAACTAGCTTAGTAACTAATTTCCTGATCACACAAGGGCCAAAACTGAAAATTTAGGAATCTTTCTCTGTCTGTGCAAACATCCAGCAAAAGCTAGTAAATGAATTTCCACAAAACTAATGATAATGGCATCATTTAACATTTGTGGATTTCTTTTAGCCAATAATTTAACATGTACCTTATGCAGTTGTAAATTTTTGTCTGTTGCAAAAACTACCAAACATATTTCATGAGTTGAAATACAAAATATTTTCTATCCTGTTAAGTTAGATAACTGCTAAATAAAATGGAAAAAAATAAATGTGCTTCAAAACTTTATGTATTATGTAGAAATGTAACAAATTGAGTATTTATGAACATACTAATACATACCCATGGCAATCATCATAAAATTCATCCAGTGTAAAAAAAAAATGTAGTCATTGTTTTATCTTTGTATAGATACGTATAATTCTCATATGAACAGAAATGCAGTACTTAAGTTATTTGCCAATAGATGGCCACATTAGCCTTTATATGCAATGACAATGCGTTTAAGTTTGACTTTGCTGTTTAATTAGTTATAAATATACAAGTAAAGCCATCTATTAGTACATGTGCCATGGAGCACTACTTCAAACATTGTTTACTGAGAAACTTTATGAACAAGCTGAAGTGTGCTTGTAGGTCTTCTACAGCTATAAAATCTTCTAGATTAAAGGCAGTTTCAAGGTGGTGGTTGAGTCAAATGAAGTGAAGAAAAGTTTTTAAAACATTTAAATTCAACCTAAACTTAGAAGAAAGGAGGTCCTAGAATGTTGGAAAAACTGGTTTCTCCTTTGCTTTTTCCCAGCCCACCAACATGCTTTGACATAATAAATCTCAAATCACAGGTAGACAAAGTAACAAGCAATGCTAGTAATTAACAAATGTCATTTATCTATTTTGAGCTATATGGTTTACAACAAGCCTTTTGTATCCTGAAATAATTTTGTTTCATTCACGGTAGATAAATTCTTTATGTGGTTTCAGTTACGTTTTGTAACCTATCTGTTAAATTTTGTAACTGCGTAGCAAAATTTTTTTCTCAGAACCACAAGTTAGATTGGATAAAATATTAGTACATTTCATTTTCAAAGTAATTTTTCTATGTGTATTCAAGTTAGAAAGCAGTTTTACAGTTTTCAAGATGGTATTTTCAATATTTTTAATTTCATCAGTTTTCGGCATTCGCTTGGAGTGGAAGTTTGTATCTAAATTATTTATTTTCGGCTAAACGATTAAAGTTAGGATATTTTTAATAATAACTAAAGTTAACATTTATTTAAAGATCTAGCGATTTGTAAAGTTTCAGAAAGATCGAATTTTTTTAATTTCAAGGTCAGATTAGCCAATGTTAGGACTTCAGACGTGTGATTTCATATCTGATCAGCCACCCCTGGGAACGAGGAAGTAGATACATTCTCACGGTTCGCGTGAGAAAGCAGCCGCTAGGAATATTCGAGAAGCAGGAAGTTCTATGCAATATAGGATCGTGCGTGCAGTTGTTCGCCGCTCAGTCTGCCAGGAACCGCGAATGCGATAAGACATAGCTCAGTAGGCAAGGAAAGTTTTATATCAAAACACATCAGTAAAAGTTTTATTTTGGAATAATGCCACTTCTTTTATTCGAGTCAACTATTATGTTGAATTAAAATAATATTTCTCCAAGTGAGGCCTCGGGATTGTTTGATTTTACTAAACTGTTGAAAAATAGGAGCATGTGATTCTCTTTTGTTAAATTA